>OY482670.1:119586879-120186879 GCA_960531455.1 Urophora cardui | reverse complement strand
TTGACGTTGCTACCGTCTGAAAGTGGATTGAGATCTATCTCCGTCGTGATCACGTTGTTACCCTTAGATGAACTCCGCATCCGCAAGCCTTGACCCATATTATTAATTGAACGTCTTGAACTTGGAAATGGCCAGATATGTTGTTCCAGATATAGGAAGCTGAACTCCTCGAAGTGGTCTGCGCAAGCCTAAATTCCGCACCATGCGCGATCACCGATGCAAAAGTGGAATTCCTCTACGTCTCTGTAACCTATACGAAAACGTATGTATGTAGGTACTTACCGTTATATGAGGCCGCTCGTCGCAAAAACAAAACATATGATATAAAAGCCGATTTGGCACGATCACGATCGGCCAACACCGCACGCCACTGCCGCCAATAATACTCGAGATCAGCTAAATTTTTTGATCGCATCGAATGATTTACAATTGTTGGCACCATGGCAACCTAAAGAAAAAAAAACAGAGATGGAAATAGAAACACATACACTTGTTTTTATCTTCTCTTTTCTATCTGCCCGATTTTCTTTTGTTATTTATTCTCACTCACTCACCGTTGTTTGACAATCACCCAACGAGCACACCATACGCGACGTAATAAATGTTTGCATTGTATGCAACAGCTCTTTCGCCTGTTCGTAGTCCTCATCTGACAGACCGTATAATTGCAGTTTCGCCAGGCGCTTGACACGTCGCCGTAAAATTGGATCATTCAATTGCATCACCGGTATGGTGCTGAGATTCATCGCCAGCGAATAGACGAGATGGCGGTAGTCATTTTCGATTTCTTGTTTGATTGGCGCTTGATTGATGGTATTGTAGCCGCGTCCTTTGGTTGTGAGACTGAAAAAACTATTGCGTCGACGCAACCAAATGCTTTGCATGCGTTCGGTAGCTTTATCCAAATAGTGTTGGGCATGTGCCTCATAGGTGGCGGCATGTGGGAATTTCGACGTTTTATGGGCGGGGCTGGTGCCATTGAGGCCGGCAACAATAACAGCAACACCAGTTGGATTTGTTGCCGCTGAATGTGTTGCTGTTATTTGACAACAGAGCAGAATGAAGGTGCAAAGCTTGACGGATGAAAAAAGTGCGAGAATGACAGCCAAGGGTGGCTGAAAACATGAAAAAAAAGCGCGAAAATGTGTTGTTATATGAGAGAGCTGGAGACGGGGAGCGATAGCGAGATAGTGAAAAGGGCGCTTAAGCTGTTTTCATTCACTTTTCGTTTTCTCTCTTATTATTCGCTTTAGGTTTTTCCCTTTTGCACTTACCATTGCCACTAACAGCTGCCTGCGTTTGTTTGAGTGGATATTTCTCATTTTGTTGACATCAAAAAGATTGTGCAAGAAAACGTCTGAACGCTATGATGAATGTAAAACTTTTTAAAAGCTTATCGCGCGAGTGCACAATAAAAACAGAATTAAAACAAAATAAGAAATTAATTGAGTACAAAATCATTTGCAATACAAGTGTAATAAATTTGCTCTCGCTTCCAAATCAAGGAATGCCGCCGACTTTCAAGTGTTGATAAAAAAGAAAAGCTTGACTTTGATGTTGTTCATGTACATAAAAGTATAAGAAATAATGAAAAAAATATCGCAAATATTATAAATAAACATTTAGAAAAGATTAAGCTAGCATGTATACGAGTATGAGTATCCGCTCAGCGCTGAGTTTCATATAAACAAGTGAAAGCATAATATTTTTTTTTATGACAATTCAATCAGTTATAGTAATTTTCATTTCTGTTTGAATTCCGCATTCAATTCCACTTTCAATTTTAATTAAAAAAAATTAATATTATCTTCATTTTTGAGCTCTCATGACCAATTTTATTAAAAAAAAAAATAAATAAAAAAAATTAAAAAAGTGAAAAAGTAAAAAAAGTAAAAATAAAAGATAAAATTGGTCATTAGAGCTCAAAAATGAAGTAATTATGCACGGTAGGCAGGAAGCGACGATAGGTTGCATGAAAATGTCGAGAAAAAAGGAAAGTGGGGTTGTGTTATGTGATGTTTATAGATGGAACATCCGTTGAAATTAAAATCCGAGCTGCTCCTTTTTCAAGGATATCCACATTTTTTGTTTTTTTTGAAAGGATCAAATATTGAGAAAATCGAAAATTCGCCACCGTCCAAATTTTTCCGATTTCAATACATTATTTGGTCGCTAAGGGATACAAAAAAAGGTATTAAAAAGAAAAACGGACACCTGTAGTGGAAAAATCCAATGTGAACAGGACCTAAAGGATAACCACTGAAATATAAAATAACACAAAAAGTACCCACTTTAATTTGCGTATAACTCCTAACATGTTAACTCTACGTGAAAATTCCTTATAATATGTTTCATTCAGAATAAATAAAGGAATATTTCTTTGATATACAATTTTGATGTACCTGCAGTGGTTAATGCACTTTGGTCCATCTAAAGTGAAAATTTCAAAAAAAGTACCTTTTTTTAATGGTGCTATTTTAAGTTCAAATATTTTTCTAGTTTATGTAAATATTTTAATCTAATGATCCAATTCTCATTCTCACATATCTATACGTTAATATTAAAAAGAATTAGAGCTGAAATACGCGCTAGCTGTGCACGGTGGGCGGTAAGCAACAATAGGTTGCATGAAAATATCGAAAAAACGATCGCCGGCTAAACACTTACGTAAAATGATATTCTAATATACTTCATAAACACACAGCAAGCGTGAATAAAATCTCCAAAATTTTTTTTAAACGAAAATTAGTACCAGCACACAGCTAGGCACATATTCGTTGGGCCATTGTTTTTACGATATTCCCATGCAACCTATTATTGCTTCCCGCCCACCGTGCACAGCTAGCGCGTATCTCAGCTCTAACTCTTTTTTAGTATTAACGGAGAGATATGTAGGAATGAGAGTTGGATCATTAGATTAAAATATTTACATAAACTAGAAAAATATTTGAACTTAAAATAGCACCATAAAAAAAACGTACTTTTTTTGAAATTTTCAATTTAGATGCACAAAAGTACATTAAGCACTGCAGGTACATCAAAATTGTATATTAAAGAAATATTTCTTTATTTATTCTGAATGAAACATATAATAAGAAATTTTCACGTAGAGTTAACATTTTAGGAGTTATACGCAAATTAAAGTGGGTACTTTTTGTGTTATTTTATATTTCAGTGGTTATCCTTTAGGTCCTGTTCACATTGGATTTTTCCACTACAGGTGTCCTGTTTTCTTTTTAATACCTTTTTTTGTATCCCTTAGCGACCAAATAATGTATTGAAATCGGAAAAATTTGGACGGTGGCGAATATTCGATTTCCTCAATATTTGATCCTTTCAAAAAAAAAACAAAAAATGTGGATATCCTTGAAAAAGGAGCAGCTCGGATTTTAATTTCAACGGATGTTTCATCTATAAACATCACATAACACAACCCCACTTTCCTTTTTTCTCGACATTTTCATGCAACTTATTGTCGCTTCCTGCCTACCGTGTATGACCCAAAACCCAAAGTAAAAAAAAAATTCATTTTTATTTCAGTTTTATTTTTGATTTTAATTTCAATTTCAATTCCGATTTCAATTTCAGTGTCAGTTTCAATTTAAATAAAAATTTCAATTCGAATTTGATTTTCAATTTCAATTCCTATATTCCAATTCTAATTCCAGTTCCAATTTTAATTTCACTTTCAATTCCAATTTGAATTTCAATTTCAGTTTTAATTTCAATTTCAGTTTGAGTTTCAATTTAAATTTAAATTTCAATTCCAATTTGATTTTCAATTTCAATTCCGATATTCCAATTCTAATTCCAGTTCCAATTTTAATTTCACTTTCAGTTCCAATTTCAATTTCAATTTCATTTTTATTTTCAATTTTTGTTTCAATTTCAGTTTCAATTTCAATTCCGATATTCCAATTATAATTCCAGTTTCAATTTTAATTTCACTATCACTTTCAATTTCAATTTCAATTCCAATTCCAATTTCAATTTTCAATTTCAATTTAAATTTCATTTCCGATAAACCAATTATAATTCCAGTTTCAATTTTAATTTTAATTTGACTCTCAATTTCAATTTCAATTTCAACTTCAATTTCAATTTAGATTTCACTTTCAATTTTAATTTTGATTTGAATTTCAATTTACATTTCTATTTCAGTTCCAATTTCAATTCCAATTTCAATTTCAGTTTCAATTTCAATTCTGATATTCCAATTATAATTCCAGTTTTAATTTTAATTTCACTTTCAATTTCAATTTCACTTTCAATTTCAACTTCAATTTCAATTTAAATTTCACTTTCAATTTTAATTTTGATTTCAATTTCAATTTGCATTTCTATTTCAGTTCCAATTTCAATTTCAATTCCAATTTCAATTTTCAATTTCAGTTTCAATTTGAATTCCGATATTCCTATTATAATTCCAGTTTCAATTTTAATTTCACTTTGACTTTCAATTTCAATTTCACTTTCAATTTCAACTTCAATTTCAATTTAAATTTCACTTTCAATTTTAATTTTGATTTTAATTTCAATTTGCATTTCTATTTCAGTTCCAATTTCAATTTCAATTCCAATTTCAATTTTCAATTTCAATTTCAGTTTCAATTTAAATTTTGATTTCAATTTACATTTCTATTTCAGTTCCAATTTCAATTCCAATTTCAATTTCAGTTTCAATTTCAATTCTGATATTCCAATTATAATTCCAGTTTTAATTTTAATTTCACTTTCAATTTCAATTTCACTTTCAATTTCAACTTCAATTTCAATTTAAATTTCACTTTTAATTTTAATTTTGATTTCAATTTCAATTTGCATTTCTATTTCAGTTCCAATTTCAATTTCAATTCCAATTTCAATTTTCAATTTCAGTTTCAATTTGAATTCCGATATTCCAATTATAATTCCAGTTTCAATTTTAATTTCATTTTTACTTTCAATTTCAATTTCACTTTCAATTCCAACTTCAATTTCAATTTAAATTTCACTTTCAATTTTAATTTTGATTTCAATTTCAATTTGCATTTCTATTTCAGTTCCAATTTCAATTCCAATTTCAATTTTCAATTTCAGTTTCAATTTGAATTCCGATATTCCAGTTATAATTCCAGTTTCAATTTTAATTTCACTTTTACTTTCAATTTCAATTTCACTTTCAATTTCAACTTCAATTTCAATTTAAATTTCACTTTCAATTTTAATTTTGATTTTAATTTCAATTTGCATTTCTATTTCAGTTCCAATTTCAATTTCAATTCCAATTTCAATTTTCAATTTCAATTTCAGTTTCAATTTAAATTTTGATTTCAATTTACATTTCTATTTCAGTTCCAATTTCAATTCCAATTTCAATTTCAGTTTCAATTTCAATTCTGATATTCCAATTATAATTCCAGTTTTAATTTTAATTTCACTTTCAATTTCAATTTCACTTTCAATTTCAACTTCAATTTCAATTTAAATTTCACTTTCAATTTTAATTTTGATTTCAATTTCAATTTGCATTTCTATATCAGTTCCAATTTCAATTTCAATTCCAATTTCAATTTCAATTCCAATTTCAATTTTCAATTTCAGTTTCAATTTGAATTCCGATATTCCTATTATAATTCCAGTTTCAATTTTAATTTCACTTTGACTTTCAATTTCAATTTCACTTTCAATTTCAACTTCAATTTCAATTTAAATTTCACTTTCAATTTTAATTTTGATTTTAATTTCAATTTGCATTTCTATTTCAGTTCCAATTTTAATTTCAATTCCAATTTCAATTTTCAATTTCAATTTCAGTTTCAATTTAAATTTTGATTTCAATTTACATTTCTATTTCAGTTCCAATTTCAATTCAAATTTCAATTTTCAATTTCAATTTCAGTTTTCCCTCAATTAATCATATATTCGACTAATCTACTTCATCGCCATCATCAGAATCAAGAGATATCCACATTTGATTTCATTGCTGTCAATTAAGATTCATTTTTTTTTTCACAATTGGACGAAAAAAAATAGTTTAAGCTTAAAAGCCATACACGTGCACGATATACATATGTACATAATAGTTCTATGTTATAGTCTCCACTAATTTATATTATGACCTGCACTCATTAGATATAACTTCAACTACTTTTTTACTCGTACCAGTTTAAAACAAGTTAATTTCCTTTTTCACAATTTGCACACTAGAGCACTACTTGCTGCTGCTCGCCGAAACGCAAAATTTATACTAAAGCTTTTCTTAAGCAATTAAATTTTATTTAATAGCTTATCAAACGCTTTGCATAATGAGCTACACAAAAAAGTAGATTAACTACAATCAACGGCTGAGCATAATATATTTCTCTTCTCAAATGCTCTTTTTAAGTGGTACCCTTTAAATAAAAAATTACGCTTCGTGCGATAACTGAAAGCATAGGGCCGGTAGCTTAGGGACAAGGGATAGCAAGCAAATGATGCTGTAAATTTTTAAGGTCATTCTCGCATTTTTTTCTCTTAACTTTTCTGCAATAAAAATTCAAAATCAAAATCATTTTTCTTTATTTTTAATGTTTTATTTATCTGCGTAACTTTTATCTTCCAAAGAATTGCTGCTAACAAAAACTTTGCGATAACATTAAGTTAATGCTGCAACACATCGCCTCCGTCAATGATTTCAAGTTGGTGACATTACCGAGTTTTACTAAATAAGGTAAGTATGTCTATAATAAAGTTCACATATGTATAAATTTCAATTTAAACATACTACTTTTATGTAAAAATATGTACATATGTGCATGTTTGCATTCAATTCTGAAAGCGTAGGTGGCGACGAGCTGCGCGGCATTATTGTGCTTGTCACTGCTTGAAATTCTGTACAGATTACAGTTAGAACGTGCCGACATGTGTCACACATTTACGCCGTTATTTTTGGTTTTTTATTTTTATTTTTCTTTTTATTTTTATTTTTCTTTTTCTTTTATTTTTTTATTTTATTTTACTCTTTTTTTTACATTTATTTTATATTTCCTTTCTTCTTTGCATTCAATAAACCACATTGGTGGCGTTGGGAAGTGTGTAGCCACGTTTGCATTCTGCGGTGAGAACAAAAATGAAATGAAAATGTGTTAAAAAAAACATCGTGAAATAAAGAAGATAGAGTAAGATGAAAGGAGAAGAAAGTATCTGCAGTAGTTTATGCATATACTATAAGATAGTTATGTACCCTGCAGGGAACTTAATAAGTAGTGAGCAAAATTTCTAGTTCCGAACTAGCGAAAAGGTGTCTAAAGGGAACTAGATCAATTGAAGTTAGACCCTCACCAGTTCATAAGGAGTGGATGGAGTGACCATTATAAGACAAACTTTGATTTGTATGCAATTTCGAAGTGACAGAAATTCTATGAAAATTTTTCGTTCGTTCAATTGCAGTCCGCTTTGAATATTTCTGCAATTCTCAGATGTTTAGTGAAGCATTTTATATAAAGAGTTTTCTATTTGCATCTTGTATGAAATGAAATGTTCCCCTAATTATGCTTTTCCGATCCCTCAGGCTTATTATTAATTTTTTTTTTTTTATTTTATTACTTTTTAAATATTATTTTAAATTTTTAATAAATAAATAAATAAGAAAAATATTTGTAAAAAAAAAAAATTAAAAAAAAATTATCATCCTTGACATCGACAGGATTCAAACCCGCGCCCCTCAGATTGAAAGTCACATGCGTTAGCCAGTCGGCCATCGCGCCACTTGCATGAAGTGCGTCAAAGGCTGCACTTAAGCGGCAGATGTAAAACTATAGAATTTGTAGGTACTTGTAGCTAGTTCAGAACTATCGAAATTGTGCCAATAAACGAACTAGTGCAAAACTAGTGTAAAATTTAGCACTAGTTCGGAACTATCGAAAATGTAGTGCAGAGAGTGACAATTGATACCGTCTAGGACATCGCCGTGTTAAAACCGTCAGTTGATAATATGCAAAAGAGATTTAGCTCGCACTAGCAGTGTCGAAAAACGCACTGGAAGCGACCTAGTTCGGAACTAGATATTTTCCCAACAGGGTATGTACATACTATGTATGTATATGTGTATGTATGAAGCAATTTCTATCTACTCACTGTCTATTGGCATCCAGCCGACGCGCAAATTCTTGGCAACATTATCCTCACTAATCCATGTATTCAATGGTTCAAAATATTCCAGAAATGCGGTGGCAGTCATATTTGTCAAATGTATTATTGTTAAGGGTTTGATGAGTTCACGCCATGGCTTCGATGATCCAGCGCTCATCATATCGCTGAAAATGTAAGGTATAGAGATGAGGAAGCAGAAGATTATATAAAATATTATACTTAAATTATGTATGTATGCACATTTGGTATATGCACACATGCGGTTAAATATAAAAGAGCTTATGTGGATTTAGGTTAAAAAAATCGAGAATTGTAATTGAATAGACATTGATAATCCAAAAAAAAAAAATCGAAGTCGAAATCCAAATCGAAATCAAAGTTAAAATCGAGTTTTAAGTAGAGATCAAATTGAAGTCGAAATCCAAATCAAAGTCGAAATCGAAGCAAGTCTGAGTCGAAACTCAAATCAATGAGAAAATCGAGTTTGAAATAGAGATCGAATTGAAGTCGAAATCCAAAGCCAAATCAATCTTAAAATCGTGGTCGAAATAGAGATCGAATTGAAGTAGAAATCCAAATCAAAGTCGAAATCGAAACAAAGTCCGAATCGAAACTCAAATCAATGAGAAAATCGAGTTTGAAATAGAGATCGAATTGAAGTCGAAATCCAAAACAAAGTGCAAAACGAACTCGAAACGAAGTCCAAATCCAAATCAAAATCAAAGTTAAAATCGAGTCTTAAATAGAGATCGAATTTAGTCGAAATCGAAATCCAAATCTATGTTAAAATCGTTATTGAAATAGAGATCGAATTGAAGTCGAAATCCAAATAAAAGTCGAAATCGAAACAAAGTCTGAATCGAAACTCAAATCAATGATGAAATCGAGTTTTAAATAGAGATCGAACTGAAGTCGAAATCCAAATCCAAAGCAAAGTTAAAATCGAGTTCGAAATATATATCAAATTTAGTCGAAATCCAAATCGAACTCGAAACGAAGTCGAAATCCAAATCAAATTCGAAGTTAAAATCGAGTTTCAAATAGAGATCGAATTAAGTCGAAATTCAAACCAAATTCGAAGTAGAATTGAAAACTAAGCCTGAACCAAAATTTCAATCGGATGCGAAAACGGAAACGAAATCAACCGCGTCCGAAATGTTCATTGAGTTTGTTATTTTGATTGAAAAAGTCAAGAGGTGCTCTAATGCTGAATGTAACTCAAATTTGTAACTCTTTCTGCCATTTACTTACTAAAGAAACTTGCCCGCATATTTATTGCCATAAAAATCGCAGTTATCCAATGGCTTGTAAGCGTTACGTCGTTCGTATTCGCCAATATTCAGGCAGAGTACACGATAGATTTGATAACCCAAAATTTCATCGAATATTTTTCTGAAATAAAAAAAAAACAAAAGATAATACTACACTGTTATAAATATTGGAATATTTTTTAAACCTTAATTTGGTTTGAAAGAAATTTAGAACGTTTTTGGGTTAAATTTTGAACATTCGAAAGTTTAAAATTTTCTGATTCCTTTTTGGTTTAAAATTCAAACTTACAAAAGTTCAAATATTTCAAAGTATTTTTTGGAATAAATTTCATACTTTTTTGGTTTAAATCTTACACTTTTTCTCATTTAAACTTTTAAGGTGTAAATTTTAAACTTTCATTGGTCGTAAAATTTGGTTCCAACAAAAAAATTTTTATTTTTTAGAAACTAGAAAAAATGTTTTTAAGCATCGATGTAACTACAGCTGTTTCACCTTAGATCCCTCTAAGACTCATCAGGTTACTTTTGCTTCTGCCAAGACTCGAACATGCGTACCTTGCAGTACAATAACTACAGTTCTAACCGCTGAGCTATTGCCTGCCTTCGACATCTGATAGAAAATTTGTTGCTAGTTTCTATCAGATGTCGAAGGCAGGCAATAGCTCAGCGGTTAGAACTGTAGTTATTGTACTGCAAGGTGCGCATGTTCGAGTCTTGGCAGAAGCAAAAGTAACCTGATGAGTCTTAGAGGGATCTAAGGTGAAACAGATGTAGTTACATCCATGCTTAAAAAGTTTTTTCTAGTTTCTAAAAAATAAAAAATAAAAATATAACTTAGGCCTGTGCTCGTTAAATTAAATAAATAAAAAAAAATTTTAATTTTGGATTTGAAATTCCAGCTTGCTTTTTCGAGAAATGAACAATATAAAAAGCTCATTTATAGTTATTAGACAATTTGAATGAATGAATGGAGAAACAAACAAAAAATAATTATGGAAACAGATAAAATGAAGAAGGAAGAAAATCAGAAGAAGAGGATAGGAAAAAGACACAATATGGGGGTTGTTGGGGGGAGAACAATATGGGAGAAAAGGAGAAAAAGGGATAGGAAAGAAGATACAATAGGGAAAAGCATGAAGAGGATTTGGGAGCAGACATTTTTATTTTAATTTAAACCAAAAAAAGGTTTAAATTTTAAACTTTTGAAAGTCTTGAAATAAATTTTAATTTGGAATGAAATCGAAATCTTAAAAGTTTAAAAATTTTTTTAAACTTTTCAAAGTTTAAATTTTAATAATTTTTCGGTCGTGTCCTATATATCGACCAAAAAGTTTAAAATTTATACCAAAATTTATTTGAGTGTACATAGAATTAGACATACACAACTCGTATTAAACACTTCACCTACTTATTATTATAATAACTTACTTGGTGCTTCTATGTTGATCCACAATGCCCTCGTAGAATTTATAAGGCATATCGTAAACGCCAGCATTCGTCTCCAGCGGTGGCTCTACACCCATATATTTCTGCATCAAATTCCAATAATGGCAATTATAATGTTCCGGCTGTACTTTGCCATCAATCATATCGACCCACAGTTTTTCGTGCACAAAGTACATGGGCAGCGTGAGTAGTGTGTGGGCGGCCTAAAAAACCGAATACGAGTTGCTGCGAAACCCAGTCAGTTTGAGGCTATTTACTATGCTCTACTCACCATTCGATATAAGCGATTCAAATTTAATATATCATCGTATTCGTAATTTTGCAAGAGACCCAAGCGTTGCTGCAAATGCTTCGGATTCGATACGGAGAGTATGACAGCTTCGCCCAAAGCAGCACCGAAACCCGGACACGCCTCTTGATTCAAACCGACACGGAAATTATTCTTCAAAATTGCATATTGCACAGCAGTGATATCGGCATGGGTTTGAAGTAGTTTTTTGTAATAGACTTTGGGACAGTAGTGCAATTCAATTTCACCAAAATCGAAAATGCGTGATTTGCAATCGGGGCCGCCAGTGCCGGCATCCATTTGAATGAAATGTTCGCGCATGAATTCGCTAATAAAAAAAATTTGTTATGTGTTTGTTATAAAATATTGTATGTACACATTTACTTACATATATAAATACTCATTTAAATTAATAAATACTTAGCTGATAAACTTATCAGTAGGGCAACCAAAAATTGGCACAAGCCAGTTTTTTTCTATGGTAGCTATCACATAATGCTTAATTTAGGGTAGTTTTTAAGAAAAATTATACATTCTGACCTACTTTTGATAGAGCTAAAAATTGCCAAATTCATAATAAATGCTAATTTATGCTAATTTCACTATTAAATGAAAAAATTACACAAAAAATCGGAAAAAATATGTTACGGATTTTCTGCTCTCTGATTGGCTAATCGCTTCAATTTGTCAATTGAATTGCTCCAGATATGGTATGTATGTATATACGTCGGGTAATTTCAACAAAATTTTATTGCACATCTAACCCCCCATATATATTTCGTTTAATCTTCACAACCAGGGCATCGGAGCAAAAGATTTGTTTTTCTTTAACTACGTTCCTGCTCCATTCTCAAACATTTTTTTTCCTGGCTCTGCTCCTAACTCCCAATTTTTTTTTGCTGCGAGCTCCGCTCTCGCTCCCATTTTTTTGTTGTGTTGATCGGGGATGCCGTATGAATTAGATTTTTTATACCGGAATCCAAATTTGGCGTTCGGTCGGCCGCGCTTTTGACAGGTGAGTAGAAATGTATGGAAATATATGAAGCAAATCGCATTGTGACCTCAAGCGTTTGATCGTAAATTTTTTGTAATATCGTATGTTCATTGCAACCCTGTATAACGACTGAGTTGAACATTTCTCTACTAAGTGGGGCGTTTGACATTAAGTAAATTAAAATAGTTTTTTTTTTTGATGAAAAATTATGAAATTTATGAAAAAATTCAACAAAATATATTAGTGGCAGTGAACACGTTTACAATCCAACATCTAATATCGAATGTCAGTGTGAAGCGGCTTTGAGGTCCGATCAACGCGCGACTGACCTAACGCCAAATTACGATTACGGCATATTGTCTTTCTCTTTTGAAACATGTACCTAAGAGTTTGCATTTTGTTATTTTATTTTATTTTAGTTTACTTTACTTTGTTTTATGTTTTAAGAAAATGAACTGAAATAAAATAATTTTTAAGGCTAATTCTTTAAGTTTAACGACAATTTGAATTAATTTGTTTTAAAATATGTACCTAAGGTTTACATACATTTTAATATTATATTTTTTACGTTTAATTGAAATAAAAAATTTTTAAAGCTAAAAAGTGCCAATTCTTTAAGTTTAACGGCAAAAAATGGCGCCAAAAAAGCATTTTTTAGAGCAATTTTTTGGTTGCCCTACTTATCAGCTTACATAATTACACTTAATACTCACTCTGTCAGATTCCTAAAACCCAACGAACTAAAGAAATCCACACTGATATTAATTAAATCGAACGGCTTCAAACCAACACCATCCAATTCCGTCTGCAAATTGGGCAATTTCCTTTGTGGAAAAGGATTCTTCAACACGGTCTCCTTCTTCCAGGCCTGATATGTCACCTGTTCCATTAGATGATGTGGTATCAAGCCAGTTGGCGGTATAACATCTTGACCATACTCAAAGCGCAGCACATAACGCAAATGTGCATGCATTTCACGATAAAATGGTCGTATGCCCTCCATTAGCTTCTCCAGCTCATACAACAAATCGGGATCTTCATACTGATCATACCAAAAGGCCGACGGTGGCTTATCCGTTGTACTCATATTTTGATAGTATGATATATAATAATGTAGCGCCTCTTTCACTTCAGCGGGTATTTTATTACGCCACTCTTGCCAATAATACTTAATTTCATCCAAATCATTGCTATTCGTAAAGATCGATTTGATGTGATGCACAAATGCCATACTATTGCAATTGGTTGGCTCTTTCATGTGACACGCCCATTTTTTGCGTGACATATTTTTGAGTGTGTTTGTGGCGCGTTTAAATTTATAATCAATTGGTGGATAGTTGGCACCGCGTAGCAACACTTCAAATTGCCGCTTCAATAGCGGATCGGTGAAGTTTTGCCAATCGAATTTTTTCATCGTGTCATAGAAGGGCCGCAACTTTTCACGCATCAAAATTTCGGGACTCAGCGTATCGTCGGCGTATTGGCGGTATGCCGTTGCGCTGGCCCAATAAACATCGTTCATTTGATTGAGTAGATGTTGAGCGCCCGCTTCGTTAAAATATTCGGCATTGGTTGCATTTGCATTCGGGAAGGGCGAATTTGACTGAGATTGTGCCAGGCATAGGATGAATGTTGTTGTTGGCTGCGAAAGTTTGGGCGTAAAATGAAAAGGTAAGTAATGCTGGAAAAAATTATTAGAAATCCAGTAGAACTTGGAGCGAGATCAACCCAAGCGATGGGTAGAAGGGCACTTCATTAGACATGCTTTCCGAGAAAAATTAAACTTCTTTCCAATTTGTTTTGTGTTTATTACTACCTTTCCTAGACCATACAGTATTACAAGCGAGTATACAAATTTGTATCTATGCTAATACATAGAAGTATAGGTACCAATCGGGAGTAATGGAGTACTCGCAAGAGAGTACTCCCGGATTAATAAAACGATGATCTCAGCGCCTACTGTTGTCAGTAAGTTGTAGCAGTAAAGTTATAGAAAAATTAACATTTTTGGGTTACTTTTTATTTATGTACACATTTGTGAATTTATTTTTATGAAAAAAACAGCGAATCAGTTTAGTAAGTCACCAATCGTTTACAAAACCGAAATGAATGCATTTATGTATATCTTAGGTCTTGATAAATGAGTTGAATTTTTTGAAGTGAGCCACTTTTTTTTGAAGTTGTAGTAGCTTTCTCAAACTTTTTTGTATAGTTCACAAGAACAAAAAAAAATACGTTTGGCCCAGTTTTTCGAAATTCGAATTATTTTGAAAGTTATAGCTATCAACACTTTTCGAAGTTCCTCAGTTTTTGCCGATTTTCTCACCCGATTTTGCTAAATTTTTACATATATATAAAAAATGATATCTTCTACCAAACTGCATTTCTTATTTTTGCAAATAATTTTTTTTTTGCAAACATAATTCGCAATTTTTATGTTCTGGACCGCGGTCGGATGGCGCTTTTGTACGATGTTGTTGGGCATTCCATTAGTAACTATTAGCAAAAAAAAAAAATTTTGGTGCACTTTTTTTTTTATTTTTTTTATCTCTCCTACAAATTTGAAAAAAAAGCACTTACACAATTTGCACTCTAAGCTAGCGATATTTACTTATGGCGTTTTCTTTTCTACGAAAAAATGTTGCCCTCCTATATCCCAATTATCTAATTACGTATCCTGACCTTCTATAAAATGGCTGAATTTGTAGATAAAGGTGCCCTCTTACTTAGTTAGAGGTCAATATTTGGTGAAAGGACCAGACAAACTTACAAAATGGCGAAGAAAATCAAACAGGGCAACATTATTTCGAGAAAAGAAAACGCCATTAGTTATATAATTTTATTTTTGCTTGCCTATTTTGTGCAAATTATATGTAAGTACAAACATGAATGAATACTTTTTACACTTCATTTACTAACCAGCAGTAATACAAGCCGCCATATACCGAATGTTTCCATTTTGATTAGACTTGTATGTACGTATTTTCTGGTATGATTTTTATTATTTATTCCGTACGCATCAAGTGTTTAAGTGAAACTAAAATGTTTACATTTTATCAACTAAACGCATGAGTTTGCTGCTCAGAAGTAGATTTAGAACATATGTATGTATGTAAATACTTATGTATAAATATATTAATATGTTTATATATTTACTTTGCAAGTGGTTTGAAGAACTGATAACCTCATGCCAAGAGCACAAAATATACCTACATAGATATGTTTATATTTTTTCATACGCAAGTAAATCTGTATAAGTACTCTGAAAAAAAAAAAAAACGTTGTAAATCTAAAGAATTTCGCTGTTAAATAAACTATTTTCCGCAGTTGAAATGTGCCCAACAACGCTCCGTTGTTGCTTCAAAGGTGCGAGCGTTGTTGATTTAAGTCAACTGTTGGATCAAATACTTTTGCATTTAAGTTAACAACGGAGATTGTTGAAAAAAATGTTCACCTAAAAATAAAGTTTTGTTTGCATTTTACTCTTCATCTGCTCTCCACCTGGGTCCCAACTGCAAATATGTAGCCTCCGCTTGTTCTCCTCTTCTTCTCTCCATCTTATCATTAACTGGTTCCTATCGTTATTTCTTATTCTGCTTTTTCTTCTTTATTTGATATTCTCCTCCAGATTCGAACCATGACATCAATCTGAAATTCTATACAATCATCACATAGTGGAAAATTCAACATTATATTGAATTGTAGTAACCGATTTATACTTCCCTTTTCCTAAAAAAAGAATCCTTGAATTATATGAATCTTTGTAAAAATAAAATTTAAAAAAATTTGTTCTCATTAGTTTTGTTAACGACGGAAACTTTGGGTCAAATACTTTTGCCTTTTAATCAGGGCTGCTCAACGCTCTCGTATTGAATGTACAAAACTCAATACATCTACAAATTTTGTATATGCACTGAAAAATTATTTTTTGCTCATTTACATTTTTTTATGAATTCCAATAAAATATTATTTTAGAATTTATTTTCAAATGGTAGTATCACATACATACAAATTATTTTTATTTTTTATATGAAAATTTTTTGAATAAAAATTTTTTTTTTTTTTTTTTTTTTTTTTTTTTTTCATTACACATTTGTTATTGTAAATTTCGATTTCTTACGGCAGTGCTCGAGCTCCTATACAAAGTGCTTTTGCCCTGCACATTCAATATGAATTATAGGCACATACATATAATTTTTTTTTGATATCTGAGTGCTTATGGGAGTGCACAGAAAATTTTATTTTCATATTTCAAGTGCAAATATGTATCTGTGCCTATGATTCGGAACAAAACAAAAACAATTGTGCTTTGAGTGCCTATGAGGTGAGCAGCCCTGCTTTAAATCAACAACGGGGACTTTTGGAGAAAATTTTCTGCTAAAAGTAAACTTTTATTTGAATTTTTCTCTTTATAAAAACAAGCGTTTCATAAATCTTCCCTAAGAATACTCCAAGTGCCATCTCATCTGCTTTTGATATAGTCCATGCTCCTGCGCCATACACATGAGAACTGTAACGACAAGCTTCCTGTAGAGCGTGATTTTTGTTCGTCGAGAGAGGATCTTACTTTTTACATAAGTGATTCTTCGTTGGGTTTCCGTGCTGATATTAGTTTTGGTGTTAATGCTGGTTCCTTCATGTATTATCCGCTCGTAAGAAAATTAAGCGTATGGCGATTGGATCAATGTCTTTCTTATAATCTGTCTTGTTTCATTTATCCACCTTAATATATGTATGTATGTACATTAATATGCATTAATTTAAGAACATATCAAGGCAAATTCATTATATGGTAATGGCAGGGCGAATTCGGCAATATTCGCCTCGCTTCGCTTCAAGTTTTTGTCCATTACAATGTCAAACTCAAAGTCAAATATTTCTTTGTATGGCATTCTTCTGTACTCGGCGAGTTAAAAACGAGAAGAAGAAGAAGTCAGCTGTTCACTTACCATTACCATATGAATGAATTTGCCTTGGAACTTATTTTTGTAATGTACTTTTTGACACTTTTCTTGGCATATTTGTTTCTTTTTGTAGGTATATTATTTCTTTGCGCAACTAACTTCACGTTGAGCTCACACATTACACATACACACACATGCGCGCACAAACTTATCCTCCAATCGCACTCAGCATTAACTTTTCTCACATATTTTATACATTTAACACTACTGCCCTTATTTTCCAGTTTGTTTTGCATCCGATTATGCTTCTTCTACTTCTCTTTCCTCTACCTCTGCTTCTTCTTCTATTGTTGTTGTTGTTATTATAACTAGTTTTGTTGTTGCTGCTGCTGTGCTTGTTATTATCGCCAATGCTTCCGCGTCTTCTTCTTCTTCTTCTTCTTCTTCTTCTTCTTGCGCTTCATAATTTTCTCCTGTTGGCACTACTGCAGCAATCACGTTTTACATCGTAAAGTTTAATAGTTATTTCAGTTAGTAGGTTACTGTTGGCGTCCTTATTTCCAGAGATGCAATGCAGGAGCAATCGAACCGAACAATAACAAAAATACTGGGAAATTGTATGTAGAAAAAATTGAGAGCCGTCCCTATTTAGCTCATGCACGAGGTTCATAAATTTTGTTTTCATGCCTTTCGCCGGTAAGCATGTGACTTTTCGGGCAATTTTAGCATATTAATGTTAAGTTTAGTACGAGCAGACCTGGGTAATATCAAGTACCAGTACGACTTGTGACAAGTACATTTTAAAAGAATTGTACTAGTACTGGTACTTGCACTCCCAAATTTTCAAGTACTAGTACAAGTACAAGTGCAAGGAATTGAAAAAGAATTGAAGTTTTAGCAAATACTTCAAAGTAATTGAAAAGAATTGAAAGTACTTGAAAAGAATTGAAAAGAATTGAAAATCGATTCAAGTACATTTTTCAATTCTTTTCAAGTACTTTCAATTCCATTCAATTACTTTGAAGTATTTGCTAAAACTTCAATTCTTTTTTCAATTCCTTTTACTTGTACTTGTACTAGTCTTGAATATTCTGAAAGTACTTGGTACGGACTCATTACTTCAAGATCAAAATATAAAGTATTTAAGTACGTAATAGTCCAATTACTACTCAGTATTACCCAGGTATGAGTACGAGTATATTTTTGGTTTACTTCCTGATTGCACATCTAATATTTATATTTTAATTTTTTTTTATATTTTTAGCTTAGACATATTGCCTGGTTTTAAGAGGGAACGTAAAACTCGCAATGCAGTCGCATGTGTGTATCATTAGCGGTTTAGATTCTAATGGTAGCGTTGATTGTTAACCATTACCCATGGCATCGCGCTCGAAAATATCTAAAATGTTCTAATAGAAAATATAAAACTGGTATGTTAAATGTGTTGCCTATTTCAAGGCGCCTTACCTAATAAAATTACATATTTGCAAAGAATGCAAAAAAGTTGGGTTTTTACTAGATGTGTGGATGTAGCTCGTTCAACCTTAGCTAAAATACTAATATATTTCATCTCGTTTCTTTATTTAAGTCTACGATTAAAAAACCTTACATAAATATGGCTAGGTTGGCGTGGCTGTCAGCATATAGGCTGCTGTGGTAACACAAGAACAGATTGCTCCTCCTTACTGAAACAATTTGATTGCCTGAACAAAATAATCAAGTTCTTTACGACAATATTTGCAATTTTATGTAAGCAATCCGGGAAGGGGGCTCATAGGAAGCGCTGTCTAGCGCCGTTAATCGCCAAGTAATTGCAGATGAGTTGCTCAACCGTCTAATCCTTCTCTACCCTCTACGCATGTTTCCCTATAAGGCAGTGTACCGCTAATACTCCCATGGGGGCAGAGATGTCTTCCCTTCTTGTGATCTCATTTCGGCCATGTTTTTTTTAAATCCTACAAACTTGGTGTTTTTTTTTTGCCATCTAAAAACAACTAATTGGTAATAGTATATAAGACTAGCAAATTGATCCGCGCCGCTTCGAGGCGACGAAAATGTTTTATGTTATAATGAGTTTTTCTCTCTACTTCTACCTCTTTCACTCTCCCTTCCTGTCACCCACTCTGCCTTTTTGCTTCCTTTTCCCTATGGCTTTTCCGTACATTTTCCTTTCCTTTTCTTTTCCTTTTCTTTTCCTTTTCCCTTTTACCTTACCTTTCCTCCACCCTTTCTCCTTCTGTTTCTCTTTCCATTTCCATAGGGAACCAATATCTATAAAAAAAAAAGTCCAGTTCAGCAGCTTTCTGATGAAACCAGTAACGCTCAAAAACATTCCGCAGCTATCCGGGTTCACTTTTTGACCCATATCTGGTGACTAGCCTAGGCATAGCAATAAAAAAGAGCTCTATGTTGAAGGCTTCCTTTGTAACCGAGTTCTTTATTACATAATAATTACAGCTCGGATAATAGGTGAAAATTGAACGCCTAAAATTATGCTACGTAATGTTTGTGAGCACATCCAGAGGCAAGTTCGAGGGTGGGGTACATTCGGGTCTAAGCCCCTCGTGAATGCAATTGGATTTTTTGCTCACTGGGATGCAAGAAAAATAAATTATTAAGGTTTTTTATGGGTTGCACGTGAAAAATTGCAAATAAAGCTACAATAAATAAATATAATAATAAAGAATAATAATAAATAAAGTATAACAAATAAATAAATATATAATTATAAAGAATATAGAAAAAATTAAAAATTTGTAGTGACCCGCTTAAATTTGAGACAAAATCTTCGCAAGAATTTACAAGTCGAAAAAAATTGCGTACTTTAAAATAATATAAAATTCCTACTCAAAAAGTTACAAATTTTGCTAAAAAATTGGCGAATTTTCCAGAATTTTGTACAAACTTTTTAACATTAACATATTTGGTTTCTGTTATAGATTGTTTTATATAACAAATTAAAATTATTAAAAACACATAAATAAATATACATATTTTACGAATAAAGTCATTTTCTATTCTGGCTTTATTTCATCACACACCACTGTATGTTTATTTGAACTGCAAATTTGTGTAACATGATTAAAAAATTTTCTAATAAAATCTTCACCCACCATACCAATATATGGCCCCTTTATATTTAAATTGTAATCCCGCCACTGAAAGCAAACAAAATTTAAAAGATTTAGCATATCTTGAGGCGCTTGATTTCACCTATTTTTCCGAGCTCTAATAATAATAATACAATGGCGCTATTATAACTCCGACGTGTTTTATGGCCGAGCTTCTCTCCCAATTCAAGGTGTGCTCCTTTTTGTTTTTCCTACTAATTGGGTGGACCTACAGTTTTATGCCGGCTGCGAACGGCGAATGCATTTTTTGTGCGAAGCTTTTTCATCGCAGAAATACACTCGAAGGGTATGCCGCCCACTGCCGAGAGGTGACCGCTGCTCTTAAAAAATCCAATAAATAGATTTTGTAAATAAAAAGAAAAAATATAGGCCATGCCGAGAGGACTTATCCAAAGAATAAACTGTCAAAATTTGACAAAAATCTGTTGAGCAGTTCTTGAGCAATTTCCTCACACAAAAACCCCTACAATTTTATATATACATATAGATAAATTAGGTATATGTATCTAATTAAAAATTAATTAATTTTATTACTAAAATAATTACAATTATTATCCTCTATTTACATGAATGTTCAAGCGCTCAATAAATAAATCACCCTAATCTACTACAACACCACACATACCCTGCAGCGAAAGTGCAAACTAGTCAGCCAACCTACCAGTTAACTGACTAGATAAATTATGGGAGTTGCTCAACTAGATTCATAGGGGACAAAATGAGATTAGTTATGAAACAAGAAGTTTTGCCAAAAAAAAAGGTTTTAAATTAAAAACGAATGTATCCGGGGTTTCTGGAGGTTGCAATGAAGACGTATGCAGTAAAAGTAAAGCAACTTCTTTATTGTTGTTGTAGTATTCGAACCCTGCGTAGTAGGCCCCTTGTACATTTTGTTGATTGCAAATTGTTAGATCATTAAATCAGGTGAATACCACAAATATACCATAGTTTGAGATGTTAATTTAGCTTTGTATATTAGATACTACTTCAGCCATAGAAAAAAGTACATGATATGTTTGTATAAAGTCAGAAAATCATCAATATAAATGTCAAGCTTAGAATGGTCAACGTGTTACTTATTCACAATGTTAATGTAAATTTTCCTAAATATTTAATATGCAAGATCACAATCTAATGTGCCTGAATTCTTTAATTTAAATATCATATTCTAATAACTAAATAAATGTATTAGAAACTTTATTTTGCAGTTTTTATTTTCATTGGAGTAGCGTGTAAAACTAGTCAGTCAACTGGTATAGTTCTGATATCTACACTGACTAGTCAGCAAATTGGTATGATGCTGGTGTGGATACTGACTAGTCAGTCAAGTGGTATGATGCTGGTATGGATACTGACTAGTCAGTCAAGTGGTATGATGCTGGTATGGATACTGACTAGTCAGTCAAGTGGTATGACTCTGGTGTGGATACTGACAATTGCCATTTCCTAGGTCATCACTGTGTTAAAAATACCAGTTGCTAATATGGAAAAAAGATAGATGACTGACTAGTTGAGCTGTATGGCCAACTAGTTGTCAATTAGTTTACAACTAGTTGATTTCGCTGCAGGGTATGTATGCGCACACATACTCACCTATTCACATTTTGCATACCAAAATACAATTTTGTAGGTTATGTTGGGAAATGTTTAAGTAAGTATATAAACTTAAATTCGAACACACCGGCACCCGCCAAAAGTGTGTACATACACACACAGAACCCGACAGAACATGCAACAGACGCAAAATCGAACGATAAAGTTTTCGTCGTCATGACCACTTCGGCGTGGTGAGTTTTTCCGGCATTTACAGTGCACACACAAACGCACGCACTTCTGCTTCTTCCGTAGGTAGGTACTGACTGCATTTATACTTTTCAGGTCAAATTAATATAAATATTTATGTAGGTGCGTATGTATGTATGTATGTACGATAGTCGCATCACCAACACAACCGTTCACCACACCCATGCCAACACACCAACAATACAGCAAAACAACAAAACACAGTAAAATACTGGGAAATTCCAGCACAAGCGTGCGACCAAATTGAATGGAGCCAGGCAGGATTACGTCAATCGGCACAAAAGCATATTCAGTCGCCGACGAACCTCTCACACGAATTGTAGTTGAAAAGCGCTTTGGAGGTGCACACGTGCATGTGAATTGCTCAGCGCCTTAAAATATGCTTTGAATAAAGAAAAATTGAAAAACAAAGAAAAATATTTGAATAAAGAAGAAAACAAGTGTATTATAAATAAGTATTACAACAAACAAATTAACAACAAAACCAAAGAAAGTGTGCTTTGCGTGCGTTTGTATGTGCTAAATGTATTCTGCCGAAGAAGTGGAACAACAGTTATTTTTAGGCATGAAAAAATTAAATCAAAAACAAACAAATAAACAAACTGACTTTTTCTGGCGACACGCTGCTCGCTGGCGTTACTAAAACAAGTGAAAATATTTAAGCGAATGTCGTGAAAGGCAAATAAAAAAAAACAAAAAAAAAACGAAAAGCAGAAAAATATATTTGAAAAGTTGCGCAAAGCAATGGATTAAAAAGTTTATTTTTAAGCTTAAAACTTTTGGGAATGCATGACACGTTCCAGTGAACAAGCGAAATAAGCTCAACGTATTAAGTATGTTAAAAGATAAAATTCTAATAAAGAAAAAGTAAAAGTCAATGTGTTAAAACGAGATCGAAATCAGGTATATTTCTAACCTAAATTCCTTAGCATAATTTAACGCACTCACACATGCACAAACACGCACAAGCGAAGTCAAGTCAGCACAACACACCTACAGCGTTGACGCGCGTTGTTCGCTCTGCGGAGCTACCTTGTTCGTGTGTGTGTGAGTGGGGGTTGTTATTGTTGCATTGGCGTTGTTGCAGCTGCTGCTGCTGCTGCAGTTTTGTTGGTAGCGCACGCGAAGGCGAAACGCAAGAAAATCGCCCACTGCCAAACCTCGCCGCCCCACGCGCCCATTTTTCCGCGATGAAGTCAGCTCTGTGTGTGTGACGGCATTTATTTATTTTTTGTTGAATGTGTGTTGGTGTCTCCGCAGGCAATGCAACGTTGTGTCCTCTCACAAACCGTGCACGTCTGTTGGCATTTCGCGTTTTTGTGTCGGCGGGCGGTTGTGCAGAGTCGTCGTTTCGGTCGGACGGTAGATTGTACCGATTTATCAGTCGGTTAGTTGGTCGCTCGGTTGGTTAGTTGGTCGCTCGGTCGGTCGGTCCATTGTGCGATTATACGATTGTAGGTCCTTTAGCTTGGCTGCTGTTGGACTGGGTTACAGTATGCGCGCCAGCCAGCCAGCAGTTGCAGTTTCGACTATTCAGTGCAACGGTGTCGGTGTGCGTGTTAAAGCGTGTGCGTTCGCAAAATTGAAAATTGTGGAAAATAAAACAATTTTTAAATCTTACTAAAATATATGTATGTTGGAATTAAAACTTGAAATTATATACTTTAATGTTAAAGTAAATAAAAAAAAAATTAATTAATTTAAAAAGTAATTAGAATAAATTGCAAGGCAGAGAGAGGAGAATTAGGAAAGAAGTTGTTGAGTGTTTTAAATAGATAAGTACTAATGAATGAGTGTAAGAATATACATATGTCTACATAAATGCACTGTTATAAATATTGGAATATTTTTTAAACTTTGATTTGGTTTGAAAGAAATTTAAAACTTTTTTTGGGTTAAATTTTGAACATTCGAAAGTTTAAAAGTTTCTTATTCCTTTTTGGTTTAAAATTCAAACTTACAAAAGTTCAAATATTTCAAAGTATTTTTTGGAATAAATTTCATACTTTTTTGGTTTAAATCTTACACTTTTTCTCATTTAAACTTTTAAGGTTTAAATTTTAAACTTTCATTGGTGGTAAAATTTGGTTTCAATAAAAAATTTTAATTTTTGATTTGAAATTCCAACTTGCTTTTTCGAGAAATGAACAATATAAAAAGCTTATTTATATTTATTATTTGAATGAATGAATGGAGAAACAAATAAACACAAAATAATTATGGAAACAGATAAAATGAAGAAAGAGGAAAAGGAGAAGAAGAGGATAGAAAAAATACACAATATGGAAAAGGATTAAGGGGATGTTGGGGGAGAACAATATGGGGGAAAAGGAGAAAAATTTATAGGAGAGAAGATACAATAGGGAAAAGCATGAAGAGGATTTGGGAGCAGAAATTTTTTTTAAATTTAATCCAAAAAAAGGTTTAAATTTTAAACTTTTAAAAGTCTTAAAATAGATTTTAATTTGGAATGAAATCGAAACCTTAAAAGTTTAAAAATCTTTTAAATTTTTCAGTTTAAATTTTAATAATTTTTCGGTCGTGTCCTATATATCGACCAAAAAAGTTTAAAATTTATACCAGAATTTATTTGAGTGTGTACAGTGAAAATTAAAAAAAGCACAATTTATAAGCCCAAAAGAGCTTTAAAGAAATTATCAGTTTACATAACATACATACATATATATACATAATTAAACAAATTAAAAAAAAAAAAACAAAAAACAATTTAAAAAATCAAATAAATTAGTCAAGTATCATCAGTATAAAAAAGTGAAAAAGAGTTAATTAAAAAAGTGTTTCTTACAACAAATAAATGCCCAAGCGATAAATCAGATATGAAAAATCTTAAATAACTTTTGTTAAGGCAGAGAATAAGTGCTATATATTTATATAGAAAAAAAACTCAAAATTAATCAAATATAAATTATGATATTAAAACTAAATTTTGAATAATAATGATAAATGAAATAAAATAAATTTCTTTTTGAGAAAAATTTAAATAAAATAATAATAATAATAAATTTGAAATAAGTAGAAAAAATCAGCTTAAATAAGTAAAAATAAGAAAATATATAGCGAAATAAAAAAAAAAAAATAAATAAATTTAAAAGTAAAATAGAAAAAAAAAAATAGAAGTAAAAATAAAAATAAAAATAAAAAAAGAAATAGGAATAGAAATAGAAATAAAAATAAAAATAAAAATAAATAAAAGAAGGAAACTAAATATTAAACAAACTAGGCGAAATAAAAAAAAATAAATAAATTTAAAAGTAAAATAGAAAAAAAATAAAAAAAAAAATAAAAAAAGAAAGAGAAATAGAAATAAAAATAAACAAAAGAAGGAAACTAATGGCGTTTTCTTTTCTGCAAAAAAATGCTGCCCTTCTATATCCCAATTATCGAATTGCGTAACCTAACTTCCTATAAAATGGCTAAATTTGTAGATAATGGTGCCCTCTTGCTTACTTAGAGGTCAATATTCGGTAAAATTACCATACAAGCCTAAAAAATAGCTAAGAAAATCAAAAAGGGCAACATTTTTTCGAGAAAAGAAAACGGCATAAGTATTAAACAAACTAGAAAACTGTTGAGTAGATCAAGAAAGTATAAATCTTTAGAATTACTGTCAAGTTCGGATGTCTCTAGCCATTTAAATGGCGAAATTATACCGCAAAATGGCTATATCTTAACAATCGGTTGTACGGAAGCTATGTATATGTATGTACTAGTGGTACGATTCGGCCGAATCTAAAGATAATCGGCTTCTCTTAAAAATACGCCCACTTACCAAAATTGAAGCAGATATCTTACAAACTGAGGGACTAATTTGCAGCAACAAATGATCAACTCTAATAAAATTCAATGTTACTCATACGCCATGTCGCGCGGTAGGCTACGACTGGGAGAGCTGTAAAGTGATTCAATTAATGTTGATTTCATTCATGCATAATTCTTTTCAAACGAGTGTGTGCACGATTGTAAATATTGAAATCAGTTTTCAAAAGGATTTTACATTTTGCTTAAAAAATCATTGAGTGTGATTTTGAATGCGGGGAAAACATTCAGTAGAAAATGTGAATGCAGCAGAAGCATTCCCAATCCAAAAATGAGTCTAAAATTTAATTGAATTGAATTATTATTTTTTTTCATTCAATAAACAACGAGCGTTGTATCAAACAATTTGTACTGAATGATTGGCTCTGAATGGGGAATGCAAACACTCAGTAATTTGATTCGCCTGAATGAGCATTCAGTGTTAAAAAATTTTGACATCAACATTCATTGATTTGAATCTAATGATTGAAAATATTGATTGCTGAATGTACTATATCTTATTTGCGTGAGTGGTCAGTTAAAATTTTCAATACCGTATTCCGAAACAAGAGAAAACGAATTGAATCATTAACAAACAAATTCATTGATTTGGAATCGCGAATTATTTGAATATTTTACAGCTTTGACGACTGGAAACAAATTTAAAAATTAAATTCTTGCAACCTAAATTCTAAAATTTTGTATTTGCTGTACTTATTGCACACAAAGCGCTGTCAGTGAAAATCATTGACATCGGATGACTATAATATAGAGATCCTGTACCATGATTTTGTGCTAAAAAAATAAAAGAAATTTTGCATATTGGCCTGGGTATTTTTTTCGATTTTTATTAATTTTTGATTTTCAAAAATCCGTCTTGGTTTATAAAAACTAAATGCCGTGACATCAAAATTAATTTTAGACAAATGTCGTGGCAGTTTTTTCTACTCAGAAAAATGATAGTAATTTCAATTTCGATGGCACGCTATTGCTTTAATAAATCGCCCCGGCCTAATGACAATGTCACTAAGGTGGATGATCACTTAACACTAAATGCAGGCTTGCAATCAAGATTACTGTGAGCAGTCGTTCGCCGCATTTTCTATGCGAACTGTCTGTCTCAGATTAGACACGAAATGCTTGGCAGGTTTGAGCTCCAAAATCTAAAGAACATAGAAATTTGTCGCTCAGCCGAACTTGGTAGGTTTATCGAAAGAACTGAATTGCTATAGTGGTCCGATCTAGTGTGTTCAACCGAATAATCAATTGAAGATAAAAAAAACATCCTTTTACAATCAGATATCTCAAAAACCTACGAACTATTGGCATTCAGATAGACTGTGCTCATATCGGTGTAGGTATATTTTGGTAGGTTTAACTATCACCTCTTCTTCTGGTACTTAAAATAAACGTGTTTTGGCACAAATAAAAGTTATAATACGACTTACGTACATGAAAGGACCTCAAATTTTAATCCGAGTTATAGCGTAGCTATAGTAGTAGTTTTTGTGAGAAGGTGAAGCATCTGAAATCACTGTCTTCCAAATGCTGGGCAGTGACAGAGAAGTTGTTCCAGAGTTCTTATGCCATCGGCATGCGTCAGTGCAGTTTTTAGCTGATGAGATGGTGTGAGTTAATAAGATGTTAGTAAGGTAACTGCCAGTTTGTGGCCTATTATAGGCAATGTCAAGAGGTGGTTGTTTAATTTTTTTTGGCGTTTGGCGTCCCAGGATTGGCTAGCATGTCCGCCCGATTATTTGATTATCTTCCTCCATTCCTTGATTTTCAGGTATCCGGTAAATTAATATTAATGTAAAAATAAAATTATGAAGCGTAAAAAATATAATACTTAACATTAGTAATCAACAAATAATAAATAAATAATTTAAATAAAAATAAAAAATAATTTAAAAAAAATATTAAGATAAAAAAAAAATTTTTTAATTAATTTAGAAAAAAAAATAAAAATAAATAAATAAAGTAAATAAAAAAAAGAGTTAAAATAAATTTAAAAATTAATTTATAAAAAAAATTAAAAATAAATATATAAATAAAATAAATATAAAAAAGAGTAAAAATAAATTTAAAAATTAAAAATTACTTAAAATTAAGCTTTTGTGTATTTTAAGTACAATAAATTATTTACAAAAGTGTCAATTGAGAGTGTTCCAAAGAGGAAAAAGTAAATATAGAAGTACATAATTAAAGTTACTAATAAATAAATATGTAGTAGTACAAAGAAAACATGAGTAATAATACAGTTTGATAAAAAACAAGTAAGGAAGCCTAACTTCGAGTGGAATCGAACATTAGATACTCAGCTGTATGCTTTCATAATTTGTTTGCGTTTGATGGAAACACGGTGTACCTTATATAAAGCGAGTGCTGCATAAATTGGGCGTAGCCACGCCCATTTTCGACATTTATATCAGTCATCAAACTACGCATTTGAATATTATTCTTTGTCCAAAAGTTCATTCCTTTATGACTTCTAGTTACAAAGATATCACGTAACAAATTCCCAAAGGGTGTTCCAGAAATATCTTTGTTAAAAAGTAGGCGTGGTCATAAACCGATTTCAATAAATTTTTGCGTGTCTATTAACACAAGTGGCCGCTGTGGTGCAGTGGGTAGAGTGCTCGCCTGCTATGCCAGAGGTCTCGAGTTCAAATCCCAGTCCGAGCAAACACCAAAAAAAAAAAATTTTCTAATTAGTAAAAATCCAATTATTGGGTTTTTTTAAGAGCAGCGGTCACCTCTCGGCAGTGGGCGGCATACCCTCCGAGTGTATTTCTGTCATGAAAAAGCTTCTCACAAAAAATGCATTCGCCGTTCGGAGCCGGCATAAAACTGTAGGTCCACCCAATTAGTAGGAAAAACAAAAAGGAGCACACCTCGAATTGGGAGAGAAGCTCGGCCATAAAACTCGTCAGAGTTATAATAGCGCCATTGTATTATTATTATTATTATATTAACACAAGTTATAGAAGTGTATAAACCAAGTTTCGTCATAATATCTCAATTATTTGTCGAGTTATAGGCTAAGAAATCTCGTATATTCCGTTGTCTAAAAAGAGGCGGTGCCACGCCCATTTTCCAAAATTTTTCTACTTTTTGTTTTATATCCATAGTTGGACTCATGCGACAAAATTTCAATGATATATCTTTATATTTGACAGAGATATCGCTTAAAATGTTTTTATTAGGCCCCTTTATAGTTCCCATATATAAAAGTGGGCGTGGCCGTCAACCGATTTTGGTAATTTTTCGTCCACGTATTTGGCTAAGTAAGTATATCACGCGTACCAAATTTCATCGATATATCTTTAACGGTTTCTGAGTTATGACATATAAAACTTTCAATATTTGACCCTTAATAAGTGGGCGTGGCACCGCCCATTTTCCAAAATTTCATCAAATTTCTTCTTAGGGGCCTGAACTCAAAACGTGGGTAAAATTTCATCACTCTAGCTTTAATAGCCACTGAGATACCAAATTTCTATTCCCTATATAGGAAAAGTGGGCGTGGTCATGGTCCGATTTCGCCCATTTTCAATACCAACCGTCCCAGTCTCGATACCAACTTGCATTTCAAATTTCATCAAAATATCTCAATTTTTGCGCGAGTTATCGTGCGTACGGGCGGACGGACGGACATGGCTCCATCGATTTCTCTTTTCACCCTGATCATTTTGATATATATAAGTCTATATCTATCTCGATTATTTCGTTCTGTTACAATCCACCGTTATGAAATCAAAACTATAATACTCTGTGTACTACTACAGCTGAGTATAAAAATAAGAGGCCAATGAAATATGCGCTAAAAACTACAAAAATGAATACAAATTTAATATGTAATAAAGAACTTCCAACAAATGTTAGCAAAAATTCAAAAGCTTAAAAATTACATAGAAAAAAGGAGCAAAAAAAAATTATGAAAAATAACATTCAAAAAATTTAAAAGAAAAAATCTCAAGTCTAATTGACTGCATAATTAATTCAAAATTGCAGGCAAAGTAATTCAATCAAAGTTGTGCGTGCAGCGGGATTGAAAAAATGTTTTTTTTTTTAGGCGCCAAATTCACGTGAAAAGTTACATACATACATATGTTTATTGGAAAAAATTTCCATTCATAAACTAATGTACATATATAAGAAAAAGTGTAAAAGAATCATGTATATAAAAAAGCTCATATAAAATACAAAATGTGTAAAATGTTAAATTAGTTTTTGCTTGTGAAAGTAAATTTGCATACATAAATGTAAAAAATACAACTCACTAGTAAAAAGTTATATGTATTTACATATAAACCTAAAATTTGTCTATATATATATATAAACAAAATCAAACATTCACATGACTAACCATGTAATTAAAATATCTAATTAAATTAACGCTTCACTGTAAATTCCATTTAAATTTAATTAAAAGCAAATTATTAATTTGATACTAAGTAAACAAAAAAAAAAAAACAGAAAACATATTGATGTATAAGAAAGCGCTTACCATACGAAAATATTTAAAACCATGAAATTTAAAAGTATTATCCATTTGTGTAGCAAAAAGTACGAGCTTCGCATAAATTAAGGTGAGCAGACAGAAAGCATAGCAGTGTTTTTCTTTTAATATCAATTGAATATAATTTAGTTATATTTAAGTTTTTATTTAATATCCAGTAAATTTTGTTACCATAAATCGATTTATTGTTATTGTTATTGAACACACATCACATTCTTACTGATTAAGGTATGAGTTAAGCAGGGCAAGAAGGTTCAGCAAAACATTGATAAATGAATTTTCCCTTTACTGACCCTTTTACTACACAAAGTCATTCATGAAAATGCCGTCATCGCTGAGCGTTTAGTTATGGAGAATAGTCACGGGGAATAGCATATGAAAACGGAGGTAAAAAAACACAGTCCAATAAATTTTAACTTCTTTTCAACAGAGTAAAAATTTATTTAATTCCCTAAACAATGGCAAATGGCCAGAAAATTTTAAAAAATCTATCAGAAAAAACCTGCACCCTATCGGCCCTGGCATTGCAAAAATCAATATAAAAAACTATCTCAAACAAGGGTTTTTACACCACTTTTTTCTTTTCCTGAATTTTGACTAAAAGCCTTTTCAAACGATGCAACTAGGGTTAGAGATACGATATTGTTATTGAGGTCTAGGATATTTTCAATATTGACTTTTATATAAAACTTACTTTAGATGGTGATTTCTTAGGCCGAGGCCACGCAGTGAGCGGCAAAGCGGTGAGCGATGAGCGGCAGAGCGGCGAGTTTGAGCGGCAAGTGGCTTATTACTGAGCGTCATTTCTGAGCAGTTAGTTTGGTTAGTTGCAACATTGCCGCTGGGGCCACTAAAGTGGCAATTTGAACCTTTTTAAGAGCCAGACCACCGGAACCCAACTTTTTAAAATATGCAATATTTGAACCTTTTTAAAAATTCGGACCACTTTTGGTCGTTTTTTACTTTCAAAACTATAACGTAATAACTATTTTTTAGTTTTTTTTTTCTTAAATATAAAAAAGCTCCTTTGTTAGGTTATCATTTTTCATTGGCAACTCTCCGCTGCTAAGGAAAATCCCGAAAGAGTTATTTAGGAGTATAAATTTTTATAATGCAGGATAATTGTTTGAACAAACTGAAATAGAAGAGTTTTGAAACAGCGTGGGGAATATGAAAAACGATTTAAATGAAAACATGTTGTGAATTTTTTGCAAATATATTAACGCTGCCACATAGCAGTGCATTAGCAGAAAGATTATTCTCAAACCTTTCACTATTTAAGACCAATGTTACAAACCGCTTGCAAAATTGATACGTTCAGTTCAATGATCTCAGCGCTCAATTTAACTAATGGAAATGATTTAGATTCTTGGATACCGGGAGAAAACTTGGTTGTCAAATATCTGGGAACTAAATTTTAAATCGATTAGATTATAACTTATTTATATTATATATATGTACACTTGAATTAAATATATGTTTGTTCTAGCTTTAGTTGGTTTTAGTAAAACACTGTTCCTTAACCTGTGAATTGCTTTAAGCATTAAATAAACCACAAAAATATATAAAAATGTGTTTCTAGCTAAGCAAAATTTGGGGGACACTTTTTTGGGCCACTTTTTGACATTTTTTAGCGGCAACACTGGTTAGTTGTTAAAATGACATTGTCAAGAGAGGTTTGTTTAATGTTTTTACGCAAAATCGTATTCATATTTAAAAGAATTTAATGCGTTTAAGAAAAAATAAATAAATCAAACAAGGCGACATTACGGCAAGTTTAACCAGACCGATCTTGGCAATACTGCTGTCTCTGAAATCCTTTGATTTGCTGTTGCAAAAACATATGAAATTATAAGCTTCGCATTCACCTTTGCCATGTTTATACGTCGCCGCTCAGAAATCAACTAAAAATTAGAACAAGTTCTATTACTGAACGGCACCACTTAGCCGCTCAGAAATGACGCTTAGCCGCTCAGAGATGCCGCTCATTGCGAGACCACTTCATTAGTATTCCATATGTTTTAATTTTTTTCCGCTCACCGCTTTGCCGCTCATTGCGTGGCCTCGGCCTTAGAATGGCGTGCACATTTTAGAGGTAAAATGTTGCTAGCAACATGTTGCATGGTTTTTACTGCGTTATTTTGTAGGATTCGCGTGTTTTTAGCTAAAGGTTTTTGTAAAAATGAGCTACAAAAACAGAAATATATCAGAATTCTGCAAAGTAGCCACTATAATCTGGTTTTTAATGTTTTAATGTTTAGTGTAAATATGAAAAGAACTCAGATGTGCTAAAGTATAAGTTTGTTCACCAAAAATGATAATAATGGCATTCTCTTCAACGCAAAAGTGGATGCTTACTTCACATTTCGTCTAATTTATGTATTTTTTGTTGGACCGAAGCTAGTTCTACCTGTAGCATGTGAGAATGAATTTTTAAGTTAAAATTGTATACACATTTTGTTTTCGTTCCTAATAATTCTTTCAATAATATTTTACGTCTTTTGAACGCAATGCTGTTCTCTAGAAACTCACTATAAAACATTTCGTAAGACAAACACCAAAAAAATGTGTCTAAGTAATTAGTAAAAATCCAATTATTGGGTTTTTAAGCGCGGCGGTCACCTCTCGGCAGTGGACGGCATACCCTCCGAGAATATTTCTGCCATGAAAAAGCTTCTCACAAAAAATGCATTCGCCGTTCGGAGCCGGCATAAAACTGTAGGTCCACCCAATTAGTAGGAAAAACAAAAAGGAGCACACCTCAAAATGGGAGAGAAGCTCGGCCATAAAACTCGTCAGAGTTATAATAGCGCCATTGTATTATTATTATATTAAGACATTTTAAGCAATTTACATTAAATTTATTATCCACTTTTCATCTATTTGATTAAGAGTAATTTACTCTATATTAAAACCGAAATGAGCGAAAAAATCATCATTGACACTTAAAAGATAATATACAAATCTATTGGAAAACAGGTGAGAGAGTGGTTTGGTAGAAGGTGTATGTAGTTATGTATTTTACTGCGCATAAATATATTAAAATTTCCATAAAATTAATCATTTTGGTTTGTTCAACCTAGTCGTACTTTGTTACCTTTAGTGACCGCCTATATACAGTAGAAAAGTGGGAATAAATTATGAGTGATTTTGCGGCACATCCTAGTGAGCGCGAATAGGCGCCCGGATTGTCTATAACGCTAAACAAAACATTATAACTTTTAATATTGAATGTCCTAGAAAATAGAGCGTTCTGTTCAAAATGGTTCTATAGATGATCTTTTGGTTGACTGAAAAGAGTTGATCAGCGGAGCGCCCAAGATTTTTGCTGCTGGGCTATTAAGTATGTATGTAAGTTGTTCCGGTTATTTTCCAAGGCTGCACAACGATATCAACAAAAATATTTTGTTTTGTTGAATATCAAATAAAAATTAACAAAAAAATTTTGTTTTGTTGAATATCAAATAAAAATTATTGAAATTATTTCGTTTCGTTGATTATCAAAAAAAAATTATCAAAATTATTTTGTTTCGTTGATTACACTGGATCACAAAATGAAATTTTTTGTCTGTACTTTGGACGTGACCATCCTATCTATATGTAAAATCGGTCGCTGATTCCGAAAATCGGGCTCATTTTTAATTCTATGGGAAGGTTTTTGAGATATCGGCAATTTACCGTTATTTGGCCACTGGCTCCACTTAATCCTGTATACCTTTTTAACGCAGTGAGCTATCTTCCTTGGAGTGACACTCAACGAAAGAAAATTAAATTTCCTTTTCATCGCTGCTATAACATTTTTCTGTAACTCTTATAGTTTCTGAAATATTGACGATTCAATTTGAATTTTTTCAATTTTTTACGATTTTTTGAAGAAAAAATTGAATTTGTCAGGCAATATCTTTTAAACCAATGTCTTCACCTTCGGTTTTACTCCTTTACATGAAGCTCCATTCTATTGGGAAAAATATAAGCTATCAACGAAGAAAATCCATGGTAAAATGGAAAAGTTATAGGCGATCAAGTAAATACATCCAAGTCGCGCAATGCCTCTGCACGGGTATATTCTATGCATGTTATACCCGTAAATGGGCTTTTATCTACTGCGCTGCCAATGTGCTGCTACTGCAGCAGAAACTATAAGAGTTACAGAAAAATGTTGTAGCAGCGATGAAAAGGAAATTTAATTTTCTTTCGTTGAGTGTCACTCCAAGGAAGATAGCTCACTGCGTTAAAGAGGTATACAGGATTAAGTGGAGCCATTGGCCAAATAACGGTAAATTGCCGATATCTCAAAAACCTTCCCATAGAATTAAAAATTAGCCCGATTTTCGGAATCAGCGACCGATTTTACATATAAATAGGATGGTCGCGTTCAGAGTATTTTTTGGCTGTAGAGCAGTGTTATCAAAAACAAAATAATAATAAAATTTTGTTTCGGGCTTATGCCTGTATGCCACTACATTTTTTTCTTGGTTTTTTTGGTTTGGAAAACCCACCGAAAGTCAAAATACAAAAACAATTCTTCCGTAGGTTGAAAAGAGACAAATACTCCCTCAAAAAAAATTTGATTGACATTAAACTTCAAACTAAATGAAAATAATATTTATTCCAAAAATTTATTTTTTTTGAAATTTGAATTTAAATTACTGAAATAAAAAAGTTATGAAACTCAAAGGGCAGAATAGCTGTGTGTTCTATGTTATAAAGGGAAGCCAGTACACAATATAATTTTTCTTCCGGACTTCTTCTTTACCATTACGGCCATAGCAGAAGCTTACAAGAGACAAATTTAAAATTTGTATTTCCATATATTTTTTATTTTAAATATAATTTATTTTCTAGTTGTCAAATTGAAACAATTGTCAGAAAAAATGACCGAATGCCAAAAAACCTACCGAAATACAAGCTGGCTCGTTGGTTTTTAAACGCCTAGATGGTATTTTGTTTGGTTTTTTTCAATATAGCTTGCTCGCTTGCACCAACGCAAAACTTTATTTGACCATCTCCTTCACACAAAAAACCTGGTAGAATACCAGAAAAAAATGTAGTGTCATATGGGCTTTACGGCTTCATTGTACTTTGAATTTTTATTAACGTTATTTTTTTTGATAATTTTAATTGTTGGCCACCGAAACAAAATTTTTTCAATATTTGTTTTTTGATAATCAACAAAACGAAATTTTTTTTCATAATTTTTTTTGATAATTATCAAAACAGTATTTTTTTGTTCAGCACTTAACGTTAAAATTTTTCAAAGTTGAATTGAAAACAAAATATTTTTTCGGTTATTGATAAAAAATAACGTTGATGTGCAGCCCTGCTATTTTCTCAGTATAGGTATTATCATTTTTTTTTTAATATTTTGCATATAAAAAAAAATTGTTGGTCGTTAAAATGCAAATTGCTCCAAATTTAGGGTCGATTTCATAATCAAATTAAAAGTTCCTTTAAATTCTAAAGGAGCCTTTAATTTTCTGATCGATTTCATAAAGTCTTTTTGAAGATAAAAGTTCCTTTAAAGTTAAATACCCAAAAACGGACATTTAAGTCATTTAAAGGTTCCCTTGCCAGAAAAAATTTCATTTCTGCAGTCTGTCAAAATCAAATATCAAAAATTTATTAAATTTTTGAACAAATTTTGTTTGTTGTTTTGTTTGTTGGGTCCTAAAATGCAATATTCATCTTCTTCCCCTTTTGTGAGGTTGGATGGCCGCTTCCTATTTGTTCTGCACTGGTTTTTCAAATTATGCTTCTTTTTTCTTTTTCTTTAAAAAAGAAAAAATAAAGCCAAAATCAAAAAATTTATTTATTTTCAGAAAAAAACAAATGTCAAATTTCAATATTTTTAAATTTATTACAATTATTTGTCGTTAAATAAGCCTTTTAATATTATATTATTATGAAATCACTCCCACTTTAAAGTACATTTAAATGGCTCTTTAACTAAAAGGCTCGTTTAACAATAGGAGCTTTAAGAATTTCATTATGAAATCGGCCCTTATTCTCTCATGCCCCCTTTGATATCCATCTGAAGTTGTCTGACTTTATATCGTTTCGAATTGTAAATAAATTTAGTTGTTCAATGTCGGGACTTGTCGTGTCAGAACTGCTTTTTTTTTTTTTTTTTTTTTGTGTATTAAATAATTATGCTAAACTACAACCAAATAATAATACAAATTATTTTAAGGTAAAAGCAATTAAAAAATTTGTTAAACCCCAAACAAGCGTAATATTTTTGCAATAACCAACGTTCTTGCGCAATTCAATGACATTTGCTTTGAGGAAGGTGAAATTTATTATATGCATGATGTTGCAATAAATAACGTTTTTTAAGATATTAATTCAACAGTCAAGTACAAAGAAATGCTTAAACACAAACACACATGAGCATGTGTCGAATAAAAGGATATAAGAGGGATTTGTGAAATGTTGAAAGGTCAAAGCACTCAAAATAGTTATGGGCACGTTCTAGTGATTTTATTACGAGTCAATGGAAGTTACGTGCATTTCCCCGCGCTCACCAGTTCCATCTGCATTTTGCCACATTATTCAACACGACTTTTGCTCATTTATCTTAAGTGTCGTATTTTATTTATTAATTACCTTGAGTAAGACATACAGCAAAAATAAGACAAAAACAGCAAAAAACAAAAACAGCAACAGCAACAAGAAAATAGTGGCAACAAATCACGACAAAATGTATTTAAAAGCTAAAATAGGACACGAAGAGATACATACAAGTGACTTTACAAACATACACGCAGCACGTGTCTAGGCACATATGAATGTATGTATGTAAATTAACACAACAACAACAACCATTTAAGCTAAAAACTACTTGTAACTGCCGTAAATTACTTTCTGCAGTTGGAAAAATTTATGAACTAAAAAGGCGCATTCGAATGGGTGAACGCGTTAGGGTGACCTAAATTGAATGCAGAAGTTAATCTGTGTATGGAGAGATTTACAAAATTTACATATTTGCAGTGAATAAAATTGCTTTTCTAGTTTTTATCATGCATTAACAACCAAAAATGTACATACGAGGAATTGTGATGCCTTTAGGTTAGGTTAGATTAAGTAGAGGTGGCTGCCTCCGCAAATTCAAGAAAGCGAGTGCACACTTATGCCATTTGTGATACCACATGGTAGCCCTGGTTACCTGGATAGCTTAAAAATCTTTCTGTAAAAATGCATAGATTGAAATTAGATGCCTGTTATGCTAAGCCAGTGCGTTTGTTTAATGAAGCGCAGAATATATAGTGTCTTTGTACTTCCTAGCTCCGCTACGACACTCGAAGAAGTGCCTATGAGGGAAGTGATAAATGGCCATCGACAGAACAGGACAGTCCCTGTAGGGAAAATCTCTAGTTCCGAACTAGGTCGCTTCTAGTGCATTTTTCGCTACTACTAGTGCGAGCTAAATCTCTTAACACGGCGATGCCCTAGGCGGTGTCAATTGTCACCCTCTGCACTACATATTCGATAGTTCTGAACTAGTACTAAATTCTACAGTTTGCAATAGTTCGTTTGTTGGCACAATTTCGGTAGTTCTGAACTAGATAAAAATTCCTACAAATTCCAGTTTTGTGTCTGCCACTTAAGAGCAGCATTTGACACGCTTAAAGCAAGTGGCGCAATGGAAGAGTGGTTAACGCGTGTGCGCTTCAATCTGATGGGCGCGGGTTCGAATCCTGTAGGTGTCGAGGTGGATGATAATTTTTTTTTTTATTTTTTTTTTTTACTAATATTTTCTTATTTATTTGTTTAATAAAATTTACAAAAATATTTAAAATTAATAAAATAAAAAAAAAATTAAAATAAGCCTGAGGGATCGGAAAAGCTTAATTTCATACAAGTTAAAATGCAAATAGAAAACTCTTTAAATAAAATGCTTCACCAAGCATCTGAGAATTGCAGAAATATACAAAGCCGATGGCAATTGAACGAACGAAAAATTTTCATAGAATTTTTGTCACTTCGAAATTGCATACAAATGAAAGTGTGTCTTATAATGGTCACTCAATTCACTCCTACTGAACTGGTGAGGGTCTAACGAAAATTGATGTAGTTCCTTTTTGACACCTTTTCGCTAGTTCGGAACTAGAAATTTTGCTCACTAGCTATTGAGTTCCCTGCAGGGGTGACATAGGTAGTGTTCAATACTTTCAACGTCCTCTACGTTCTCCTCCTCCAAGTCCCTGCAGGTTGATTTTCAAGTCATTTGCTTAAGACTTCATTTCTGGAAAATTTGGCTAAAAAAAAAAAATTTCTAAATGCTTTTCAAACCTGATGTGATAGAACTTTTTCAATATGATTTTCTTTATCAACGCTCCAAAATCCATTAAAATCGACCATCAAACCGAAAAGCAGGATTTCGTTATCCATCAGTGTTATTACTACACCAATTCCAGATGGATTTTGGAAAAGTTCAACTGGATTTTAGAAAGTGAAAATTAGATTTTAAAAAAGATTAGATTAGACGTACAATTCAAATTTTCCAAAATCCAATTGATGCTTTCCAAAATCCAGTTGATGCTTTCTATAATTCACCTGGAAATGGTGTAAATATTATTGTTATTAACATTATTATAATTTATGTATTTTAATTATATTTACATATTTTAGTTTTTTACATGGATGTTTAATTCTAATAAAAATTTTTATGTGAATTTTTATATGAGTTATTGCCCAGTTTTTTTTATTAAGAAAAATTTGAAATTATTTTAAATTATACTTCTTTTCATTACAGCTGTCTGTAAATAACTTTTCGAGTGCAACTTGATAACTACACATAAGCTGGATTAAAAAGCTTCGAATATAAAATGTAGATGCATAACCAAAATCTCTGCGTTTTCCAAATTCATGTTGAATTTAAACTCAAATAAATAATTAATAACACAAAGTCAGTTCAAAAGCAAAAAAAAAAGTTATAAAAAATTAATGGAAAGCTATTTATAAAATATATTAATACCTATTAAATGCAAAGAATAAAGCATAAAATCATGCATACAAAATACATATGCATTGTGTAAAATAAAATTTACTATTAATTTCAAGTATTAAAACAGTGAAAATTAATAAAATATTAAGTCAAAAATAATGTGCTAATAATTACAAAATAAACTAAATAAAAGTGCATATTAATGTAAAATAATGTGAAAATTCATTGTTTAAATATAGAAATATAAATAAATAAATAAATTAAATTATTGACCGAATATTACGACAGCCATGACGCACACAAGTAACAATGGTGAGTTAGTTGAAAAAAAAAAACAAAAACAAAAAAATAAAACAAAAATTAAAAAAAAAACGCATGCATATCCACATATCTGCATATTCATACATATATATTTGTATATGTACATATGTATGTAATAATAATAATAATAATACAATGGCGCTGTTATAATCATTGTTTATACTATATAGTTTGGTCACCCAAATGGTCTTCTTCTTGTTCATTTTTAAAAATGCGTATGTATTTGTGCGAAAATGGAGAGAATGAAGGAATCAATGCTGTGCAATTTCGTAGAATTGCTGTAACTACGAAAATGGGAGCAAATTAGTCAGGATTTACTCCGTTTTTACTAAATTGTTTTTTCACTACTAAAACGATTTTAATAAAAATATATCGCACCCTAAATGATAAAGTGCCACAACTCAAAATTTTTTTAAATCGTTTTTTCTAGCGATTGCCAACAAAAAAACTTCATTCGGGGTCTTTTTTGACTGAAAAATAGCCATTATACTTCGCCTTTTGCCATATCATTGCTTATAAAGCAAAAAAGCTTTTTGTCTCTTTTTCTATATTTCATTTTTCAAATTTGATTCCTCGGTTTTCTCTTTCTTTTTTTATATGTCTGTACTGTAATGTTGGCTGATGGAACTCGTAGGTATTCCGAATATAGGAGTACTATATATATGTTGTGAACAAAGATATTTAATAATAAAAATTTGTGAATAAATGATGGCTCACTTTCACTGTGTCTCACTGTATTCCCATCAAAACAAACTTCAACCATGGAAATTGTTGTTGCAAAAAGTGACAGGCACATTATGTGTCAATGGGAGAATGGGAAACTAGATAAACCAAATGTGAAGAAGAATCGACCATAGTGTTGTATTCAAACGTAGTAAAATCTTCACAAGAAATAGCCAAAATTCCTAATAAAATCAATTACAACTCAAAAAAATGTTATTTTTTTGTTATTATCGCTACAAATATAGCATTAGAAATTCAATTCACACAATAATTTCAAAGATTTAAAGATTTCAAAATTCATTTGATTTTTTTTCTGTAACTTTTGCACAGCACTGCATGGTGACAGGCATAACATGCCAAAGGATCAGCTGAGAGTGTCGCAACTTATAGATATAAACTATGGTTATAACTCTGACGAGTTTTATGGCCGAGCTTTTCCCCCAATTCGAGGTGTGCTCCTTTTTGTTTTTCCTACTAATTGGGTGGACCTACAGTTCTATGCCGGCTCCGAACGGCGAATCCATTTTTTGTGAGAAACTTTTTCATGGCAGAAATACACTCGGAGGGTATGCCGCCCACTGCCGAGAGGTGACCGCTGCTCTTAAAAAACCCAATAGTAATTGGATTTTTACTAATTAGAAATTTTTTTTTTTGGTGTTTGCTCGGACTGGGGTTTGAACCCGAAACCTCTGGTATAGCAGGCGAGCACTCTACCCACTGCACCACAGCGGCCACATACATATGTACATATTAGGGATTCCAATTTTTCCGATTTTTACGATCCCGGGATTTTCGAGATTTGTTTTTATAATCCCGGGATCCCGGGATTTGTCCCGGGATTTGGACCTTAATTATTTTCCCACATTTTGGGGTTGAAAAAAGTAAATATACTTATATTTCGAGGAACGCTACAACTTTAAAGTGCAAAGAAAAAATTGATTTTTATTGCCATTTTTATTATTTCATTAGTAACAAAATAAAATAGGAACGTAAAATCATGCGTATTATTTAATAATAAGAGTTACTTTAAAAAACGCAACCAACAAAGAAAATTACATACAAAACATTTGCCTTTACAGTTGGTACTTTTAGAATTTAATGACGTACTTCGTTTAAGCTTGCCGAAAAATACTGAAAATTAATACAACATTCGGAAAAAAATTAAAAATCGGATGCAGAAATTTTGAGATGAATTCCGTGTATACAACTGCGTATTTTATTTTAGTACGTAATGTGAAATTCTCAAATAAAATTAAACTTTTTCCTGGTTTTTACTAATTTTATTTTTGAAATTTTTTTCGCATTTTCTTCCATTATTTACTTTTCTTGGGAGGAAATTGCAAAAACCTTTGAGAAATAAATGACCAAAAATCAGGAAATAGAAATTATCAAATGAATTTTACCACAAGAATTCTAACGATTTTAAAAATACCTAACGTACGTTTCCTTACAACGCGTATTTCACAACAAAAAAAAATTTAAATACACTAGTTTATAGCCAAAAAATATCTAAAAATTCAGGTATGGGGGAGGATAGGTATGGGACTGCTGAGCTCAGAACTATTTTTTTTTTTTAATGTGTTGTATTGTTGGGTTTTTGAGATAACGGTAATTTGGTGTTTCTTTGGTTATCACTTCACCCAAAAATTATTTTCGGAAATCACAAATGCGATAACCACAATTAAGCAGGCTAATTTTTAAAAGAATATACCTTCCCTGAATTTTACAACTTTCTACAAAAACTTAATTTTAAAATCAAATTTTTTTCAAAAATCGCAAGTAGTTAATAACATTTTGATTTCGACCAGCTGTCACTCAGCGAGGTAATGTCCAATTACTACAAGTTGTACATCGACAATTTTAATTGTCTTTCGAACGAGGTACTGTACTGCTTGTGATTATCCCATTTGTGACTCCCGCGAAAATAATTTTTCAATGAAGTGATAAACAAAAAAACCTAACCATACAAAAAAAAAAAAAAAAAAATAGTTCCGAGCTCAGCAGGCCCATATCTATTCTACCCCAAACCTGAATTTCTTGGTATTTTTTTTTTAATTATTTGTAATGTTATTAAATCAAAAATATTAATCCTTACTTTGCTTTTTTTATTCTGGCAAAAATGTCAAACTTATTCTGCATTTTCTTCGGACTGTCAAGTTTTTTTTATTCTCTTCCACAAACATTCCACACATTTTTTAGGGCTGTTTGTTCTATAGACAAAATGTAAAACTGGCCCGACTAAGGGGCAACATTTTCTGTTCTTTGCACAAAAGGGTTGCATTATTTTTGTTTCATTTATCACATGAAAAATGCACCATTTTCATAGGGCACAGGGCACATGTTGATAATGCTGCCATGTAATAATGCAAAATTTTCGTTCAGAATAGGAAACGCTATTAGTATACAGATCTGAGACCAATAAAAATTATATATAAAAGAATTTTTCTTTGCTATAATAGGGGAATATTCTCTCTTTATTTTATCCCGAAAATCCCGGGATGAAATTCTAGCAATCCCGGGATTTCCGGGGAATCAAAAAGGGCGGGATCCCGGGATTGGAATCCCTAGTACATATGTATATATGCGCATTTTTTCAGAATTTATTTGCGTTCAAAATTCGCTACCAACGTGTTCTACATGTCGTATACGCAACATTTTTAAAGCCACCACATCAACCAAAGAAAACATGCCAATGCAAACAGCAAAATTAATGAAAGTAGGTAATAAACAATAGCAACAACCAAAAATACATATATACACGCTAAATTTGATGTCACGCATATGGGTTTTGCCAACAAGGAAAAGCAGAAAATAAAATATAAAAAAATAAAATGAAATTAGAAAGTGACGCAACTAAAAATTCAAACATTTTCAAGAGAGCCAAAAAACTTTTTCTTTTTTATAGGCCACGTATAAAATAGTTAATTTTAAGTTAAAAAACACTCTGATGGAAAAGATTTTTTGGCAGTCGCTAGAGTATATATTCTATGTACTACCTATGTATTTATGAAATAACGCAATTTCGAATAATTTTGAGTTGTGTCACTTTATGATTTGGGGTGTGATATGTATGTACATATGTATGTTTTTTTTTTGTTTTTTTTTTTTTTAGTAGGGGGAAGCATCGAAAGCCGAAAAGTGCGAGAAGTGCAAAAGTCGCAAAGGCTATAGAAAATAAGTTTTAAAGCCATCGGCCATCAAATAGGTAGTCACGATTTGTCGGCGCATTGTATGCGAATAAATTAAATTTTTGATTTATGCAAAATTTATTTATGTCGCGTGGAAAACGGAGAAAACGGAAGGAATAATTTTTCTTTGGTTTGGCTTTTTTGTTTTTTTTTTTTTTTGAATATGGTAAATTTGCCTTAATAGAAACATGTTTGTGTTTTGTTTGTATGTTTTTGCTTACAAACAGACATACAAATACACATGGACTCATTTATTCTGATTATGCCGGTATATAAGTTTGTATTTTTGTGGATCCATCATCCTTCCTTTCGTTATTTACTTGTACAATAACCCAGCTTTGAACCAAAGTTTTAATAACATTTCATATTCAAGTAAGATATAAAAGAGCCGAAAATTCCGCAGCTGTTACTGTTAGGTAAAGAAAAACTTATTAGCAGATCTTCCTTACAGTAATAGCAGTAGTGATAGGTAGTATTTATTTTATGTTGCCTTTCTTTAACGAATATGAAATTAGCTTCCATTTTCCAAGTATCTAATTAAATGAGATTTTCCATGCTACTGCGTGAATTTAAAGAACAACGACGACTTCTTATTCAATTACATGTAACATTACATATATCTATACTAATTATATCAAATTGATTGTATGGAAAATGTATGTAACGCGATAACTCAAAAAGTACTGGACCGATTTTAATAATTCTTTTTTTAAAATGTCACAAATGGTAAATTCTCGACAACTATGTACTTTTTTTGCGCATTTCTGAGACTTTAATACCTTTTTCCCGGTTTTAAATTTCGAAAAACTCAAAAAAGCGCAAGCATAGACAGATTCGTTTGGTCATTTGCCGTGTTCAGTGGAGTCGTGCCAGGCGGCGCAGCGCAGGCGACTCATATATTTGTTTTTGCACGGTTTGTTGTTTGTCTCGGTGGCAATCAAAAACCTGTTTACACGTGCATAATATGCTATAACTCAAGAATGCCTGCACCTACACCTGCGATAATGGTATCAAATGAAAGGTGTTGAACAGGACTTCAACATATAGTTATTTTCATTGTGATGCCTAGACATCATCCCCAGTCTGGGTAAGAATGTGGACCCAGATGACTCCGGAATGTTTTTGAACGATATTGGTATAAAATTAAAGGTATTGAGCAGGGCTTTAACACAGACCTATTTTCTTTGTGATTTCCATGCCGGGTCTCCTGATATGGGTCAAAAGGATGACGTCGGGATGTGTCTGAGCGATATTGGTATCGAATGAAAGGTCTTGATCTGGACTTCAATATAGAGCTGTTTTAATAGTGATGCCTAGGCCGGGTCTCCAGATAAGGGTCAACCGGAAGACCGGATGACCCTCGAATATTTCTGAGCGATATTGCTACCAAATGAAAGGTATTGATGAGGAATTCGACGTAGAATTATGTTATTTGTGATGCCTGGGCCGGGTCCCCAAATATGGGTCAAAATGTGACCCCGGATTAACCCGGAATGTTTCGGAGCAATATTGGTATGAAATAAAAGGTTTTGAACAAGGCTTTTACGTGGAGTTCTATTCATAATGCTTCCTAGGCCGGATCTCCAGATATCGGTCAAAATGCGGACCCGGATGTTTTTGAGTGATATTGGTATCAAATGAAAAGTGTTGGGAACGGCTTCAATATAGAGCTGTAGTGATGGCTAGACAAGGTCATCAAGTGGACCCAGATAACCTAGGAATAACTTAACTTAACTTGACTTGGCTTGACTTGACTTGGCTTGACTTGAATTGACTTGAATGGCCTTGACTTGACTTGACTTGACTTGAATTGACTTGAATGGCCTTGACTTGACTTGACTTGACTTGATTTGAATTGACTTGACTTGGCTTGACTTGAATTGACTTGAATGGCCTTGACTTGACTTGACTTGATTTGAATTGTCTTGACTTGACTTGACTTGACTTGACTTGACTTGACTTGACTTGACTTGACTTGACTTGACTTGAATTGAATTGACTTGAATTGACTTGATTTGACTTGAGTTGACTTAACTTTGGTTAACTATTATTCCTCATTGCGAAGCAACGGGTATTTGCTAGTGTACATATATTATACATATCGTCGTTTAAACATCGCAACTGCCTAAGTGAAACTTAGTATGCAACATATTAACTACTATTGATGTTTACAGCAGTAATAATTAAAAAAGTATGAGCGCGTTTTTATATCTTTAAAATATTCACTTATTCATACAGAAACTCTCCCTTATCGTTTGGCAGGCTTTAGGTAGTCGATTTTCAACGCCAACTCTACATAAAAACGAAAGGGAAAGTTCACATTTTAAATATAGTATATCTCTACTGAATTTTCAGTAGGAAATATGTGCTGTTTTCCAGCTGATCAATATGGCTGGATATCAAAATCAAAAGCTAATACAAATAAAGCACATGCAAATACACAAAAAATTTATTACATTTCTTAGGTCCACACAGGCAACAAAATCGCTTCGATTTTGCTTGCTTTGGCTGAACTCCCTGAATGCCAAACATCTTGAAATCGTTTCTATTTACTTCTCTAAGTATTTAAAATGTATGTAAATATGTGCGTAATATGTATGTATTTATCTATGCACATTAAGGTGGTCCAAAAGTTAAAACCCTACAAATCATTACGGAAAAAGGCTATCTTTATTCTATTATTCCTAAACAATATGATTTTCCTTTTTTAAGGATAAAAAGACATCTTGCTTGTTCATTAAAAAATTACGTACCATCACTGATGTAAAAGCTTAAGGAAATTTTGAGGCATTTGCGCGACCTCTAAACTAAAATATATATTTTAATGCAAAATTTTCGGTGTAGATTTCCGTAGTACAGTCGCATGAAATGGGGGCTGTTCCGCGGATTTCGGCAGAACTTTATTTTCTTCATACAATTTTGGAGCAGCCTAATACACATATGATTTACTCGTATGTAGGTATGTATTTTTCTAGCAATGTAGTGTATTAAGTTCATATATGCATGCCTACATTTGTCCTAATCGATATTTAAGTTGCGTGTTTATTTGTTGGACTCGTTTTAGCCGGCAATCGACAACGAGTCGCGTGGCAATGAAAATTTTATATCTCGCATTGCTCTTAGTGTATGTGCTTTGTGTTACAACATTTAGATTTCCGATTGTGTGTGTTGCTGTTGTTGTTGTTTATGTGCTATGCTTTGACTTTTACTTTACCTTTCACTTACAGAGCGGAGGTTGCCTTTTAACGGCCTGTTAAAGTTTGTGCGGAAAGGACTTTAGTATGGCAGTGTGTCATTGACATTTTGGTATGTCTTTTTTAATTTTTCCTTTCTTACTTTTCTTAAATGAAAAAGAAATGTAAATACATATTTGCTTTTTATATAACATATGCACATATGTACACAGGTGTTGTGTGTGCTTAAGTTTAAATGGCCTTGCTAAAGAAACATTTGTATGTATATATGCAATTTGAAGGGGAAGACATTCTTCGAAGGTTGTCATTGTATACCGCAAAGCATACAGGTTTAATTTTCAATAAGAAATTATGGTATCCGACAAATCATTCGTAGAACATGCTCAGTTATGCTGTTAATGCTAATATAACCTAAGGTCGAGCTGTTAGCATTTACTCTTTTATTCTTCGTTGCAAGATCCCTTTAAACAAAGTTTAGATGCAGACATTATTACACACTTTTATTATGAGTGATTAATTAACGCATAAATCACATAAAAAATCACACTCTTTTACTAAGGCATCAGTTGTTCATATATATGTACGTTCAAAGTCACTGGCTTGGGCGAACTTTTTCCGTCTAACAGTTCTTACTCTGAAAAAAAAATACCCGTAGTTAAACCAACAACTTTCGACTGTTGAATCTCCGTCTTTGATTCAACAGCAAAATTATTTGTTTTTACAGCAAAGTTTTTGATCCAACAATTTATTCAAAAACGGGCGTTGTTGTTTCAAAAAGTTGCTTGCCTTTAAAAAATTTTTTGTGAGAAAACCAACAAAAAAAATAATGATGGAGAGAAGATGAAGAGAAAAATCCAAACAAAAGTTTATTTTAGCAACAATTTTCTCCCTGTTGTTGATTTAAAGGCAAAAGTATTTGACCCAACAGTTTCCGTTGTAAACAAAACTAATGAGAACACATTTTTTTAAATTTTGTTTTTACAATGATTCAAATAATTCATGGATTCCTTTTTACGAAATGGAAGTATAAATAGGTTACTACAATTCAATATAATGATGAATGTTCCACTATGTTATGATTGGATAGAATTTCAAGTTGATGTCATGGTTCGAATCCGGAGGAGAATATAAAATAAAGAAGAGAAATCAGAATAAGAAATAAAGATAGCAACCAGTGAATGATAAGAAGGAGAGAAGAATAGGAGAACAAGCGGAGGCTACATATTTGCAGTTGGGACCCGGGCGGAGAGAAGATGAAGAGTAAAATGCAAACAAAAATTTATTTTTGGGTGAAAATTTTTTCCAACAATCTCCGTTGTTGACTTAAATCAACAACGCTCGCACCGTTGAAACAACAACGGAGCGTTGTTGGGCACATTTCAACTGCGGAAAGTAGTTGATTTAACAGCGAAAGTCTTTAGATTTACAACGTTTTTTTTTCAGAGTAAGCATTGTTTTTCTCTCGCTTTCTACAATAATTTATTGCTTGCTCGTATCTTGTAGTAAATTTTTGCTAGCACTAAAAGTTTTCCATCATAAACATCATCATTATCATCAACATCCATGAACATTTTTGCTCATTGTAGTAAATTTGTGGTGTAATATTGTATGTTTAATTGTGTGGCTTGGCGCAGGGGCAAAACTTGCTTATTAACAGTTGTCGATTTTCCAGCGCACCAAGTAAACCATTGGTTATAGTGAATACGTATAGTAAATACTTTTTAAATGCCGCATTGGCGACTAACCGACTACTTAAACAAATGCCAATATACGTATGTATCAGTGGCGGACCTTGCATAAATTGGCTGGGAAGACTATGCATGTATGTAGCATAGCCATTAGACATTTATGTAATTTTCACCGTTAATTGACTTTGATTAAAACTCTTTTTGCATATCAGTCACTCTTTTTCAAATCGAATAAGCGAAACACCATTTATTCGGTCAATTTATTTTGTCAATTTATTTTGTCAATTTATTTGTTACTTTATTTTAGAATTAAAAAAGTTTGTTTATCATAATCGTCGACGTCGTCATTTTACATAGATTTTTATCTCAATAGCCTAGCTCCGCTCGAACACTACACAATACGTAGGATTTAGTTATTGCACTTCTTCCTTACCATCCGACCAATCCTCCCGTATCATATCGTTGCCCTTTTCAGCAACCATCACCGTGGGCGCATTTGTATTACCGCTGGGCACATTCGGCATTATGCTCGCATCGACCACGCGCACATTTGCGGTACCGACTAAACGTAAACGTGGATTCACACAACTTGTTACATCCCACTCGGGTGCCATTTTCACCGTACCCACGTTATGGAATTCGGGGTAAGAAAAATATTTAAAATAACACTTCCAATAATCATCGCTTTGGAATTCATAAGCATCACACTCATCCAATTTGGGTTTTATGAAAGCAACGCCTCGCTTTGTGTAAGCCGAAGTCTTCAAAAGTTTTTCCTGGTAACGTACAGCGCGTAATAGTGTGTCTACATCTTCCGGTGCGCTTAAGTAATTGGGATTTAGAGCAGGCGGATATCTATAATCTTTACTTTTCAGCCGAATATTTCCCACTGACTTTGGATTTAAAAGAACACTGGATACAATTAAAATATCTGCATTTTTGGATTCTTCGATTATCTGCGCTTTGAGGCTCTCGGTATCACCGAAAATATCCATTAAAGTGTCTATACTAGTTGTATCGTTACGTTGGGTATAGATAAAATATAATTGAATATCCGGATAAAGGCTATCGTTCAAAGTATTAATATATCCCGACAAGGTTACACTACCCAATTTGGACAAGGGGCCGTTTCTGTGAATAAGGTACTCATATGTATTATCCAAACTAGCCGTTGGCGATATCAGCAGTTCTGTGTTTTCATTCAGTTTAAAAAATGTGTTGATTTGTACGTGATCTTGTAAATTGTTGCCAACAGGCAAGTCATGAACCACCGGAATCTTTAGTTGTTTTAAATGTTGCGCTGGACCCACGCCAGACAACATCAACAGTTTTGGCGACTCAATTGCGCCAGCCGAAAGCACTAACTCCTTGCCCATCTTGGCTTTCATTTTGTATTTGTCTTGCAACACGAAATTCACTGAACGTGCCTTCTTGCCGCTCTCGTCGAAGTTAACTTTGGTTGCACGCGCATTTTTGATCACATGCAAATTGGGCCTCTTATCGACTTTGGCGAGATAAACCTTACCGGTGCTCATGCGTCGACCATTTTGGTAAGTGAAAGGTATTCTTGTGTATCCTATATCACTGCCTTCAGCGAGTTTCGGTACAAATTGTATGCCCAATTCTTTTGCACCTTGCAAGAGCATTTCTTCGGTATGAGCACTCGTGATTGGTAACTGATTAAGTATTAGATAGCCCTGTGGATTCTCCTCATCACCAACGGGTCTAACTGACCGTTCAAAATATTCCAGCACATTGTCCCAATCCCAGCCAATATTGCCAGCCTTTGCCCAGTTGTCATAATCTCTGCGATTGCCACGCACATAAGCCATGCCGTTGTGGCCACCACTGCCGCCTATCATTTTTCCAAGCGTCAAAGAGCAACGACTATTCTTCCGAGCCAAACACGCTTTAGCACTGTATTCAATCGTGTAATTCCAGGAAGCGTTAGTGAATTGTAAGGTAGGAAATAAGGATGGGATCTGAGGCAGGTTTTTATGTTAAATTATGTTTACAAATAAGTAGTATATCTATATACATATATAAACTGAAATCGCAAATATACCGACATACCTCGGACTCTTGTGGCGGATCGCCTCCAGCTTCCAGCACCAAGACTTTCCATTGTGGATTCTCACTTAAACGACTCGCCAACACAGAGCCAGCGGAACCGGCGCCAACAATAACAAAATCATAAGTATCTAAGCCAGATTGTAATGCATGTTCGGCATAATCTGGCGGCCATAATCCCGGTGGCGAAATAGCACATTGTGCGGCTATAAGTGCCTGCAGAAGAGTGCTGACCATCGTATTGAAGGTACCAACGCTTTGGGCGGCACATTGATCAGGAAAGATAGGCGCTGATGACATTGCGAAGATGTGCTGGACTTTTGAGTGCTACCATTAACAGCTGCATTATGCTTTTATACTTACCGACGAATCTAAAATCTTTTTGATCTAATCAACAAAAATAAAACACTGTTGGGAGTACTAAATGAAACTGTTATAAAATCATTTCTACTCGCCTGATAATTTCTACGAAGAATATAAATTGTATAGCTGCATATTTATTAGCTAATAAATTTTTGTAAAGAATAATGCAGATATAATGTTTATCGCACAGTGCCAATTTTGAGTTTATTTGCCGTGCACGGATAAGATAAGCCGTTTACTGTTACAGATACTGTGCGCCAAATTGAGAAAGTTGCAGACTTTACAAACTGCCTTGATATAAGATTTTTGTTCCAAATTTAAAAAAAAAAAAACATCACACCTGCGTTCTCCTAAACTAAACAATTTGCTTTTCAAACATGTATTTATGCGTGATCTCCTACATTTTTTTTCACCATTTAGTGAGCACTCTGGAGCAGATGGTAGCATGCTTTGTTCGCCTTTTGGGCTGGCCGAATAACCAGACTTTGAAGAAATTCATAAAATGAAAGAAACGAAAAATGTAGGCAAGCCGCTTTTTTCTGATTGTATGAAGTGCCCGCCACTGGTATGTACATATATAGCAAATTCAGTTGTTTTCAGTGTTGCCAGAATATTTTGGAGCTTATAGCTAGATTAAAAGAAAAAAATAGCTAAAAATAGCTAACAAATTTTTTTCAAAGCTAAAATTAATAGCCAAAAATATTTTTCTTCAAAAATAGCTAAATAATTTTTTGGATGAGTGGATCTTTTAAAAATTCTACTACCATTAATTCACATAGTGAAGCAATTCATTTGGAAATTTGAAGCGATCAGAGAACACATGGCTTCATTGTAGCAATTGATGGAAAAGGGTATATTGCAAGGCAATAAGATTCCATTTCGGCTGCTTGACGGCTATTTTGCATTATATTGTAACGCTCACAATTTTTTTAATTAATCAATAGGGAACATCGTGTGAAATTTTTAAAATGAAATTGACACATATTGCAATCCCCGGTATAGAAATATTTCCTTGTAAATTGACTCTATATTACTTTGAAAATTGCTTTTCATCTTGCCCGTATATACTTCGAGTAAGGAACTCTACATTCTATAAAGTCTTGATAAACAAAAAATCATAATATTTTGTGCAAAAGTGATGAAATTACAAAAAAAAAAATATTATAGCTAAAATAGCCAAACTGACTAAAAAATAAGCTAAAGAAAATAGCTAATAGCTATACGCGAATTTCTATAGCTAAACGGCGAAAGTTATAGCTAAATCTAGCTACAAAATAGCTAAAGTGGCAACACTGGTTGTTTTCGAAAAAAGGAAATATTATATTCTCATATAGTAGTGTGTATGTATGTAAACGGTACATACTCTGAAAAAAATACCCGTAGTTAAATCAAGTATTATTTGTTTTTACAGCAAAGTTTTTGATCCAACAATTTATTCAAAAACGGGCGCTGTTGTTTCAAAAATTTGCTTGCTTTTAAGATTTTTTTTGTGAGAAAACATTTTTTTGTGAGAAAACCAACAAACACAATAATGATGGAGAGAAGGTGAAGAGAAAAAACAAACAAACGTTTATTTTTTCCAAAAGTCCCCGTTGTTGATTTAAAGGCAAAAGTATTTGATCCAATAGTTTCCGTTGTTAACAAAAATAATGAGAACAATTTTTTTTTTAATTTTGTTTTTACAATGATTCATATAATTTATAGAAGCTTTTTCGGGAAAGAGGAAGTATAAAAGGGGGTTTTAAATTCAATATAATGTTGAATGTTCCACTATGTGATGATTGGATAGAATTTCAGGTTGATGTCATGGTTCGAATCCGGAGGAGAATACAAAATACAGAAGAAAAAGCAGAGTAAGAAAAAAAGATAGCAACCATTGAATGATAAGAAGGAGAGAAGGAGAGGAGAACAATCGGAGGCTACATATTTGCAGTTGGGACCCGGGTGGAGAGAAGACGAAGAGTAAAATGCAAACAAAAATTTATTTTTAGGTGAAAATTTTTTCCAACAATCTCCGTTGTTAACTGAAAGGCAAAAGTATTTGATCCAACAGTTTCCGTGGTTGACTTAAATCAACAACGCTTGCACCTTTGAAACAACAACGGAGCGTTGTTGGGCACATTTCAACTACGGAAAGTAGTTGATTTAACAGCGAAAGTCTTTAGATTTACAACGTTTTTTTTTTTTCAGAGTATGTATGTATATTTATTAGTGTCCGACCGAAGCTGGAATTTTAGGCCGAAGCCGAAGCCGTAGCCGAATATTCGGCATAATCCTTTATTCGGCCGAAAACCGAAGCCGAAGCCGAATACCAAAATAAGAAAAATATCTGTGGCCACAAGCAATAACCGCTTAAGTCGACTTAGGAAGATTTCGAGTTATATATACCACGTTATTCTCCTTTTAAAACTCTATATTTCTGAGAAACTCCCATCCTTATAACTTAATTCAATCAAAAGATATAAATAAAAACATTTAGGCTTAACTTACAATAGAGGTATATTAAACTTGCTATAACAACCAAAGTAGATGCATATATTTAATCAAATTTCTTCATGACGTTTTATTTACAAAATTTGATCGTAACATTGTGGATGGCTCACTGATTTTGCGTCCATAGTTTTTTATCGACTTTTATGATTTGTTAAAAAACGCCTTCGAATATAAAAATCAATTTATCTCGAAATCATATTTTTCGACTTAAGCGATTATTGCAAATTGCCACAGATATATACTTAAATTTGAGATTTTTTTTTATTTCGTTGGACGAGCAGTTAAATATTTTTTTGCAATTTTTTTAAATAAAAAAATTTGAGGAATACCAATAATGGAATATATTAACACTACGAAGAACAAGTGGTTGATCTAAGTATTCGCTGAATTCCACTTCAAGACTTGTATTAGTTTTTGCTTTGCGTGTGCAATTTTTTGCAGATTTATCATGGGATGCCCAGAGGTCACTGGAATCCAAAGTAATTGATTCATCCAAAGATTCTTCACTATCACAAAAAACAACAAATTTCATTTTGTGATCCCGTGTAATTAGCGTAAGTTATCGTTGGGAATCTTAGGCCTGTTCAATAACAAAAAAATATCACTGGAAGTTACGATTTTCTGTCGCTTATAAAAAATCAAAAATTCGTAAAATCCAGTCAATTTTTTTTTGTTATTAAACAAATCTATTATTCGGCCTCGATTATTCGGCCTTTTCAGCCGAAGGCCGAAGCCGAAGCCGAATAAAAAATACCAGCCGAATAGGCCGAATACCGAAGCTTGGCCGAATATTCGGTCGGACACTAATATTTATTTAAGTAAGTGAATACACACAAAATCGTCTACATTAGTTCAATTTACGACATTCAAAGACATTTTTAGTTTTTGCGTTAAATAGATTTCACTTCGCGTGGGACTTTGATGTCATTTCAGCTTTTCGCTCATAACACACAACTCTCATAAAATACTTATATAAGTACACTTACACTTGTCATGTGATGCTATTCGTATATACCCTGCAAAAAAATGTGCGATTAATACCGAAAGATATTTGTTCCGGATTGATCTCTTTCGAGAACAATCGGTCCACAATTAGTCCCCGATTGTTCCCGTACGGGTATAAATGTAGACTAATTGTAGACCAATTGTTCCCTAACGGGTATAAATGTAGATTAATCGCTTTCATCCCGAACGGGTACAAATCTAGATTCCTTACATGTAGAAATTTTACAAAAATGTGCAATGTATTTAAAAAATTGTAGAACAACCGGTAAAACGTTTTGAACACCCTTTCTTTTCATAACAATGATGAATAATAATTTTAACAAAATGTTGCCTAAAAAATCCTATGAAAAAATCCTTTACATTACGCTCATATAATGCATACTCAAAACTTACAATTTTTTTTATTTATTTATTGAGATTTTTTTTTCAAAAGTAAAACATTATATAATCTTTATTTAAATATGCATGAACATTTACAATTTTTTAAAGATTGTTATTAAAAATTGCCTTGGCGAACAACTTGGAGAAATCTACATTTATACCCGTTCGGGATGTAAGCGATTGGTCTACATTTGTACCCGTTCGGGATGTAAGCGATTGATCTACATTTGTACCCGTTCGGGATGAAAGCGATTGATCTACATTGGTACCCGTTCGGGTATACAAGTTGAACAATTAGTCTCTTCATAGGACATGCTCGAACAAATGCGATCAATTCACTCCATATAAAGGGATGTAAAATTGTATTACACTCAAAATAATATTTCGTAAGTATTACGAATTCTTTCGTACATATTACGAAATTCTTTCGTAAAATTGAGCAACGAATGGTTTCGTAAATAGTACGAAAGCAATTTCGTACTATTTACGAAATACTTTCGTAGTATTTACGAAATACCTTCGTAGTATTTACGAAATACTTTCGTATATTTACGAAGGCTTTCGTACTATTTACGAAATACTTTCGTAGTATTTACGAAATACTTTCGTAGTATTTACAAAGGCTTTCGTACTATTTACGAAATACTTTCGTACTTTTGAGCAACGAAAGATTTCGTAAATATTACGAAACCGCTTTCGTACATTTACGAAGGCTGTTAGAGCTGTCAAGTTGTTGTACAATTGACCAAATTATTTTTTAGCTTAACGTTAAAAAAACCGTAATTATTACATAAATATATATATATGTACATATGATGCATATTTCAACGAAATTTGAAAACTTTAGAAATATGTATGTATATCAATAAAATAATGCTAAGAGAAAGATGTTTAATATATGCATAAGGAATAAGTTTAGATAATTTCATTTTAGTTTTAAATATCTACTAAAATTAATTTATTAAATTAATTTAAAAGTTTTTTATTTATTTTAATATTTTACATTTATATTAATATTAATTTTAGTAACTAATATAAGATATAACTAAAAATAAGAGATACTTATTGCTTATACGTGTTCTGACAAACATAGGAAACTTTGGAAATCGCAATTTGCGAATGTGGACGTTGTTCCGATCCACTTAAATAGTTAACCCTGTGAAAAAGAAAGAAAAAAAGAAAAAGAAAAAGAAAAATAAAAAGAAAAAAAGAAAAATAAAAATAAAAATAAAAATAAAAAATTAAGACTAAGATAAAGATAGAGAAAGATAAAGATAAACATAGAGATAAAGGTAAGATAAGGATAAAGATAAAGATAAAGGGAAACTACTTAAAATCTTAAAATTCAAGCAGCTACACTCGAAGAAAAAATAAAAAAAATGTATTTTTATAATGACGTATTAAACCAGATAGTTTTTATTTTAAAAATGAAAATTTGTAAATTTTAAATGAAACTTTTGAAATAAAAATGTATTTTGGATTAAATAAAATCATTTTTAAATTAAAAATTAAAATGAAGGGAATAAAAGCGCAAGTTTTAGGTTAAAAATCTCATAGGGCTTGAATTAAAAATAAACATTTTTAAATTTAAATGTTTTTTCTTAATTTTACAATTTTACAATGAACCTTTTTAAAATAAGAATGTTTGTATCTGCATCACTTTTAAATACGTTTTTGCCCATTTTATGCACATTTTCATATGTTTTTAAAATGTTTTCCTCTGAGTGTAGAAATATCTCTTTATATAATTTTATTAAGTATTTATTTAGGAAAATAGATAAGACCGAAAAAAAGTAAAGTAAATGCAACTAATGTACTCACCCTTAAGTTTAATCAAGTTGGAAAATATCACAGTTTATTTTATATATCGATATTGTCTTTTTATATATAATGCATTATTCTTTTATACATTATTTCATTACGCACTTACTACTTAAAATAATTTTTGATATTATTGCACCGACTCAACACTTTACAATGAAAGAAGACTTGTACGGTAAAATATTGTTGTACGAAAGCATTTCGTATATATTACGAAAGTATTTCGTAAATCATTTAAACCTTTGATAATGTTACGAAAGTATTTCGTAAATCTTTTAATCGTTTGCTAATGTTACGAAAACTTTCGTACAATATACGAAATTATTCGTAAAGATAATTTTAAGAAAATTTACGAAAGTGTTTCGTAATATTTACGAAATATTTCGTAATATATACGAAAAAAATATTAGAAAATGGTTTACGAAAGCCCTTTCGTAATATTTACGAAAGATTCGTAAAATTAGATTTTGTTGAGAAAAATGCTTTCGTAATATATACGAAACTTTCGTACATTTTACGAAACTCTAGACTACGAAAGTCTTTCGTACTTTTTTTACGAAATTTTATTTTTAGTGTAGTCGCATGCTCCCTTGCGATTGATCCCGGACACGTCCCGGATTAATCGCATTTTTTGCAGGGTACCGACATGTGTATACACATATACTCGTATGTACACATATCCATACATACGTATATACATGCAGATATGTATTGCATGTAAATAAACTGTGCATTGGGCGCTGACCTTCCTTGCGCTTCTATCATTTGACATGTCGCGTGCTACCGCATTTTTCTTTTTTTTTAATATTTCCAGGCAATTTTTGTTTGTGCTCTTCCTAGTTTGGCCTCTGAAAGACAGAAGTTTTTCCGCATATTTCGTTTTTTTTTTTTGGTTTGTATAAGCTCGTGCCAACAAATACCAACTCGCCATTCATGGTTTTGATAGGAGTTTTATATCTGCATTCACACATACATACATTTATATGTAGATACAAACATACCAAAGAAAGCCAAAAATTTTAATGGATCTTGGTTGTTGTTGTTGCAAAATTATTGTAGTTGCATTCCAATTCAAAATCAATTATTCGAAGGCGTTTAAGCGCTAATAAATGAGCGTGTATTGAGTATTCACGCGAAACTCATCAAATTCTACTTAAGCATTTAATGGGCAAAATCATTAAATTACAGAAATCAATTTGCAAAGTGAGTTTAAATGAAAGGAAATTGTTGTTTTGTTTTTGTTTGTTTAGTGGCGACTTAAAATTGACTAGTAGATAGTTCGTAGTGGAAAACAAACGAATGATACGTTGATACATTTTTAGAGTCATTTGCGATAACAGATTTTGTTTATAATGACGAATATGTAAATTTTGAAGTGTAAGCAGAAGTTGCTGCTCCTTCTATTAAATTAATCTGAGAAAAAGCCTCATGAAATTTGTCTGGCGATTAATTTTCTACACCATTTCCAGCTGTAATTTCAGTAATTTCCAAATACAATGGAATTATACAAATTGCCTGGTATCATATAGCATTGACAGAGGGCAGCGATAATCCGGAATATCTAGCTGATTCGATGTTAACTTGAGAATTAACTGGAGGTAATGCGGAATGTCTCTTGAGTTAGTCTTAAAAATTTTACCGGATTAGAGCATTTTGTAATGACGTCTCTGGCGAAAAAATCTCTATTGTGAATGGAAAGTTAAGAAAAAGAAGGATCCGAGGCAGATCTAGAAAGGTAGGCGCATAGGCGAATTCAGCAATTTCCAATGTATTTTTTTAATGTAATTGGTAGGATGTAATGTCAAAATTATATTTCGCCTTGGTTGAAATTTGAATTCGCTTGAGACTCGCTCATTCTTATTGACCATGATGTGCATTTGCTTTGATTTTGACAATACACTCTACCTTTGGAAATAAAAAAAATAAGTTTTCGAATTCGCCGCTGCGCCTGCCTTCCTTCAGCTGTTTTGTTAATCTGCAATATTTGCCGTCTGTCAGGGTAAAATTTTAATCGAATTAAGTGTTGCGGTAATCTGCTTTTTTGCTGTCGTCTATTAAGGCTATTAGTTTCGTGATGTATTGTGGAATGATTTTCCATCACTCCTTGTCAAATTTGGTTGTCTCCAAACGGAAATCGTTTCACAATACTTCTTATTCCTACCCTGTCGGAAAAGCATGTCACCAAAAAAGCTATTAGGTTCTTTGTACAAAGATTTTGTCTGAGGAGAATCCTAGTGAAATTTTTCGCAAATAATTTTCTGGAACATTTTAACCCTCTATCGACCTTCAAACGACGTCTTTCTGGCGGTGTTAGCGGGTTAATTTATTCTACGAAACATATTTCTATACAATATGTATTTTAACCCTTTTTCCCTTTATTTAAAAATCATCCAGACAAAATTCGCAATTTGTGTCATAGTGCTAATAATAAGAGTTTCTTAGAAAGATCTGCTTTCTTTCCTCGCACCATTAACTTATATTTAATTAAAAGTTAATGAAACATTCTTAATTAATTGAAATTCATTTGCTTTAGTGCATGTGGCATTTATTATACTTATTTTTCGCTATTTTATTTCAATTATATATTTTTAATATATAATAATATGCTTAACTTCTTCCTCTGCATAACATTAACGTTAGCTTAAATAATTAAAAATTTAAATCACATTCAGTCACTTGTATTTATCACTTCACGCTCGCATAGTTTTCTTTTATTTTGGCCAACGATTACTTGCGGCGATTTCCTAATATGTTTACTTAGTACCGTTATAAATTATATATTATTATACACATAACGAATATTGATTAATGACTTTGATGGTTTGGCATTAAACCGATAAAAAGCATAAACACAAAAGGAAGCAATAGAAATATGTGAACATCGCTCGACAATCGCTTGAAATCAAATTAAATAATCTATTAAACATAAATAACAATTCTGTAATAAATTAACACACAATGAAAACAAAAACAACAAATGCCATCAAATATCAGTACAACTCCATAAGGCTGAAATGGCCAGAGAAATCAAGGTCGCAACGCAAAAGTCAGTGAATTCTTGCCCACCCACACACACAAGAACACGCTTAAACATACAAGCATAGGCAAGGAAAATGTGGCAGAGTTGTGAATGGATGTGTCGTAAATTGGGGATAAGCAGCTTTAAGCTTTGTCGAACAACGAATGAAATGGAGTGAAGTGAAAAGTATATGATTTTTAATATGCACAGCAACAACAACAAACAAAAACTTTTATACACCACAAGTTTAAATGTTTTTTTTTGATATTCTAATTTGTTTCGCTTTGTACATCGCCAACAATTTTTGTTTTTATTAAATTACAAAGTTTAATTGCAGAAATAATAAAAACAAAAAAAGTTTACAGAGAAAAAAATTTACTTTAAACGATATATGTATCTACACATTTTTGCATTCCATTTTTCTTTGTGGAGCCAAATTTGCTGCATCAAATAGACTTATAAAATTTTCATTCAAATGCTGGATTTTTGCTCGGCTTAAATCGTTAACGCCTTTGAGTGAAAAATAGTTTTTCCGGATGGAATTCATTTAAGCATACGCAACATCTAGAGGCCGAGCTCATTCAGCAAATTTAGAGACATGCTCGGCCTAAACGTTATTATGTGTCTACTCACAGGCTAATACGTGCCAAGTACCTTGTGTCTCCTTGTAGACATATATATGTAGTTTCTCATACGAGGAATATGTTCTGAGGAGTCTCAGCGGTCTTCTCGCGCAATCAGCATAAGCTAGTAGAGTTTATACATGTGGCCTTTAAGTTTACAGTAACCCCAATATTAGTTAGGTCTGATATGTGCCGATTGAAGCTATTTATACTCCTTGAATTTGTGCCACTTCAGGTTGAGTTCCCCGTTTACTGTGTGTGATTCTATACTAAGAAACGATTTCCCCATTTACTGTGTGTGATTCCATACTAAGAAGAGATTAGATATGTTCTTTCCAATAATGTTAAAAATAAAAGAGACCGTTAATGATTATATAAATATAACATTTTCTTTTTATTCATTGATTTAAAATATTTCGTCCATATTTCCTCTTACCAGTCATGAACGTTTTGCGAGAGCTTTGTAGGCGGCACGCACGACTTCGTCCGGGATTTCATTTTATAGGTTTTGCAAGCGTTGCTTAAAGTGTTCCATTTTCGGATATTTTATGTCCTTTATTTTATTCAACATATATCGCCATATGCAATAATCCAGTAGATTAAGATTCGTAGTCGAGAGCGACCATTCATCAGATGTAATAAAATTTCGTTTTTTCAACGGCTCCGAACAGTTTTAGCCTTGTTAGCAGTCGCAAAATCTTGATGAAAGCGTGTGCTTCTTCAGAACTTTCTCCAAATAATAGAATGATTGATTTTTACCACTTAAAAAGAAGGAGAAGCTTGACTTTTCCGGAAATCGCGCAGCAACAGTTTATAAAAAGGTAACAGTTATTTGTCCCCACGCTGTAGTTTAGGTTAGATATTTGTGGCTGCCACCGCTCGTCGAACACGGAGGCACAAGCAAGCCCGATTGCCCGTTGTATTACCAGTGGTCACTTACCACGTACAGCTCTTGAATCTTAACCATATAGACAAAGATTAGATGCCTGTGAAACTGAAGCACCTTGTTCGTTTCATATAGCGTAAGATGTCAGATACCTTTGAGTTTTCCAGCTCCTAAAGATCCAAATTTGTGTCTGTGGAGGTAAACGTGCCTTGAGTTGGACAGCGGGGAACAAGTTCTACACTTTCTACGACTTCCTCGTCACTGCAGCTACGACAGAGATCGTAAGAAGCCCCTTGCGCGTTCCATGCATGCCCATGAGGCAGCGACCCGCTGTAATGCCAACTAGAAGGCCAATGTGGCAGGACTGCATTTAATCGTAACCCCATATGCTGATTTACTATCTTGCCACGCTTTACAACTTATTTTACTTCTAAATAAACTAAACCCTTCAGTTTCAACTTTGAATTTCCGTACTTATGACTAGAAAACAGTTTGCTTCGAAGGTAGTTTTCGCCATAACAAGTAATAAAGCTCAAGACCAAATCTTTGATTTTATCACTTATGGCTAACTTTTTCTGGGTTCAGTCGATTCGTAGATATTACTTTCTTAGTTCAAGAGACTGAGTGAACATTAAAATGGTATTTACATTTATGTAAATGTTTTCTCTCTTGCCAACAATATTTCACTATGCAAATTTAAAAAATACACAATTTATTCTAAAAATCCAAATTTTTACTAATTTACTTGGCCAACTAACCTTGACAAATCCCTCTGTGTCAAGCGTACTTTTTTTTTGTAGTTTTTTATTTACTATAACAAAGTTATAACCAAAAAGCGAAAATTTCGGAAGAAAAAAAGTTATTTTAAATGCCAGTTCATTCCTTTTCAAAAGCCTAAAAATTAATGCACAAGAAAATCCGTAAGAAAAAGGAAGAAGTTATGTGCTTATAACATAAGCCACAACTAAATATGTACATAACTATGTACGTAAGCTAAGCCCTGCTGAGCGCCCCCATTAGGGTGTGTGTAGGTGTGTTTAGCCAATACAAAAATGTGGGCAACCCAAATAAAGAAATGAAGTCTTTAACATTTGAAAAAAAATATTAAGTGCTAAGCACAAACACAAAATAAATCGTCAAGGCATACAAGCAACAAGCAACAACAACAAGCAACAACAACAACAACAACCACAACAACAATCAACAACAAATACGTAGAAAAAAAGTAAAACGAAGAGCTCACAAGGTCACCGGTTTGAAATATTGCTTTAACCTAAGAATGAATAGCGCTCATATTTTTCGTCAAAAAAGATTGTACATAAATTTGTTCACACTTCCTTTTCCTCCTATCGCAAAAATTCTTTTAACAGCTTTTCTTCCATGCGCACGCTTTTTAACCCGCCCACAGCGTTAGGCGTATTATTTTACAAAGTGCGTTCCTTTAACACCGCAGACTATCATCATGTACATTGATATTTGTAAATATGTATGCACATACACATACATATATTCATTGTTGTCTTTGGTTACTTTGACTCTTATAACTTTGAAACAATATTGTTTGCTACATGCATGTAAGTATGTATGTGTATGAATTTTTGTGGTTATCCTTTTAAATGGACTAGTATCGCCGGTGGTCGAAATTCGACCATGCAATTTATTTTTTCAACTTTGTATTGGTACAAGAATTATTCCTTTTCGCGGAGATAAGCAACACTTTCCAAATTCCAGTTGTACCGCAACACTGATTTGCCCTTTTGATCACGGTCCGACGCAAAATCATGGTCAAAATCAAGGCAGATCTAGGAAGGTAGGCCCGGTGGTGAGCGATTTTAATTTAAAGCGACTCTTCAACTGTGTTTACGATATTTGTAAACACTTTTACGATATCTATTTATCTTAACTAAAAATTTTATTTATTAATTATAAAGAAATTAAATAATTTATAGAAAAAATTATATGCCTATTCACTGCTCCTGACTCATACGAACACATCCATATCAATTTTATGTGGATATGAGTATGTTAAATGTACAAAACAGCTTGGCAATTGTTTGTATGGGAAAAATGTTAGCCTATTAATATATAGATAGTGGGCACATTTGTCAACGAAGCAAAAACGAAATAAATCAAAAATGGTACAAATATAAATAAAGTAATAAAGTATAATAAAGACGAATTAAGTAAAATTGAAATAAAAAGAAAAAATATTAAAACAAAAAGAAATAAAAAAGTAAATAAATGAAAGTAAATATATATGTACATAAATAATGGGCACATTTGCCAACGAAGCAAAAACGAAGTAAATAAAAAATAGTACAAATATAAATAAAGTAATAAAGTATAATAAAGACGAATTAAGTAAAATTGAAATAAAAAGAAAAAGGAAATATAATAAGAAATAAATGAAAATAAAAAAGACCTAACATTGAATAAAGTGAAATGAAAACAATAATTAAATGAAAATAATTGAAAAGTGCACATATGTATGTATTGGCACAATCTAAAGTAAATAATCTAAAGTAAATAAGTGTGGCATCCATATAATAAAATATATTTGAGCGCCAAAAATGGCTTCGGCAAAGTATTCGATGGAGGTTTTAATTTCAATGTATTTGTAATTGGTTGCTCCCTTTTCTCTATCGCACGGCCTACTTCTTGGAACTTTTGAGTTTTCTTGCGCTCTATCGCCCTGGCATTTATAAAAATCATAATAGAAAATCTACAAATCACTCATAGACAAAGATTTCACTCATAGAGCAGAGATTTGAGTAGATTTTTCGAATGCGATCCCAATGTTCATAAATAAACAAAAAGGAAGAGAGAGAGAGAGAGAGAGTGCTTTCAAATTAAAGCAACTCTTCAACTGTGTTTACGATATTTGTAAACATTTTTACGATATCTCTTTCTCTTAACTAAAAACTTTATTTATTAATTATAAAGAAATTAAATAATTTATAGAAAAAAATATATGCCTATGCACTGCTCCTCACTCATACGAACACATCCATATCAATTTTATGTGGATATGAGTATGTTAAATGTACAAAACAGCCTGGCAATTGTTTGTATGGGAAAAATGTTAGCCTATTAATATATAGATGCTCTATTTCATACGCTTAAATAACTAACGGGGAAAGGGAGGCTTAACAAGTAAATAACAAGTAAAAAAGAGTTTCAGTCAGATTACACATGCCATAATAAGTATATAAATTGTTGCGTTAAAAAGGTTAAACAAATTTTTATTTATTTTGGCTGCCACCACGTCAACGACGTCGTTTAGTTAACGTATATAACCTAGGCCTTTAAGCGCAGCAAAAGTCACAAGCGAATGAAGATAAAATACGTAGAATATATAGAAAGAGGGCACAGAGAGGAGAAAAGTGTAATAAACCGTATCTGCTGTTAAGGATAAAAATAGCAAACAAATATATACATATGTTTGCATCCATCCACATATGCTTTGAAAAAAAAAAACAGTTGATATCAACTTGTTTCTTAATCTTCCTTTGATGTGTGGAAATTCTTATAGCGCTCAGTTTAACACTTACTAGGCCATTAATTTGAAGTATCTATGTATGTGTATGAGTTCACCTGCTAAAATTATTGGACTACTTGATACATTTGTGCCAAAGTCAACTAGTGACAAGCTTGTCACATGTATTTAATTATTGGGCTAGTTCCATGCAGCTACACTATCGTGTTTTTCTACGATCATCGCTCCTTTTACCACGATCATTGCTCGTGTTGACCATCGACCTACAGAGTCACAACAGACTAGCCCGAAACTAGAAACATTTCATACAAAAAAAAAACTGGTGCAATTAACATTGTGATGTCCTATGAGAGGACCAGTCCCGCCATGCTTATATAACAGCTAAGAGTAGCCACGGCGCTTACAGCAAACCAGTTCATAAGCCACCTCTACAGCATGTGTAAGGAAGTATTTTTTCTATTGTTAAATTACAAAAAAGAAATAAAAATTTCACAAAATTAGTAGCAAAAAGGTCACAAAGAAGTAGATTGGGAAAAGAAAATACATTAAGATATTCCAATTTGTTATGTGTATATTAAGGTGGAGTGAAATCATATGGAGATTTTTTGTTTGTTCTTTTTTTGAACGTACCAGCAATGAAAAGTTGCCTTTATACGAGTTAATGAACCCCACAAAATTTTATCGCGATAGGATGACGTTTTCAACTGCCCCCAGCCCCGCAAAGTTGAAAGCAATAAGCACGATCTGGTACAAATATGAAATTTTGAAAATTATAAAATCAAAAAACTAAGTATGAGGATTGATAAAGATGGCTAAGCTGAGTATTAAAGTGAATTTTTTTTTTTTTGGAAACAACAACAACAAAAGCTATTAAAGGTCAAAGTTTATATTATGCATTTTTTAAATTGCAATTACTTAAAAACTACTGAACCGATTTCGAATATTTTTATACCATTCGATAGGTATGTTGATTCCCTTTAATTTGATATACATTTTATATATGAAAAGTAAGGGGGTAAAAGGGGGGTTGACCCCCGCAGGGGGGTGTTATGGAACCCACATAAAATGTATATCAAATTAAAGGGAATCAACATACCTATCGAATGGTATAAAAATATTCGAAATCAGTTCAGTAGTTTTTAAGTAATTGCAATTTAAAAATGCAGAATATAAACTTTGATCTTTAATAACTTTTGTTGTTGTTGTTTCCAAAAAAAATAAATTCACTTTAATACTCATATCAGATCGTGCTATTTTTTCAACTTTGTGGGGCTGGGGGCACCTCTAAACATGCGAGTAGGTCAGTAAAATTTTACAGGCTAATTACTGGGCTAGAAAGCTTCCGTTCTGGCTTTGGAACAAATTGAATTTCCAAAAAAAAAGTTTCACTCCACCTTAGTGTATATGTTTGCCGTATATTTATATTAAAAGATTTCGAACAAAAATAATACCAACAGCAAAATAAAAAAAGGAGTAAGTATGTGTATAAAAGCATAAAAATCCCAAGGCGTGAAATTGAAATATTAAATTCATTATACTTGCATGCATGGTTGATTTTGTCAGCATTAACCCTAATCCTCTAAAGTGAGCCTCTCAGTCTCAGTTTAAAGTTTAAAAGTGAATTATTCCTAAACCAAAAAAGCTTTTTGCCTGAAATTTTGGGTATTCCTCCATTTGTGTTCATAAATTATGAAATAATTTTTATCTTTGAGCTATTTACTTATTTTAACCATTTTTATACTCAGCTGTACTAGTACACAGAGTATTATAGTTTTGATTTCCTAACGGTGGATTGTAACAGAATGAAATAATCGAGATAGATATAGACTTATATATATCAAAATGATCAGGGTGAAAAGAGAAATCGATTGAGCCATGTCCGTCCGTCTGTCCGTCTGTCCGTCTGTGAGCACGATAACTCGCGCAAAAATTGAGATATTTTGATGAAATTTGAAATGTAAGTTGGTATCAAGACAGGAACGGATGGTATTGAAAATGGGCGAAATCGGACCATGACCACGCCCACCTCCCCTATATAGTAAAAATCGGAAATTTTGTATCTCAGTCACTAATAGAGCTAGAGTGATAAAATTTCACACACGTATTGAGCTCAGGCCCTTATGAAGAAATATGGTGAAATTTTGGAAAATGGGCGGTGCCACGCCCACTTATTAAGGGGCAAACATTGAAAGTTTTATGAGTCATAACTCAGAAACCGTTGAAGATATATCGATGAAATTTGGTAGGCGTGATATACTTACTTAGGCAAATGTTTGGACGAAAAATTGCCAAAATCGGTTGACGACCACGCCCACTTTTATATAAGGGTATTATAAAGTGACCTAATAAAAACATTTTAAGCGATATCTCTGTCAAATATAAAGATATATCATTAAAATTTTATGGCAGGAGTCTAACTATGAACATAAGACAAAAACCGTAAAAATTTTGGAAAATGGGCATGGCACCGCCTCCTTTTAGAAGCAGGAATATACGAGATTTCTTAGCCTATAACTCGACAAATAATCGATATATTATGACGAAACTTGGTGTATACCCTTTCACTACTTGTAGTAATACACGTTCAAAATTTTAGCGAAATCGGTTGACGACCACGCCCACTTTTATATATGGGAACTATAAAGGGGCCTAATAAAAACATTTTAAGCGATATCTCTGTCAAATATAAAGATAATTCATTGAAATTTTGTGGAATGAGTTCTACAATAGACCGGAAACAAAAAATAGAAAAATTTTAGAAAATGGGCGTGGCACCGCCCCTTTTTAGACAAAGGAATCTACGAGATTTCGGAGCCCATAACTCGACAAATAATAGAGATATTATGACGAAACTTGGTTTATAAACTTTTATAACTTGTGCCAATAGACACGCAAAAATTTATTCAAATCGGTTTATGACCACGCCTACTTTTTAACAAAGATATTTCTGGAACACCCTTTTGGAATTTGTAACGTGACATCTTTGTAACTAGAAGTCAAAAAGGAATGAAATTCTGCACAAAGAATAATATTCATATGCTTAGTTGGATGACTGATAAAAATGTTGAAAATGGGCGTGGCTACGCCCACTTTATGCGGCACTCGCTTTATATAAAATACGCCGTGTTTCCATCAAACGCAAACAAACAATGAAAGCATGCAGCTGAGTATCTAATGTTCGATTCCACTCGAACTTAGGCTTCCTTACTTGTTTTGGTATTTGTTAGTAAAGATAATACATGTATATGCTAGAAAAACATAAGCATTTTCTATTCGTTCTTAAACTCAGGCTGAGAAAAATCGCCAAAAAAATAATTTTCACTAAGGCTTTTTTATTAGCAAAGTATCATTTTTTTCTTCGCGGGTTTAGTTTATTGAAAAGAGAGTTATATTATTGTTACACGCTCTAATCATTATACTTAGAACGTAATTTAATTTAAGAGTATAAAATTTGCGAAACTAGTAAGAATAAAGGAGTTTCTTTACTTTAAAGTTTACCGAAAGTTGAATTTTACAACTTTATGTGTGGTCATCGCATCACGCCTGAACGGATGGAACGATTTCGATAATTCTTTTTTTGTTGTGTTTAGTATTGTCTGGAGAAGGTTCTGTTGGAAAATAATTTCAAAAATGTTAAAAGGGCGTGGCACCTCCCATACAAACAAAACGCTTCATACTGTATACGTATTTCTGAAAATATTCTTTATAAGGCTTAGAACTTGGGATTATATACTAACGTGATGCCAAGCTCACAAATAGAGATGGGCGTTATTACAAAAAGGGGCGTGGCACCTCCCATATAGCCCAAATTTTTTATACTCAATATCTCTGGAAGTGTTCATAGTTGGACACTGGGAATTGGTACAGAGATAAACAATATCAATACCATACTTACGAAGGAAAATTGCAGCTATTGGAAAAGGGGCGTGGCATCTCCGATACAAACTTAGTTTTTCATGCGGAATATCTCTGGAAGTGTTCATGGTAGGACCCTGGAAATTTGTAGGGACATGAACAATATCAAATGGGAGCTATTGGAAAAGGGGGCGTGGCATCTCCGATACAAACATAATATATCTAAGTTATGGAAATGTGTTCCAAAAATTATCGGAATTAAAAGTTATTGAGGTTGCTCGAACAGCTTATTCGCCGAAGAAAAAAATTAAAGTAAAACGTACGTGGTTTTAAGTTATTTTTTAATTATTCTATTAAAATACTTTAAATGTACTTTTTTATTCATTCCTTGCTAAAAATTCATTAAAAATTAGAATTTAAAAAAATTTGTTTTATATTTTTTTCATTGGGAAATTCTGTCGCGTGCGTTACTGTCGTGTGAGTACTACTATTATAGTTAATAAACAAAATTAGAGAAATATTTTTAAAGTTTCGTAAATCTACGAACCTAAGGTAATCTTCGAACTTCATTTACTCATTTTAAGTAAATATGTTAGTGTGCAAAATTCGCTAAATTTTGCATACTTCCAGACACATTAAAAAAAACTTCTATTTTTGTCACGTGCGTTACCGCTATATATTTGCGTGTATATCAAAACTTAACTGTTACTCCAGCTTAAATTTTCTCGTGAATGTAGTACTCTGGTAGTGCTTTGCATTAGATAAAATAAACATGTAATCCTCTCGTTGTTTCCCTCCTTTAGCATTGATTATATGCGTACGAATGTCGCGTGCGTTACCCAGGATTAGCCCATATGTAAGGAAGTATTTTTTCTATTGCTAAATTATAAAAAAGAAATAAAAATTTCACAAAATTAGTACCAAAAAGGTCACAAAGAAGTAGATTTGGAAAAGAAAATACATTAAGATATTCCAAATTGTCATGTGTATATGTATGTCGTATATTTATATTAAAAGATTTCGAATAAAAATAAGCATAAAAATCCCAAGGCGTGAAATTGAAATATTAAATCCATTATACATACATACTTGCATGCGTCGTTGATTTTGTCAGCCTTATAATACTTACGATATACTTGCGCGAATATAACTCAAACTAACTTCTCCCCCACATTTCGAGGCGTTATGTTTAATTTTTTGCCTACAGCATTGCTTATCCTTAAGTCTCTATGCCGGTTGATGTGTGTTTTATAATAAAACTTTTATTTTTTGTTTGCACAAGTTGATGAGCTGATCGTTAGAAATATACTAACCATAAACCATAAAAAACAACTAGACTAGAGTGTTAGGCATGAAGTTAGTGAGATTTATTCAAATTGTTTGCACACACACACACACACACATGTACGTATATGCACTTATGCAGACATAAACAAAGCAAACAAAAATAATGCAAACAAAAAAGAACTATAAAATATTTATTGTGGGTACTTAAAAGTTCAGCTTCACTGTGACTTGTGCCATCATTTCTAAATTGACGCTTAGTTTTAAGCATTTTGCTTAACGCAATGACTTGATTACTCATACGCCCGGGTGTCTTTTGTTTATTTCTTGGTTTCATTTGCTTTAGTCTGATATTATTTGTGTGTGGCTGTGATTTAAGTAGTTGTTTAGCTTTCTTTAAAGCCTTCTTTGGTGATTTGGATTGAGTTGAATTTTGCGGTAAAAAATATTCCCTCCGATACGCTTATTTATAGATAAGTATGTTGAGAGACAGATAACTGGCGCCATTTTTGCGATATTATATGCATATATATGTATTATAAAGCAGACTAAACTTTTATGTATGAAATGGAAAAACTATATTTCAATGACTGGTTTTCATGAAATTCTAATCTGTAACAGTCTATGGGCCGTAGTCATAGTCGTTCACTAAAATCGGTTTTAGTTAAAATCGGTATTAAATTTAGAATGACGTTTAAAAGAGTGGTGTGTCATAGACCAGTTAGAACAACGTTTTTGCTAAAATGAAACGGAACAGGGTTACCCATATAAAATAATAATAATCGCTCTGTAATTTTAAGAAATTTCGAGTGTTTTAAAAGTTCACCCTGTGTCAACTTTTAAATTGAAAAGTTCACCCTGTGTCAACTTTTAAATTGAAAAGAAAAAAGTAAGCGCATCTATCTATTCGACTTTTGATGTTTGCATATTTTAACTTAATCGTATATTTAAAATACGCTAAAAAACAACTAAAAGTGAGTTAAATTTTGAGATAAAACTACACACTTCATATAAATCAAAATGAACTTGTGATTTTAGGGAACAACAAGGTCTCGTGCACCGAACTGGAGCACAGGAGAAAAAGCTTGTCTGCGGGAAAGCATTGAGTGCCACCTGCATATTTATTAAAATGTCTTCTCTTTCTATTTTTATAGTTTACATGACGAATTCCCAGCTTAGAACAATATTTTAAGATTTTAAAATGACATTCGCCTCATTTTAAAGTTAGAACGCTGTTTTAGTGATAAAACCGATTTTAAGTCGACTATGACAGAGATAAAATGACGTTTATGCTAGCATCATTCTAAGTGTATTAAAACACTTTTTTTAAATCGACTATGACTACGGCCCTATGTATTTTAATGTATTTTAAACTTAAAGCAATTGCCAAAAGCCCCTATGCCATACCAGATCAAAAGTGCCAAAAAAAGAAATAAAATAACTTAAAAATTATAAAAAAATGCATGCGAAAAATGCATTTGTGTGCGTGGCAACAAAAGATCGCCCATTTTCCATATTAAAAAGTTGAAATGTCATAAAATTGTCAATAAAAGATATTGCTGTGCTGACAATGTCATTTACTGCCAACTGATATTCTGCAAACTGTTGGAGTCTAAAGCTCAATGCTAATATAATTGCATGTGTGGTTGTACAAAAATGTGAAAGATGCATGAAAGTGAATGAAAAATGTGCATACATACGCGTGTGCTCACATGCCCCGCATAAATGGAAGCGTGGGAGTAGAAACATATACATACATACATACAAGTTTAGGTAATAAACTGTAATGGAATGTCATGTGACGTCAGTAACCCGCTGATGCACTAACCCGGTATGCAATGGCTTAAAGTTGCTTTGAAGTAGGCAATATATTCTACCAATTTCAAGCTGTGGCCGTAAGCGCTTCATTTTTAGTAATTGGAAAAAAATAGAAAAAAAATTTATGGACAAAAGGACTTCAGGCCCAAATACTTCAAACTTCAGCTGCTTTATTGCTTATTTTAAATGCTCAGTTTTCCAATTCCAAGAAAATACTGCTGAATTTTTGCCCACTGTATTCCAATGCGGAAGTGAACACGTATACGCCATGGAGGCTGTCGCATTCAAGCAAAATACATAACAATAAAATGAAAGCATTTGAATTCATAAACATATGTAGCTACATATACATATACATATGTATGCCACTTAAAAATAAAGTGAATTCATGCTAAAAGTCACATTTTATGACCTTTGCTTCGTACTCAATGGAAGAACATACATACATACAGAGTTCGAGCCTTGTGCGCATTTGGCCTGGCATTCTATGTAAATATATATGTAAAATATCTGCATGCATACTTTTTGTATAAGATCAAAGGTGTTGCAGCAATAAGAAACAAAAAATATAAAAAAATGCTTGGCTATCAAAATATTTACCTAACCATCCATGTAAAAGTATTCAGTGTGAAGTCAAATGTGCTGAAAATGAATTCCCTGCACGCCATAGGAGACATTTCAAAAGTTATTTGAAATAAAATTTGTAAAACAGAGGCAGCATCTTTTAACCTTTTTATCACTTGAGTAGTCCACTCCCAAAACTGGATATGTGAAATTTTTTCGATATTGAGTTTCTGACGGATTACGTAGCTGTATTGCTGTATAAGGCCCATTAAGAATTTATTGGAAAATCCGTATTCTGAAAAATGGCATTAAATACGATTAAACTTTCCCTATAGATTTTTTGTGTACACATTCAAAATTCTATTTTTGATTTTTCTACTTTGTGGCTTAATATGAAAAATTCACATAGGGACGCTTAAGAGTGGACTACTCACTTGTCTGTAAAATTTAATCTGGAAGGTAATGGTAATTTGGATCAAGTGACTTTTAGCAAAGAGACACTGGCATGTATAACAGTATTCAGTGGCGCACACAGAAAAATATTTTGGGGGGGTTTTCAATATCCAACGGAAAATTAAAAAAAACATACTTAGAACTCGTCCAGACAATTTTCACTTAAATTTATGTTTGGGGAGTGGACCTACGTATGGACACATTAAACAAAGGCACCTTTTAAATCTCAATTCATTGCATTTTCTCTGTATTTAAATTAAAACTAACAAGTAAGGAGGCCTAAGTTCGAGTGGAATCGAACATTAGATACTCAGCTGTATGCTTCCATTGTTTGTTTGCGTTTGTTCGATTAGGGTGTATTTTATATGAATCGAGTGCAGCATAAAGTGGGCGCAGCTACGCCCATTTTCAAAATTTTTATCAATCATTCAACTAAGCATATAAATATTATTGTTAGTGCAAATTTGCAACCCCCTATGACTTCTAATTATAAGGATGTTACGTTGCAAACTCCCAAAGGGTTTTCCAGAAACGTCTTTGTTAAAAAGTAGGCGTGGTCATAAACCGATTTCGCTAAATTTCTGAGCATGTATTACCACAAGTTATTAAAGTGTACAAACTGATTTTCATAATAACATCTCAATTATTTGTAGAGTTATGGGTTCCGAAATCTCGTAGATTCCTTTGTCTGAAAAGAGGCGGTGCCACGCCCATTTTCCAAAATTTTTCTACTTTTTGTTTTATGTCTATAGATGGACTTATGACACAAAATTTCAATGACATATCTTTATATTTGACAAAGATATCGCTTAAAATGTTTTTATTTGGCCCCTTAATAGTTCTCATATATAAATTTGGGCGTGGTCGTCAACCGGTTTTGGCAATTTTTCGTCCAAACATTTTCCTAAGTAAGTAAATTTCATCGATATATCTGCTACGGTTTCTGAATTATGGCTTATACACCTTTCAATGTTTGCCCATAAATAAGTGGGCGTGGCACTGCCTATTTTATAAAATTACATAAAATTTCTTCATGAGAGCCTGGTCCCAATACGTGGGTAAAATTTTATAGCTCTAGCTATATTAGTGGCTGAGATACTAAATTTCCGATTTTTTCTATATAGGAAAAGTGGGCGTGGTCATGGTCCGATTTCGCCCATTTTCAATACCAACCGTCCCAGTCAAGATACCAACTTGCATTCCAAATTTGATCAAAATATCTAAATTTTTGCGCGAGTTAGAGTGTTTACAGACGGACGGACAGACGGACGGACGGACGGACATGGCTCAATCGATTTCTCTTTTAACCCTGATCATTTTGCTATATATAAGTCTATATCTCCACCGTTATGTGATTAAAACTATAATACTCTGTGTACTAGTACAGCTGAGTATAACAAACCTCAGCTAATATCCACAGCATACTTTTAGGGAAATGTCTCCACACTGCTTGTTTATAAACATAGTCAGTAGTTGTTGGCAAACACTGGCAATGTACATCCACGAATATTCATAGATTTTACAACATGTATTTACACAAATATTTTTGCATGTACTATCTTTTATAAAATTATTTTTTTTATGGTGTTGTCAAATTTTGGGGGGGGGTTTAACCCCAAAACCCCCCCTTGTGTGCGCCAATGACAGTATTAGAGTATAAGAGTATAAGAGTATAAGGGAATAAGAGTATACTAGTAAACCCTGCCACGCGATGCTGTGGATCTCGATTACACTGTGAGACAATTTGAGGGTGGAAGACCACATATTGCCACATTTGACAATTTTTTTGATTGTCATTTTAAATTTGACTTCCCCTTAAAATTCGCAGAATAGGAGTGGGCTGTAAGCCCATAGAATCTTATTAATAAAATATAAAATGAAGCAAATAGTTACATATGTACATAGTTATTGGTTATTTTTACTTTCTGTGGACCTAGATTTTTTATACAAACATTTTGTCCGAGGAGCCCGATAGTGAAGGGAAGCCCTTTCATATGACACCTCAAATTTAAAAATCAAACAACCTATAGCGTAAAACTGCATTTGTGAACACGTGGCAACCCTTTTTGTAAAAATTTTAATAAATTACTCATTTTCAGCTCAAGCCCTTTCATATGGTACCTGAAATTTAAAAATCAATCAAACTATACAGGAGAATTAAATTTTTAAACAGGTTGCAACCCTTTTCAGAAATATTAAACCTTCCTGCACATCTACAGGTCAAGCTCTTTCATGCGACACCCCATTCTCGAAAATCGGTATAAAGGTGTAAGAGTTATAGTGCGTACAAAAAATCGCTTAGCGTAATATATATAAAGATATCAGTATAATAGTATAATAGATAGTATAATAGATATCAGTATAATAGTATAACGTTATAACAGTATATCAGTATGACAGTATAACAGTATAATATTAAATAAGTATAACAGTATAACGGTATAACGATATAATAGTATAAGAGTATAACATTAAAGCAGTATAACAGTATAACAGTATAACAGTATTACAGTATAACTGTATAACTGTATAACAGTTAACAGTGCAAATGTGTTCCTAATCTTCCCTCGAATGTGTGCCTAATCTACCCACGAATGTATCCTTAATCTAACCCCTAATCTGCATCGATCTCCGAGCAAAATATGCTGCTCATTTTGCAGGAAATTTAATAAAACTTCTAAATATACATATTTCCACTTTATCTAACTTCGCAGCATAGAAAAGTTCTCGCCAGAGCACAAATTGAAACCAAAGTAGAATAAATTTTTGCCAAAAAACAATCAAAAATAAATGAATAAAACAAATAAATGCCACCAAGTTGAGTGTTGCAAATTGGTGGCATTCACAAGACCAAATCAAGTAGTAATGAGAAAACAAGTGTTTGAAGTTAAAAAACGATTGCCTACTTTTAGGCGCCAGCGCTTGAATACAATCGAAGAGCGATAACAGCAATGTCAAAGAAAGGCAGTAATACAAACGTATAAAAGTCCTAATAAACTGCCAAAGTATTGCTCACTCGCATCAACTGCGGATTAGTTTAGCAAGAACGGCAAGGGAGGCATTGCAAAAATACCAATCAATTTTCAATCAGCTCTAGTTTGACTTTGGTGTTTAGTGTGATTTGCATATTTCTCCGGAAAAAAATCATCTCAACTAGACAAATTACTTTCTAATATAATTTGGTTGTGGTGGCTTAATCGTACAATTGCTTGATGCTTGGTTGCTCTTTAAAAATAAAATGAATCGGTTTGTTTTTGTATTAAAATTGGCATTTTGCGCATACAGAAGGAGTTTAAGCTGAATGGCTTTAAAATTACATATACAGTTTAAAACTTACAAGCCTTGATGTTTGCGCACTTAGTTAATTTTTGGCTTTAATTTCAAGCTTTATTTACCTAGAATATTTCTAAGATTTTCTTGTACTTATTATGTATGTACATATCGCACGTTTTATTCAATAGGGATTTAACTCAAAATTTTTTTTTTTTGGGAAAACGAAAACAAACCTTTATCATTTCAAATAGGTTCCTTCTACGGCTACAAAAGCACTTTTATTTCCGCCATTTTTATCTTTTTGGGTATTTTATAAGACTAGACTCAAAGTCATGACCCAGTTATTGAAATATATGGCAAAATTCCAGAAATCGAAAATTTCGATTTAAATCCCTATTGCATAAAACGTGCGATATATAGTCTATCTATATATATAAGGATGAAAGTTTGTTTGTTTGTTTGTTTGTTTGATTGTTTGTTTGTTTGTTTTTTTGTTTGTATGTTTGTTCCCTATGGACGCCGAAACTACCTGGCCGATCACATTCAAATTTTGACACAATAATCACCTGATATTAGATTGAAATTATGACCACATTTAATTCTGGTATCTCAACCCCTTCCCGAGATATAGGCCAAAATATGGACCCAGATTTCTCCGAAATATTTTTCTGCATTATTGGTATCAAATTAAAGATATCAATCAGAGCTTTAATAGAGAGTTCATTCCATTCCAATTTTCCAGTCGGTTCTCCAGATAGAGACCAAAACGTGGACCCGGATGACCCCAAATATTTTTTTCGCAATATTAGTATCAAATTAAAGGTACTGATCAGGGTAGCCATATATATTTTACACTATACGGATATCTCAATCGGTTCCCGGGATTGAGGCCGAAACATGGACCTAAATAGCCCCCGAAATATTTTTGGCCATTATTGGTATCAAATTAAAGGTATCAATCAGAGCTTCAATAGAGAGTTCATTCCATTCCAATTTTCCAGTTGGTGCTCCAAATAGAGACCAAAACGTGGACCCGGATGACCCCAAATATTTTTTTCGCAATATTAGTATCAAATTAAAGGTACTGATCAGGGTAGCCATATATATTTTACACTATACGGATATCTCAATCGGTTCCCGGGATTGAGACCGAAACATGGACGTAAATAGCCCCCGAAATATTTTTGACCATTATTGGTATCAAATTAAAGGTATCAATGAGAGCTTCAATAGAGAGTTCATTCCATTAAAATTTTCCAGTTGGTGCTCCAAATAGAGACCAAAACGTGGACCCGGATGACCCCAAATATTTTTTTCGCAATATTAGTATCAAATTAAAGGTACTGATCAGGGTAGCCATATATATTTTACACTATACGGATATCTTAATCGGTTCCCGGTTCCCTAAATAGCCCCTGAAATATTTTTGGCCATTATTGGTATCAAATTAAAGATATCAATCAGAGCTTCAATAGGGAGTTCATTCCATTCCAATTTTACAGTCGGTTCTCTAGATAGAGACCAAAACGTGGACCCGGATGACCCCAAATATTATCAAATTAAAGGTACTGATCAGGGTAGCCATATATATTTTACACTATACGGATATCTTAATCGGTTCCCGGGATTGAGGCCGAAACATGGACCTAAATAGCCCCCGAAATATTTTTGGGCATTGTTGGTATCAAATTAAAGGTATCAATGAGAGCTTCAATAGAGAGTTCATTCCATTAAAATTTTCCAGTTGGTGCTCCAAATAGAGACCAAAACGTGGACCCGGATGACCCCAAATATTTTTTTCGCAATATTAGTATCAAATTAAAGGTACTGATCAGGGTAGCCATATATATTTTACACTATACGGATATCTTAATCGGTTCCCGGGATTGAGGCCGAAACATGGACCTAAATAGCCCCCGAAATATTTTTGGGCATTGTTGGTATCAAATTAAAGGTATCAATCAGAGCTTCAATAGAGAGTTCATTCCATTCCAATTTTCCAGTCGGTTATCCAAAATATATTAGTAATCATGATGTACACCGATATGTGCACCGGATGGCCATGGAAAGTTTTTAATAAGGAACGTGAGACGGGGAGAGAGAGAGATAGAGTAGTATAAGAGGAGGAAGAGATAGGGGGAACGGGAAATGCTGACTGGTGGGAGACCGATAGGGAAGGGAGTGGCATAGTGTGATTTGTCGCAGCGAAGTGTGACGGGTATTTGCTAGTATATTTATATAGACTTCTCCATTTTCAACCTCAGCCGCAACCAAAAATTAACTTATGGATTTCTCTTTACTATTTAATATTTATTTAAGAAAATCAATGAACATTTAATAGCATACATATAAAACCGTAAATATTATTATTCTCTATTGCAGAAATAATAAACGTGCATGTGCTGTGGTGTCAGCTGTAAAAGTCTTTATAAAACGACCGCGGCTGACGGTGCGTATGAGTAATATTTGGCAGCAAGCAACAACTTCACTGCGTCAGTCAGCAAGCATTTCTATCGCAATAAACATTAAAACCATTCAATTTCAAGTGTGACTAACATTCCATCTTAACACCCACACAACTTAAGGCCCATTAAGTGACGCCGACGACGAATTGAAAGAATGAAGAAAATGTAGCATAGAGTAACAATAATAAAGTCAATATCGTGTTGGTGACATTGGTATGGGAATGAGACAATTGAAATAATAGCGAAAATATATATGAATAAAATGATGTGGCAGGGCAATCTGGAGGCGCTAAGGCAGCGATTAACGACGACGCAGACGGTTGCTGCTATACTAATGAAGCCATTGGCTTGGGATTTCATTAAAAATGTGTATAGCAAGCGTTAAAGCTGGCCTGAAGCAGACGATGTCTGTTTGAAGAAATGAAAATAATTAAGCTAACTTGTGTACTACTGGTTAATGGACTAAGGGCTAATGTACATAGAATAAATGGCAGTAGCAAATTTATTTAAATTAAATAAGTAAAAAAAATGTTTGCATGTGAATAACTAGTTAATAAAATAACAAACAAACAACAACTAATTAAAGCATCGAAAAAAAAAATTACTTTGGAAATTGATAAATGATTGCCAAAAAATTTTGTGGCAGAAACACATGTTGTATATAATGTTATAATGTCCCTACTCTATGCTTAAATCTGCTGCATTTAATTAAAAAGGCTAAACACCGTAAACGATAAAAAAAGCAACAAAATAAACAGCCGTTAAAATGGCTGTACAACATGACATTAATCATCAAAGTAGAAGTAGAAGTAAAAATAGCAAAAAACACCAGAGGATTTGCGCAAAAGAATGCTTGAATGAGCAATAAAGCAGATCTTAAAAGAAAAGATATGAATAAAAACAACAACGAAGATAGAGAAATATAATAGCAAAGCAAAATAAGAATAAAAATCGCTAAGAAATTTAACAAAGAAATGCGCTAACAAAAGCGTAGTAAACAAGAAAGCTAAACGAAACAAAAAACAAACTAAACCAACCTAAACATAAGAAAAAAACCTACAAAAAGGATAAAAAAAATCTGCGCTTAAAAAACCAAAATAATAAAAAACAAACCACGCAATAAAACAACAAAAACAAAAACAACAGCAACAACAGAAATAACAACAACAACCTCAACTACTACAACAACATAAGTAACGGCGCCTATAAATACAAAAAAAAAATACAAACAAAATCCATCAAGATGAGTGATGACCAAACAACGCCCAATGATGATGATAAAGGTAAGTCAAAAGTATAATATACGAGTACTAGTACATCTAATGTATTTTTGTGCAACGCTAACACTTTATAAACAAGCCAGGCAGCAGATTGACTTTAGTCAAAGTAGAAAAAGAAATAAGAAAAGTAGCTTACAGTATGGGGTAAAAAAAAACAACCAACAAGAACAGCAAAGAAAAGAAGCGAAGAGAGAGAAAGAAAAGGCATGTAAAAGCAATCACGCAAGCAAAACAAAAAAGGAGCACTTAAAGATACGTCAATACATACGTGTTATGTATTGGCTCAAGTGGCATTAGAGCGCTTTCACATTACTCGGTGCGGTATTGGATTGACATTTTTGGTTTTTACCGAAAGTATACCGAAACCTTACCGACCACATGTATTTCAATTGGCACTTTCACATTAGTGTTGCATATATGAAATCGGAGCGGATTAATTTCGGTATTCCGCAACGCGGTAAGACCGGTCAGTAAAATTTGAGGATTTACTGCAGACATTTTTGCGGCGTAATAAAAGAAGAAGAACAAAGTCAGTAAAAAACTCGTTTCGGCTATAAATTTCGCAAGTTATAATGTCTTCGTCTTCGCTAGAAGACATTATTGTTATTATTGAGTGATTTGTTGAAGTTAAAAATTTTGTTTTGCAAATTTCGATGTTTGTTTTCCTATTTTCTGCCGATTACGCACCGAAAGTATTCCCACAAGTGTGAAAAACACAGCAACGCGGAATCGTTTCGGTAAGCTGAAAATACCGAGCAAAAAATGTCGATCCGATGTCGTACCGAGTAATGTGAAAAGGCCCTTAGTTTTAGCTAAAGTTTTTTGCTTGGTTGAGGTCAAAAAGCGGACATGAAAGCAAAGCAAAAAATATGCCAAAATTTAAGATTAAAATGTTAAAAATGTTTTCAATTTTTTTTTTTTTCTAATTCTAAAAGCGGAAGCAGTGGAATGCTTGTGAGATGAATACACAAATTATTTGATGCATTGAGCGTTTATTTCAACTCTTTTCAAAACTTCTACCTCGCTTTTGCTTCAGAGTTTTGCTTTGACAGTTCCGTTCAGCATGTGCTTTTCAAAGGGACATGTTCACAATTGAGGTGAAGCGAGTAAAGCAAGGTATAAAGTTAGCCATGTCTCAACTTTTTTACACTTTGACAAATATCTCCCTTGTGTGTGTGTGTGTGTGTGTGTGTGTATGTTTGTATATCTACATTTATTTTAGCGATTTCGTGCAATTTCGTGAGAAGTGAACAGAGAAAAGTAAAAAATAAAAATTCGAATAAGCAGAAAAAAGCAAATTCCCCAAATATTTTACCAAAAATCAGGTTTATAAATAAATTAAAGCAAAGAAGTGAAGTGGAAATTGTCCAAGTGTTAATTGTAGCAAGAATCTGGAATTTCGCTTTGCTTTAACCCGCTGATGTGCTCAGTGCATTTCGGAGCTAGCGATATTAGTAGCACAAGCAACAAAACTTTATTATCGAAATGTGCAGTGCCAAGTTATAATGCGAAAACAAAGTATGGACACAATAATTAAAATGTGCATAAATCTTAATAAAATATGTATTTTTTAGAGTGCAATTAGTGGAAAGCTTTGTGAACAAAAATCTCGAGGCTGTAGATACATAAGTGCTTTATAAACAAACATTTAATTGAAAAAAAAGATTACACTAGAAAGATTGCCGCTTAGAAAATATAAATATTTAGTTTTCTTTCAACTGAAATGCAAGCAAGCCTTTTTTATCCCTTATTATAAGGCATTTAAGCACCACATAATGTCATATTATAAGGAATTATCTAAGCCTTATTCCCATAGCGGACAAGCCGTGAAAATAAGGTTTGCTCTCAGAGAGAGAGAGAGAGAGGCAGAGTAGTCCATACAGCCTTATGACATCAACACAGGAAACTCAGCCTTATTATACAACTTTTTTCGCTTATACCATGTCTCCACATAACGCGTTTCGCTCTTTTTTTCTGCACTCGCTCTCTCAATCTTATTTCGATCTCAAAACGAGTGCCGAAACTCGCCAATTTCCATACAAATTTCTGAGAGCGAGTGAAGATTGAAACACTTGTTTCGTTCTGAATCCTCTTGCCAAACGCGATGATATCGATGCCTTCTCTAATTTTGCATCGAAAATCTATCGAAATCTTACACAGACCAAAACAAAAACGCAAAAATAAGCAAAAAATACAAACATTTAAGAAGAACAAGAAAGAGAAATGTTAAACTGAATAACGATCAGCCACGTGGAGACGGGTTATTTAGCGAGATGTTTCCCTAGATGTTCCTCTGGCGAATCAAGTTATATGGAGATGGGCTTTTAGAATTATTTGCAGACATTATTTCGGAAGCTTTTAAATCTCTGGAAAAATAAATAAGGCGTAGATTCTTTGGAGGGTATACGTACATACACACCAACAACATTGGTTGCAAATTCAAAGAAAATGTGCCATCGATAAACGGAATTGATGTGTTAAATGTAAAGATTTGCAATTTTTTTTCTTCACGCTTCAAATAGTTATATGCATGTATGTATGTACAAAAGAAATTATAAAAGTCCACCCCTAAAATTCAGGCTGAGAGACCTTCGGGAATGAAATGGTATTATAACTTTGTGCCGAAACACGAATGGTGAAAGTACCAGAAGGAGGCGTGACAGACCTACCAAAATATATACCAATATGATCAGGATCATGAGCTAAGTCGTTTAAGCCATGTCCGTCTGTCTGTCTGTTTGATCGCAAACTAGTCCCTCAGGTTTTGAGATATCTGCTTGAAATTCGGAATGTGAGTGTATTTTTAGGAGAAGCTGATCATTTGTCGGAATCGGCCGAATTGGACCACTATAGCATATAGCTGTCATACAACTGATTGTTCAGATATGAACATTTTCGGGTATGACTTCTCCATTTAAATCATGAAACCTCTTTTTCTAAGAATTGAAAGTATAAATTAAACAATATCAGACTATGTAACTTTTCATATGCCCATTCATGAAAGGTATGAAGTCTTCGGTACGGCCGAAGACAGCCGCTTGTTTTTTTTTTTTTTTTTAACCTTCGAAACACCGCCTTTTATGTCAGCATATTAAAACATTTTATATTTTTCCATTCTGCTTTTCCAACTTAAATCAAACCCAAATGTTCCTTGTTATTTGATCACATAAGTGCTATCATTTCTATCGAGACTCTAGTTAAATAAGCAGCTATTATTATACACACATTAATGTGCCAAATTATCATTTTATTCTGCTTCTTATTTTTCATTCTATGTATTCCAGCTTTGCATTCTTAGCTGCACAACTTACTTCCTAAAACAAACAAACAAACAAACAAAGCATACAAATGTATTAAATTCACACTTAATTAAGATTATAGCGTTACGTGGGAAAAATGTACCCTACTTGTCTTCCCCCCTCCCCCCCCCCCCCACCCACCTTCAGCGTCATTCTTTGTAGCCCCTTTGAACTCTCTGTCACTTGGCAAGTGCAACTAGTTCTGGTGCATGCTTACTTAGCTATTTTTTCCAAGCTTACAAACACTCACAATTTGCATGCAAATAAATACGATTTAACGTTCTTCAGCTTTGTGCTCAATATTTACTGTATTTTTGGTCTGTTGCCAAATTTGTTTGTGTGCTACGGCAGCTTTATATTGACCTGGCCAAAAAATTTAGTTGGCTGTTATCGCATTCAAATGCAACTCTGTGTTTCTGTTATAAGTATTCAGTTGCAATATTAAATGTACACATACTTAAGTATGTAGAATTTATAATATTTAATTGCAATTTTAAAAAAATTTAACAAATTTTGGTAAAGTTTTCAGTGCCAATTTCAATTACACTTTGCAACAACTTGAGGGTTACCTCAACCTAACTAAACCACAAAACCACAAAGTCGCTTTATATTCTTTGGTAAAATTTCTTTTTCTTCTATGATCATTTTAAAGTTGCAACGTTTTCTCGCAATTTCTTTTATAATAAATTAAGCCAAGCCATATCGGCGAGAAAGACCAGCACAGACTATTACTTAGTTGAGTATGCGCAGCTTTAAGAAAAAGACGGAAGGAAATAATCTATGACCCTAACAGTTATCACCTCGCCCTCGTCCTCATACAAAGCATCTTACATTTTATGTAAATTGTTGTCACTTTGCATGCTGCCCCGAACACCTGCCCACCGATGCACCAGCAACACTGCAAAATTGCACCACTTGTAAGTTCCTTGGCCTGCCAACAATTGTCTTGTCTGCCGGGAAGCGTTTAACCGCTTGACTGGTTGCCGTGTGCCGTGTGCCAGTTGGTTGAGAAGCAGTTGAATGAGCCGTGTTGCCAAGAATTAGTACGAGTATAATAATAAGATTTGTTTTTATTTTGATTGCTTGCTTGTTTGTTTTGTTTTCACAATTGCCAGTCTTTCTTCATTCGAGAGAGTGTGAAGTAGACCAATGGCCTTTGCCACCTACCACTTGCCGTTTATATTTTGCCACCTGACCACCTCCTCCTTCCGTCTTCCATCGTTAGTTAGTCGAGGTGTTGAGTTATAGAGTGTTGTTGTCGGTGTTGGTATTCAGCGGCCACTCAAGTTAAATGTTTAGTTAACATTTTTCTGATGTTTTTCTAGTTTATTTATTTTCCATCTTTGTCTGTAATTTACTCTTTGTTCATGATTCTTAACTAAAGTTTTTTGTTGTGGAATTTCGAATACCACTCTTGTCTAAACATATGTACGTGCTTGTATGCATTATTTGGTTAATTCATTTATTTCGCTTTAAAGTTGCAAAAAAGATATTGCGTGGAAAAATCGAAACACAATACCAGCTGCGTAGTCTAAAAGATAATTCCGCTATTTCATTTTATGTATTTGATTTCTCCAATTTTTATTGATTCATCTGCTCTCGCCGCAAGGAATAATAGGGCGCATATGCTAAGAAAGTGAAACAGAAAATATTGTGTAGTAAACATTGTTTTTTTTTTTAGGGAAACATATTTTATGTACTATGTACGAGATATATGCAGTGGCGTACCGAGCACAAATTGGCTGGGCAAGCCCCAGTATGAAGCATAGTCATTAGCCATTTTTATAATTTTCTTCGCTGTATTATCTGAAAGTCTGCGGTTCCAGCATTGATTTTGATTAAATTCGTTTTGCATATTTGGTTTGTTGTTTTTATTCATACCGTATGAAATGTATTAGAATAAATCGAGAAATTTAATATGATGAAGAATAATCAAATTTTGATATACGATGGATAATGGGCCGTATTTATAAAAACGAAGCAAATACATTTACTCAAGATTTTAGAAATTTGACATTAATTTGTATGAACCAAATTTCAAAATTTGAGTAAAAAGTCTCAAATTTTAAGTAAAAGCAAATGCTCAGCTTTTATTAATAAGGCCCAATATGTAGATTAGGCCGTCTCGCCTTATAGGGACGCAAAAATAAAGTTCGCCGTACGCCCCCGCATATGATGTCTCTTCGGAAAATATTTCCGGAAAAGTATTTTATTTTTTTTTTGGACGCCGCTAGATGTCGCTAAAATTTATTTTCCTCATATCTTCGGTATTTATAGTCCGACCTCTAAGTTTCATACACCAATGTCTTTGGCTTGAAAGGACGTCTTATACTATGGAATATTATTAACCCTATGTGCGTCATTGGGGTCACTACCACTCTACCACCCTAATGTAATTTTTTATGCCTGCATGTTACACGTAGTCTAAAATCATTAATCTTTTGCAAAAGAAGTATTTCGATCACTTCAATGGTACCGGAAATAAACCACGTTCAACATTCCGTGGAATATATGTTTTTCGCTTCCTTTGGTCCTTCAGGTTCATTTTACAATGATTTCTTCTGAGGAGCCCCCACTGAAATTTTATGCTGAATAATTCTCTAGAACATTTTAACCCTCTAGCACTGCCAATAAAGGGTTATTCTGACCCCCTTTTTTAGAAAATCAGGAAAAATAGCATTTTTAAGGTCGCTAGAGGGTTAAAATATTCTAGAAAATTATTCGCCATAAAATTTTACTAGGGGTCTCCTCAAAAAATTTTTCTGTAAAATTAACATAAAAGACCAAAGGAACCGAAAAACCTATATTCCTCGGAATGTTGAACGTGTTTTATTTCGGGTTCTGCTCAAGCGATCTAAATACTTATTTTGCAAAAGATTAATGATTTTTGACTACGTTTAACATGCAGGCATAAAAAATTACATTAGGGTGGTATAAACTATGTACTGCGTGGTAGTGACCCCAATGGCGCACATAGGGTTAATAATATTCCATAGTATAAGCCGCCCTTTCAAGCCAAACACATTGGTGTATTAAACTAAGACATCGGACTATAAATACCGAAGATATGAGAAAAATAAATGTTAGCGACATCTAGCGGCGTCCAAAGAAAAATTAAAAAATTTTCCGGAAATGTTTTCCAAAAAGACATCATATTCGGGGGCGTACGGCGAACTTTATTTTTTGCGATACGGTCTAATGTAGATATGTGTATGACTTTTGTTTTTTTAGCTTTAAAACTTTTGGTCAACACATCAACAAGCCTGACTCAGTCGAAAGTAAATGCAAGTTCTTCAACATCAAAACGTGAATTATATTTATTATTATAATTATCTACAAAAGCAGAGGAGATGTTATTATTAAGTAGCATCATTTGGGAAGAATTCAACTGAATTGATTGCTGACGCCAAACTTATAGAGAAATCTCTGAATCTGATACGAAAGCGCAGGGGTATTTTTAGTTTCCCCATACATACGATAATTTCAGCAGTGGCAAGCGCATTTGTTTTTTAAAGCACTATAAGAGAATATCTAAAACAATGGGTAACTTAGCTCAGGTTTAGTGCAATGTTTGAAAAACTGAAGTCAAATTAACCAGATTTTAAAGAAATTTGTAAAATGAAGTCAACGAAAATATTTAGGCAAGCCGGTTCTTCGGCTTGCATGAAGCGTCCGCCACTGTAAGTATCAGTATATTTAAGTGTATGTATGTAAATATGGATATTTAAACTTCTTAAAAGGGTTCGATTGCATGGAAAATTTTAAGATATTCTTTCAATTACAAAAATAAATAAACTGAGATGTGTACTCGAATAAAATTATTCGCTTAGTTATTTCGTTAAATAAAATATAAACCTAAGAAGGGGGGTGTTTTAAAAGATTTTTATTTTTTTAATCGACTTCTAAATTTACGGAAAGTATTTGTGCGACATTCTTCCTTCTTGTCCAGCAGGAAAGATGCGCTGTACATGGATAAAAAAAAGCCGCTTTCTAAATGTTTAAAATTAGCGTTAAAGAAAGGATAAAGCGGCTCTATACCTGATCCCGTTGCTCTCACACTCTATTTATGTAAATACGTTCATCAAGGAAGTGTTATATTTTATACTGATCATGAGTCGTGATAGATTTTCGCTAAAGCTTCTTTAATCCCGTGTATTTCAAAACTCTCATTCGCTCATCCCATCTGTTTTCAACTTCATTCATTTGTATTCATTTAACTGAAACTTATACGCAAACAACGGCGATAACTTTCTTTGCAAACTTTCTCTTCACCATAAGTGTCAATAATGAGCCAATAAATATTTGTTATCTTCATGGAAAGTGTAGAATGTGCTTGACAAAAACCAAAAACCGATAGTAACAACTTTCTTTCCTCTCTCCCTCTCTAATATCATCACGTGGCATTACGCGATGCCAAAAAATAAAAGAAGCAGCACAACAAATTGCCAAACTTAACTTGGTGACTTGTTGTGCTGTCGCTCTTAATTTTTCGCTCTTGTTCTTTTTCTGCTTGTATTTGTTCTACTTTTTTTCCGCTGGTTCACTTCTTTCTCTCCTTGCTTTCCTACTCTGCTGCAATTTATTATTTTTTCTTGTTTTTCTTCATTTCTTTATTTCACTTTCCCCGCTGCCTGCATTCGTCTCTCACACCGGATATGCCCGCGGCTAAAAAAGTGTGTCAAATCTTTTTTGACAAATTCCCTATAATAAATAAAAAGTGGAAATAAATTTCACTTGTGACCATAAAACACGAACACTTGTAATCCTTAGAAATATTTAAGCAAAAAAAAAAATAAAAAATTATAAACAACAAAAGCAAATGCTACAAACATAGCGATATGCTATACATAGCATGGCGTGCATACCGGCAACAAGCAATCGACCAACCAACCGTCACATGACAACATGAATATTATACAGTTATTTATGAATTTAATAACAGCTCAAAAGCCATCACAATACGTGACCCATGTCGCTAAGTGAATGAAGTACGTGCAAGTGGAAAGCAACTAAAGCAAAGCAATGCAAAGGAAGCAAAGTAAAGTGGTAATAGAGCGAGAGCCCGTGACTGCCAGACCTTCGTCATTTTATAAAGGCTGAAACTTTCTCAGCGCATACCTCCAACGCAACTATGAATGATGGTACAATATGAAATTTGGGTCCGGGGACCTTTAGGAGATATTAGGCCCCAAAGTGGCCAAAAATGACACCTTACTTTCGTCATTTTATAATGGCTGAAATTTGGATATATCACTTAGGAGACTCTAAAAAGACGATATCTCTTCAGCCAGACACTTTCCATGGGGATAAACCCCTGCCAGACACCCCTAAAAACTCCAAAAATGACACCTTACTTTCGTCATTTTATAAACAGAGCTAAATGAGCTGAAACTTACCGCTCATATTCGTACAAATGTACATATGTATGTATGTACGAAAATATTTATGTATATATATATATATATATATATATATATGTATATATGCACCCATTTACACATCCTTGCAAAAATCGTTTGATTATATATCCATTTAAGGTACATAGTTTGAAGTATAAAACATTTAGGTATACACAATTTTAATTTCAGAGCATTTTAAAATTCACATATAAACGTATTGTCAGTTTTTTCTCAAATATACCAAGGTAAATCCCTTTGTACGTATTAAATAAGGAAATGTAAATAAAAACAATGATCAGTAAAACGTGGGAAACCAAAAATTTTTTTAATTAATTTGGAAGTACCTACTTATTTATACTCGTGATATTAATAAATAATGTCATCGAAGCCTTTTAAGTTGAGAACGCCTTTTAAGTAAGTACATACATACATTTCCCTGCAAAAATTCCAAGTACTCAATTCATTCATCTGTAGAGTACTCGCTATGGACCAACGGCGTATTCCATGTACCTACTAAAAAAAAAGATTTCATACAAAAAATATGGTCCAATAAACGTGGAAATGTCGTTGCATTGGAATACATATGGGCGATTAATTTAAAAATTAAATTAAAGAAACTTGATATCTCAAAAAGAGAAAAATTTCGTATCCGTTACAATATTCGACTAGCTACGAGCCGATGTAAATACATTAATTGATCGGTTATTTGGAGCAATGTTAATGATCACTTTGTAAGTACTTCAAACTACCTTAAATGGATATATAATCAAACGATTTTTGCAAGGATGTGTAAATGGGTGCACATATACATATATACATAAATATTTTCGTACATACATACATATGTACATTTGTACGAATATGTGCGGTAAGTTTCAGCTCATTTAGCTCAGTTTAAAAAACGATGAAAGTAAGGTGTCATTTTTCGAGTCTTTGGGGGTGTCTGCAAGGGTTTATCCCCATGGAAAGTGTCTGGCTGAAGAGATATCGTCTTTTTAGAGTCTCCTAAGTGATATATCCAAATTTCAGCCATTATAAAATGACGAAAGTAAGGTGTCATTTTTGGAGTTTTTAGGGGTGTCTGGCAGGGGTTTATCCTCATGGAAAGTGTCTGGCTGAAGAGATATCGTCTGTCTAGAGTCTCCTAAGTGATATATCCAAACTTCAGCCCTTATTAAATGACGAAAGTAAGGTGTCATTTTTGGAGTTTTTAGGGGTGTCTGGCAGGGGTTTATCCCCATGGAAAGTGTCTGGCTGTAGAGATATCGTCTTTTTAGAGTCTCCTAAGTGATATATCCAAATTTCAGCCATTATAAAATGACGAAAGTAAGGTGTCATTTTTCGAGTTTTTAGGGGTGTCTGGCAGGGGTTTATCCCCATGGAAAGTGTCTGGCTGAAGAGATATCGTCTGTTTAGAGTCTCCTAAGTGATATATCCAAATTTCAGCCATTATAAAATGACGAAAGTAGGGTGTCATTTTTGGCCACTTTGGGGCCTAATATCTCCTAAAGGTCCCCGTACCCAAATTTCATATTGTACCATCATTCATAGTTGCGTTGGAGGTATGCGCTGAGAAAGTTTCAGCCTTTATAAAATGACGAAGGTCTGGCAGTCACGGGCTCTTGGTCTATAAAGGACATTGGTCGCAGTGAGCGAAGGCTGCTGAACGGCTGAGTGGGTAGCAGCAACAGGGAATGTATGTATAGAAGTAAGAGTTGACGGTATACATACATATGTACTTAGTGCAATGGCGCGCATGATTTTGGCTGTTAAGCCGCCGGTTGCCACAGTCTGTTCGCCACCATAGTTCGTTAGTTAGTTACTATGTAGTTGGTTAGTTAACGTGTTTGTCTAAATTTAGCCACAAAAATATGTGAAAAAGAATGCCCTCGTCTACATCATACCAGCATGTATGTATGTATATATATGCGACGTCATACCAACTGCACGGCAATTCCTTATTGTATTTATTTGTTGGGGGTGGGTAGTAGTTGTCATGGTGGTGTTAGAGCGCCTGAAATTATGCCATAAAAAATAATACAGAGACAAATTTTGTGAGCGAACATAAAGCAAGTGACAGAAATGGTTTGTTTAAGCACACAAAAATACATGTTTACATACATTCACGTGTGTGTGTGTTTGTTAATCGCGCGGTTGTCGTGACACGTTTGTCTAACTGCAGTTTTTTTCTGTTTTACCTTTTTCTCTATGTCATCTCCCTATCCCCACTTCTTCTTCTTTATTTCGTGCGCTCTACTTTCGGCTGCGCTTATTTGTTCTCTTTACGAGCCACTCTTCTTTTGCTTGATTACCCAATAAACACTTTTCTTCATTTTCAATTTGCGGTTCATTTGAGAAGTAACCCTATTGTCAAATGTCAAACGTTTGTTATCAAATGCACCTCAAATTTCCCCTGATAGCGTTCTCAAACAAAAAGGCTCATTTTTAGTATGGGATTTTGGGCTGATTCTCAATTTGATAAATTCCATTTTCTCAAACCCATTTCAAAGGTGGTACGAAATGGAATGCAATCAATAGATGTATGTATGTATTAAAATTGAGGGATAGTGAGAGGGAGAGTTTGTGGTGTGAGCGCAGAAATGGAATGGAATAAATAGATGTACATATGTATGTATTACATATTTGTACGCTTATGTGATGTTTTTCATTTACCCGTGCGGGTGAATTTCGCCGGTGCCTTTTGTAGAATTACATGAGTATATTAATATCTTTTTTAATATATCTACATACACACATATCGGAAACCAACTACATATGTTTTTATTAAATTTTGTGTAACTTCACAAAAAGCCACAAACAAATAAAATAAGAGTAAGAAATACAGAATCATTATTACACACAATCATTTTCAACCATCATCATTTCAATCGTTAAGGGACTGCTCGAGTAGAACAACGAACGCTGACTGAAATTTGCAAACATACAAAATTTCTTCGTTCCTTCAAACCTTCACATCTTGAAATTCATGAAATAGTACAAAATACGAAACAAGTTTTTTTTTCAAATGTGTTCTAAGTTAATCTAAAATTGATAAACAATGTTTGATGAACACTTGAAAATATGTTTATTTTCAAATGATATATATGCTGATTCTCAACTTTAGAAACAATATTTTCTCAAACGTTTGATAATTTCTTTTTCAGTGTTTAATGGGTGCCTTTATGGTTTTATATTTCTTTGTGTGTGTGTGTGTTTTTTTTTTTTCATTATTGTCTTGAATGTTGTTAGAGTTTTAGAAAAAAAACGTGTTACCACTCTGTTAAATATATTTTTTACAGCCTTCTTATAAGTACATAATAATAATAATAATATAATACAATGGCGCTATTATAACTCTGACGAGTTTTATGGCCGAGCTTCTCTCCCAATTCGAGGTGTGCTCCTTTTTTGTTTTTCCTACTAATTGGGTGGACCTACAGTTTTATGCCGGTTCCGAACGGCGAATGCATTTTTTGTGAGAAGCTTTTTCATGGCAGAAATACACTCGGAGGGAATGCCGCCCACTGCCGAGAGGTGACCGCTGCTCATAAAAAACCCAATAATTGGATTTTTACTAATTAGAAAAATAGTTTTGGTGTTTGGCTCGGACCGTAATTTGAACCCAAGACCTCTGGCATAGCAGGCGAGCACTCTACCCACTGCACCACAGCGGCCACACGTATATATATAAGTACATACAAATTACATATATGTGTTTTAATGTACATATGTATGTATGTACGTAGTAAGAAACTATCCAATCAATTAAGGAGATAAATGTTATTATAACATTGGCTGTTTTTGGGGTAAGTTCTTGTATCCACCTTGACTTATATTTCCGATAATTGAATATTGACAATGGGTGTTGTATATAGCAGGGGCGGCGGCTTCATACAAGCCGAAAGCCCGGCTGGCCTTAATATTTTCGTTCATTGCATTTTACGAATTTTTTTAAAATCTGGCTATTTTACGCCTTGAAATGTGTTTACTATTTAAGTCCTGTTGGCGCGTTAGTCCACCAAAAACATTCATGTGTATTATGTTTGTACAGCCAATCACAGCGCAACCTGGGCTAGTGAGCATGCCTTAACAATGCCACACATGGGCTTTTGTGATGCTTTCCAAGGAGAATAGCAAAGCTTGCTTTGTCGCTTTCTCTAAGGAGAAGTCAATTGCTTACATATTTTCAGATTTGAATTGAAAAAAAGTAGCAAACCATTTTTTTTTTATGAATATTTTAAAGAGCTTTTAGGCCGATTAGATTAAGAGGCAAAATTTATTAATTTTCCTTCATCCTCCTACGCGTTTCGACGGTATTCCCGTCTTCCTCAGGGAGTCTAATTTTATTTAAAAACATTAAAAGATACACAACAACATATTATTACAAAGAAATTATTACGAATTATACATACATTTTTAAATATATACATAGAATTAAAAGACTTTTTACTTACACTTAAAATCATCTAAAAAAACATCTAAACCAATTTTCGTTACAACACATCTATCCACATCTTGGCACAATTACATATTTATACATATACAGTTTTTGACATTTGTTATTTGATTATATTTCTATATACGCAATTTATGCTGTCCACATCTTCCTTATAGTTTATTGCGTCTTTTATTCTTTGTTGTATGCGGAGACTTTCCAAAGTCAATCTTGTTTTTGTTTGTTTCTCTATGTCTAATATTTTCGCGTTGTCAAAGTCCGCTGTATGTCCAGTATTGATCAAGTGTTGTGCTGGTGCTGTTGTTGTCTTTTTATTTCTAACGTCTGTTTTATGCTCGCCTATTCTAACACCTAGTGCACGTTTAGTGGTACCTACATATTTTTTGTTGCATCGTTCGTCATTGTTGCCTTTACATTTGATTTCGTACACTACATTGTGTTGTTGTTCTTTAGTGACTTTATCTTTTGTCTTGCTGAATATTTGGTTGAGTGTGTGATTCGGTTTATGTGCGAATATCAATTTGTCATTATGTATGCATTTTTGTAATATGTTATATGTAATATGTACGAAATGAAATGTAAAGGCAACAATGACGAACGATGCAACAAAAAATATGTAGGTACCACTAAACGTGCACTAGGTGTTAGAATAGGCGAGCATAAAACAGACGTTAGAAATAAAAAGACAACAACAGCACTAGCACAACACTTGATCAATACTGGACATACAGCGGACTTTGACAACGCGAAAATATTAGACATAGAGAAACGAACAAAAACAAGATTGACATTGGAAAGTCTCCGCATACAACAAAGAATAAAAGACGCAATAAACTATAAGGAAGATGTGGACAGCATAAATTGCGTATATAGAAATATAATCAAATAAAAAATGTCAAAAACTGTATATGTATAAATATGTAATTGTGCCAAGATGTGGATAGATGTGTTGTAACGAAAATTAGTTTAGATGTTTTTTTAGATGAATTTAAGTGTAAGTAAAAAGTCTTTTAATTCTATGTATATATTTAAAAATGTATGTATAATTCGTAATAATTTCTTTGTAATAATATGTTGTTGTGTATCTTTTAATGTTTTTAAATAAAATTAGACTCCCTGAGGAAGACGGGAATACCGTCGAAACGCGTAGGAGGATGAAGGAAAATTAATAAATTTTGCCTCTTAATCTAATCGGCCTAAAAGCTCTTTAGAATATTCATATATATTGAATTTCATGGCCTATAAACAATACAAATTTTTTTTTTTTTTTTTCATATCAAATTTGTATGCGAATGTGAAGCTGGCTTTGGCATTCGTGATTTGATATTCAACAGTGCTGTTCACAGTCTGAAATTTGATATTTACGCTTGCAGGTACTCTTATGTACATAATTTCTTACATGCAAATGTAAATAAATAATATTAAATATCAAACAGCCGGCTGAAATCTGTACGATATCAAAATCAGGCGAAAGCGTCATTTTAAAAGCGATGAAAATCAAAATCAAATTAAATAAAAAAATTCACAACTTTTGCTATTTTGACTTCAGTTCATCAAAAACCGCTTAAAATTTAAGCTAAATTACCCGTTTTTTAGACATTCTATTAAAGTGCTATTATACGCAAATCTACTTGCTGCTGCTGAAATTATCGTCGCACTATGGTGCCTTTTGGCTTTTTTCGTTGCAAAAATCATAACTTTTGAACCAATAGAGATATTTCACAGGTATAAACTGCATCTGAAAGCTAATTATTTGAACTTTTTGTGGTAGAAAATTCATAGGCCCACAATAACAGGGTGCCTCAAGATAATTCGTCAAAATTTAAAATTTTTATAAAAATGCAAAAACAAGAATTTGTAAGTTCAAAATTAATGAAATTTGGTTTATCAAGTTTCATTTGAGCGTTAGACATAAGTCAATTATTTTGGCAAATGGATGCTCTCATTATTTGTTTACGTTTGACGGAAATACGGTGTATTTTATATAATGCTGATACCGCTTAAAGTGGGCGTAGTCACGCCGATGTTCAAATGAATTAATTAACCACTGTTAATGTCGCAAATACGTTTTTTGGCCTTTTTTCTTTTTTCCATCAAATTTTGAAAAAGGGCCTAAAATAGGCTTTTCGAAAAACAGGTATATCCGATAAATTTTACCAGAGAACAAGAAATATGTTTTTTTGTTTAAACTTAGAAATGAATTACCTTTGGCACGTTTTTTCGGCAGAGGCGCCATAGTGTGTCGGTATGAGGAAACTGCGCTTTCGTGTGAGATTCAGATCATAGCTGGGGAACTTCGATTATAATTAGAAATCATTACGATTAGAAAAATTAAGTAATCTAATCACCCGATTTTTTTGATTATTTATATTTTGATTACTAATTGATTAGATTAGAGCTAGTCAAAAATCTAATCACGATTAGTGACAATTGGCATATAAAATCAAAACTAATCAAAAATAAAATCAATTAGGTTATGTGAATTTAAATGAGCTATAAATACGAACGTAAAAATCAATTAGATTTCTCGATTAGTTTTGATTAAATTTGATTAGATCAACTCTTTTGAAATATTTTTTTTTTGTCATTTAATGCATAGAGTAACAAACTTAAAACTACTTTTATTCAAAATCTCAACGTAAACATAAACACTAAATACTAGTTGAAGTATAAAAATTAAAGGCAAATTCTGAAAAATGCTGATTTATATTACACAGATAATAATCACAAAAAGTTTATAAGTATTTGACTTCATTAATACCAACTTTTCAAAAGAAAAGTCAGACAATGAATTCCGTCTTGGGTTATTGACTATGCCAGCAAAAGAAAACGAAGGTAGAACAGGCAGAGGTATTGTACAGTGGTGTAGCTATGAACAACGACTTAATGCAATATTATGAAATATTCAAAAATATTTATATTATTTAGCATACAAATATAACTAATTTTTTTTTTTACAAAAATTTTTCAAAATAGTTTATCTAATCAAATCTAATCAAAACTAGTCGAGAAATCTAATCGATTTTATTTTTGATTAGTTTTGATTAGATATGCCAATCGTCACTAATCGTGATTAGATTTTTGATTAGTTCTAATCTAATCAAAAAGTAATCGATTAGAATAGCCGTCTAATCCTAATTAATCAATTATGATTAAAAAAAAAGTTTCTAATGCGATTAGTAATCATTAGGATTACTAATCATTATTCCCCAGCTATGATTCAGATATTCCTCTATAAGTTTGGCGTCATCAATGAATTCAGTTGAATTCTTCCCAAATAATTCTAATAATAGCTTTTCCTCTGCTTTTGTAGATAATTCACGTTCTGACTTAGCCGGGATTGTTGATGTGCTGACCAAAAGTAGGTATTTTTAACAGTAAACGGCTTATCTTATCTGTGCACAGCAAATAATCTCAAGATTGACACTTCGCTCAAGGGTTCGATGAGCGATAAACATTATATCTGAATTACTCTTCACAAAAATTTATTGCTTAATAAATACGAGTATGCAGCTATACAATTTATATTCTTCGCAGAAATTATCGGGCGATTAGTAATGATTTTATAAGAGTTTCATTTAGTACCCCCTCTATTTAACTTTTATTATCACTGTATTTTATTTTTGTAAGTGGTAAGTAATACTTACATCCAGGGCCGTAGCTAGACTTAAATTTAAGGTAGGGCAGCGTTGGTTTAAGGTAGGGCGGAAGTAAATAATAAATCACAATTAGTCTTACATCGCACATAGGTAGATTTTCAACTTTTATGCGGCCAAAATTGAATTTTGTAAAGTTGTTACAATTGCAGAAAAAGACATACCCACATATTGGAAATAGACTGGGGAACAATAATTCATCGCTTTTTTCCCGACCCCATACCTCTGCACTTGCTCCCAGATGGTCGAAACTTAGCATATCTAAAGTGAATTTTTTTAGTTTTTTTTACATAATTTTAAGTGCTAGTTTCAACGTGAACATTTATTATTTAAAGCATTTCATTTAAGTAATCGTGATGGATCCTAAAGCTTCAGGTAATTATTAACACTTTTCAATAATATCCTTGGTTTCCAATAATTCTAAGTTTATAGTTTTAAGCTTTTAAAGTTGGGATATTTAAAAAAATTATCACTCTTTTTCGTGTTCAAAATTGATTTTGTTATGTTGCTCTGTCAGACTCAGTCAAATTAACCCTCGGACATGATATCTAATACAATTAGTATTTTGCCGACAAAAAATTACGTCGCACAAAGCCGCACTTCACTACTAAATACAGGGTTTTTCATATGTACCTACAATAAAATTATTTTTTGTGTTTTATATTTAATTTTAATGTTTATATTTCTTACGCATATCTCGGTTAATGTAGGTGATGCTCGAAAGTAACCCAGATATTTAGCAGCGATTATTGTTAACTTTTTAGGCAGTATTTTTAGTATTTCCAATTTTTCAAAGTCAAGGAAATACTTATCATAAAAATGGGCTAAGAATCCTAAAGCTACATTTTTTAGAAGATTTTTGAGTATGCAGTTTTGCAGCTCATTCAATTTTAATATCATAATATGCAACATTCAACTTTTTAAAAATTTTCATTGGCCTTTCGCAATTTTAATTGGAACTGTCTCACATACATATATGGCAAGCACCCTACAGAAACAAATTTCTAAAATCGACGGAATTTTCACAGCATTGGGAATTGCACATTTTACACTAAAGTTGGTTGGCTACATAACAGCACACTTAAAAATCTCCTCAAAATCTTCTATAAATTCTGGCCTCGCTTTGAAATTTTTAATCCACTTTTAGAAATTTGTACGATTTATCGAATTTTTTCCATAAGCTTACAAATCTTGCTTAAAACGATTTTTATTTAAAAATTGTCTACATTTTTAAACGAAATAAGAAAGTCAAATTTTCGACAGAATTCTTTGAAATAAATTTAAAAACTATGTCGTATGATTTTTTTTTGAGTCACTGTATATATTTTTCAATAAAATCGACTTTTAACACAAATTATTAAAACTTTACATTAAACAAGCAATTTTGAATAGATGTAGACAATAAAATATTTATTTTATTTATATTTTAAAACCTGAAAATCTACCTATGTGCATCGAAGCATGGCTTCCAAAATCAGTCAGCATAAATATCACTTTTCTCTAGGTCAGTGACGTACATTGGCTCAGATTTCCATCTGTCTACCGAAAGGGACGGCTTTACATTAAGGAACCACGGTCCGAGAAAAATCACTTTCGAAGAAAAAAGATGTTCTACACGCATATATACATATGTGCATGTTTTCATAAGTGCCTTTCCTCGGTAATCGTACGCAGTTTTGGGGGTTTGTTTGGTAAATTTTACAACTTACCAACATCTCCGGTCGAAGCGACTTTTGGATTTAGAATCAGAAGACCTCCTCTACAACCCACAATAACTTTTTTTCCAACGCGTGGTAGACTGTTGGAAAATGTTCCCCGTACTTTTAATACCTATTTGTTGACACATAATTATTGTGACAGTACATAAGCAATACTCATTGAGAATAAGCCAACAAGATGGTACAGCTTCCAATTTAGATGTGGAGATGCGGAGATCTTTAAATTTGGTATGTGGGTCGCCTGTAGGTATGCACTAGGGATTCCAATTTTTCCGATTTTTACGATCCCGGGATTTTCGAGATTTTTTTTTATAATCCCGGGATTTGGACATTAATTATTTTTCCACATTTTGGGTTTGAAAAAAGTAAATATATATTTCGAGGAACGCTACAAGTTTAAAGTGCAAAGAAAAAATTGATTTTTATTGCCATTTCTATTATTTTATTAGTAACAAAATAAAATAGGAACGTAAAATCATGCGTATTATTTAATAATAAGAGTTACTTAAAAAACCAACCAACAAAGAAAATTACATACATTTGGTGAACAAAGCATTTGCCTTTACAGTTGGTACTTTTAAGATATTAATAATAAAGCTTGTGCTCATTTGATAATCTCCAATAAAAATTTGTAGAATTTAACGACGTACTTCGTTTAAGCGTATATTTCCAAGCTTGCGAAAAATACTAAAAATTAATACAAAATTCGGAAAAAATAAAAAATCGGATGCACAAATTTTGAGATGAATTCCGAGTTTACAGCTGCGTATTTTATTTTAGTACGTAATGCGAAATTCTCAAATAAAATTAAACTTTTTCCTGGTTTTTGCTTATTTATTTTCTGAATATTGTTTGCATTTTCTTCCATTATTTACTTTTCATGGGAGGAAATTGCAAAAACCTTTGAAAAATAAATGACCAAAAATCAGGAAATAGAAATTATCAAATGAATTTTACCACAAGAATTCTAAAGATTTTAAAAATACCTAACGTACGTTTCCTTACAACGCGTACTTCAAAAAAAGAAAATTTTAATTACACTGGGTTACAGCCAAAAAATATCAGGTATGGGGGAGGATAGGAAAGGACTGGGGAGGATATGATAGGAATTCTGAGCTCTGAACTATTTTTTTATTTTTTGTATTGTTAGGTTTTTGAAATAACCGTAATTTGGTATTTTTTGGTTATCACTTCACTCAAAAATTATTTTCGGAAATCACAAATGCGATAACTGCGACAATTAAGCAGGCTAATTTTTAAAAGAATAAAACTGGCCCGACTAAGGGCAACATTTTCTGTTCTTAGCACAAGTAAAGCGTTGCACTATTTTTGTTTCATTTATCACATGAAAAATGCACCATTTTCATAGGGCACAGGGGACATGTTGATGGCAGCATTGCCATGTAATAATGCAAGATTTTCGTTCAGAATAGGAAACGCTATTAGTATACAAATCTGGGACCAATAAAAATTATATAAAATACAATTTTTCTTTGCTATAATAGGGGAATATTCCCTTTATTTTATCCCGAAAATCCCGGGATGAAATTCTAGCAATCCCGGAATTTCCGCGGAGTCAAAAAGGGCGGGATCCCGGGATCCCGGGATTGGAATCCCTAGTATGCACGCCAGTCAAGGTGAGAAAAAAACTCTCGAAAATGATTAAACGATAACCATAGAAAATTTAGACACCTGATTTTTCCCATCGAGTAAAATGTTTTAGATTAGCACACAGCTTTAGAAATCGATTCCGCGCTTTTGGTGTTGTTCGCTCACAGTGAGATTAGTTTTTGTCAGAAAAGTGCCGGAATGAACCATTCCTTTAACCAAACAACAAAAATTCGATGGTCTTATTTTTTTTTTTTTTCATATTTCATATTTCATATTTATTTATTTCAGTCTATGATAACAAAATCTTACAGACTAGATGAACAAATTTTCTTAATTATAACTTAACTTAGAAACTATTGATAGTGAGATTCAATTTTCTCCTGGAAGTGATTCCTATTAATGGCGAAATCTAGATCTAGAGATTTGTAGATGCTATTAATCTCCGTGAGTGCACGGGTAATAGGGTCAAATTTGTGATAGTTTGACTGCAGTACTTTGACATAGAATGGATAGTAGAAGCGCAATGTTTTGTTCGGAACAGTGAAACTTATCTGCTCAAGAATATCGGGACAGTTAATAGAACCGCATATGACATCATAAACAAACATCATAGACTGAATGGTGCGTCTATTTTCCAATGATTTCAGATGTATGAGCATGCACCGAGAACTGTATGATGGTAGTGGATCAGAGAAATGAAGAGGTTGAAGAGCAAAGCGGATTAAACTTCGTTGAACTCTTTCAATTATATTGGAATGGGTGGCATCATGATTCAAATAAAGAAGATTGTGCATTCAGCGGTACCGCTATGCGTTCATCCAAAATTTGACAGAATCAGCTGATTTAGTGACGTAGTAACATAAATTCTCTTTCACCCAGTTTCGTTTCCGGTTATCTAAAAACTAAAGATTGTGTGCGATAAATGTGAAATTTTTATTAAAAAACTATTTTAAATAAAGAAAAATGAAGTGCCGCGTATTTATTTGTGTGAATAATAGTTTAATAAAGGTATTTTTTGCATGTTTGCAAATTTTCTTTCTCGTCGATAACGTAGTTGATGACGTACTAACCAAAATGAACCCAGTCTCACGGATGAATATTTTGCTGAATATCGCTGAGTGCACAATCTTCTTTATTTGAATCATGGGGTGGCATATATAGGGTTCCATATCAGGGAGCCATATTCGAGCTTTGACCGAACAAGGGAGTTATACAAAATCTTTCTGGTATAGGGATCTTTGAAATCCCTTGCATAACGCCGCAAGAAGGCCAGATTCGAATAGGCTTTTGGAACTATGTGGCTAACATGGTTAACGAACGTAAATCCAGTGTCAAAAACTACACCGAGATCCGAAAGCTCTTCTACTTTGGAGAGATAAACATTAGAGATATTATATGAGGATGTGAAAGGATTCTGGGTCTTTGAATATGTGAGGTGAAAACATTTTTTTATATTTAGTGAGAGTTTGTTCTTAATGCTCCAAGCAGCAAGTCTATCCAAATATTGTTGTAATAAGGAAACATCAAATGCACAGGTTATTTTTCTAAACAGCTTTAAATCATCAGCATACAATAAAAATTTAGAGTGATTAAAGCATATGTTAATATCATTTATGAACAGAGAAAATAAAATAGGGCCGAGTATACTACCCTGTGGTACACCCGAGGATGCTATAAAGGTATAGGATTTTGTGTTTTCGATTTCCACGAACGAAATCCTATTAGAGAGATATGATCTTAACCAAGACAGGAAAGTTGAATGAAATCCTAGGCATTTAAGTTTTTCTAATAGTATCTCATGCGAAACTGAATCAAAAGCTTTAGTAAAGTCAGTATAAATAGTATCAACTTGCCAACCATTCTTAAACGCAGATAAACAATATTGGGAAAAAACTGCCAGGTTTGTAACTGTAGAGCGGCCTCGAATAAAGCCATGCTGATGAGGATTTAAAATACTCTTGATGGAAAACAGAAGTTTGGTGTTGACAATCTTTTCAAAAAGTTTCGAGCACGTGGTAAGCTTCGATATTTGTCTATAGTTTCTAACATCATTCTTGTTGCCGGACTTAAATATTGGTGTGATAGACGCAATCTTCCAATGGTCGATGAACACACCAGTGGATAGTGATAGATTAAAAATGAAACTCAAAGGCTCACAGACGGACATGCAACAGTTTTTTAGAAAGAAAGAAGAAAGCCCATCCAAGTCGTTTTTCATAGATGATTGGAGGGCCATGATACCATTAAATATGTCTAATTCCGTGACAGACATCGAGCCAATGTCCACCGAACAAGTGATATTAGAGAGATCAGCATTAGAAATAAAATTAGACTTAAAAAAATCAGCAAACAAAGTAACAGAGTCACATAAGTTCGTAGAGCAAATGCCATCATAGGTCATGCAAGTTGGTATATTGGAACATCCCTTCTTAGATCTGATGTATTTCCAAAAAGCTTTCGGATTCGATTTAAGCTCAGTCTCAAAACGCGAAATGTAACGATTATATAAAAATTTATCAAGTACATTAAATTTATTCATGAAAAATTCATACTTGTCCTTGAATGTTTGATTATTAGTGGTTTTGTAGAGTTTGAAAAATTTATTTCTTTGATTCTTGAGTTTCTTAAGATTTTTTGTATACCAGGGAAGTTTATGAATATGAGCAGGATGTGGGGCGAGATTTTTCTGGCAAATCTCCGACAAATTGAGAAGAAAAGCCTCAAAACACTCCGAAACGCTTTTATCGAGAAAAACCGAAATCCAATCAATTTCCAATATTTCAGCATTTAATAAATCGAAATTAGCAGTATTGAAATCGAAAGATTTGATTCTATTTCTCGAGGCTGAAACTAAGTCAAAAAATTCTAATGAAAAAGCCAAGGGAACATGGTGCATATCAGATTTATAGACAGGAAAATGACATTTATCAATATGAAAAATTAGATTGTCATCAACAAAGATTAGATCTAGAATATTGCCATTCGTATTATGAAATGAATTAATTTGTACTAGATTAATACTAAATAGGCTATCGAAAAAATTTATCTCATTGGTGCACAGAGCCAAAAAGTTCACCTACAATCAAAGAGACTGCCACCTAAAAAAGCTATTTGGCCGAGGAGAGGGAGAGGGGACAAAATTGAAGAAATTTTTGCTAGAAATTCTTCTGGATTTTAGCTTGAATTTCTTCTTAAATTTATTTAAAAGGATATCGTCTGAAAACGAGAAGATAACTTCTTGTTTATTAATTTTTTATGTCATTTTGTAAAAAAAATTAAATTGTTAGAAGAAATCTGCTTGTTTTTAGGAGAAAATTTTTATAAAGCAAATCAATAAGGACATCCTCTAATTTTTACTTGAACCTCTTTGAATTTATTAAAAAGGAAAACTTTTTATTTTTGAAAGAGCCCTTATTAATTCAAATTTTGCTTTAAACGTCTTAACATACGTACATACATACATATGTACATATATACTCGTACATACTAGAAGTATGCATAACAGTTATTGCATCAGCCACGTTTTATGCGTGCAATTACATGTTCAAGAAATTAAAAGGGAGAACTTTTTATTTTTAAAAGAGCTCTTATGTATTTCCTCCGTTCGTCAATTTCACTACGGCTTTGCACATTTCTACAATTCTCAAACGATTAATGAAGCACTTGGTATAAAGAGTTTATTATGTCCATCTGCACTTGTCTGAATAAGTCCTAGGAAAATACTAGTTGACTAATTATCTATGTTTTCCGATGAAAATCAAGATTCTCTTCTTAATAATATTAAACAGGGTTTCTTCTTAATTTTACAGGTTATCTGCTAAATTTATGTGAAAAGGTTTCCATATTTATTCTAGGAGTCATCTTCTAAATTTTATTTAATAGGTTTTCACCTTAGTTTTATAGGTTATCTCTTAAATTTTACTTAAAATGATTTCATCTAAAATCCACGGGTCATCTTCTTAATTATATTGAAAAGGTTTTCATATTAGTTTTACAGATTATCTACTTAGTTTTATTAAAATGAAATATCCAGTAATAATAAGACGGACATCTTATTGGAGAGAAAGCATAGAGAAATCCGCTAAACTTTGTTCTAATTTATAGGGCATTTTAGGTGGTATTTTGGCTCTGTGTGGTATTCACATTCGTTGGAGTTAGAATACCATCATTGAGTAAATTCGACCAAACAATTTTATTAAGGTTAAAATCGCCTAAAATACAAAAGTGGCTATCTTAATTTTTTTCGAATATATTAATAATATTATTAATGTGTGCAGTGTACAACGGCTCCACGCTACCAGGCGGAATATACGATACACATATGAATAATTTTCCCCAAGTACCATGAATACAAACACAAAGTTGATCTAGTAGAGTGTCAAAATTTGTAAAATTAATTATTGTTGAGCGCATGGAGCGCCTGACGGCTATTAAGACACCACCTCCCCTTAAGCAGCCAGTTTTGCTGGCATCTCTGTCTTTGCGATACGTATGAAATATGTTTGAGTCAAAAAATTCTGAGTCATAAAAGTCCATATTAAGCCAAGTTTCGACAATGACATAGACATCATACTCTGCCCGACTAGTGGCTAAAAATATGTCCTTTGCCTTTGTACGCATACCAGTAATATTTTGAAAGTACACATTCAACTTTGGGGTAGAAATCGAGCTTACATTATTTAATGCTATTTATTTTTACCTGCACCGGGATCCTTTTGAAAAAACTTAAAAGGCTTAATTTTAATATTTGCAGGCCAAACATTTGGGTCTATAATTTTATCATACACGCTTAGAGAAACACCAAATTTAACATTAATGCTACGTAAGGTCTCTAAATCGGTGTTCGCTTTCACTAATTTTTTACACTCAAAGTGTTTTGAATCAACCCCAGAACTTTTAGATACATATGATATGATATTATCTACAGTTACATTAGGTTTAAATGAAGATACATGTAACCATTTCTTCTTAACGATTACATCTAATCCAGCAGTTTCATTACGACCAACAACAATACTTCTCTGTTTTGAGCGTTTCTTTGAACGTTGAGTACTCCATTCGCCTCCAGCATCAATTGAGTTAGATGTTGTTGCTAATTGTTGAGTAGAGATGCTTTGCGCAACAGCAGTGGCCGATGATGAGAGACCACCAACATTAGCGCATGGAATATTATTATTTTTAGAGTTAGGCTTCGACGTCGGCGTCACCGTTTTCGCCTTACTTGGAAGAGCTGTTTTCTCAGCAACATCGATATTGTCCAAACATAATCCATTTGCGGCAACGAAAGAGTAGGGTGATTTCTCAATTGACTTATTTGTACTAATTGACTTATTTGTGCAGCGTCTTGCAGCTTCTTTATTGATATTCTCTGCACTTTGATTCAAATTAAGTGCCGAAGAGTTCATAGATGTAAGATTAGGAGTAACGCTCACGCAGCGTGAGATATTTAGCTGAAGTTCACTAAACTCTTTAGTGAGCGAAGAAAGAGAAGTAGCGATATGTGATGCAGGCTGGATTCTCCATATCATACATTGAAACCGCAATAATTTTTTATCTCAAACTATGATAAAAAATTTAATTATAATAATTCGTCTCACTTGTTGGCCTTTTTAAGATAGGGCATTCTAATTTTAAGGTAGGGCATTGCCCCATAATGCCCCCCCCCCGCCCCCCCCCCCCCCCCCCAGCTACGGGCCTGCTTACATCTTATCGGACAAATTATCGGGCGATTAGTAATGATTTTATAACAGTTTCAATGTGTTATTTTTGTACATTAGATTAAGAAGATTTTAAATTCGTTGGTAAGTATAAAAGCGCAATGCAACTGTTAGTCGTAGCATTGAATAGTCAAGCACATAATCGCAATGTCATCAACACCGATCTTTCCTGGTCAATGTGCCGCCCAAAGCGTTGGCACCTTCAATACGATGGTCAGCACTCTTCTACAGGCGCTGCTAGCCGCACAATGTGCCATATCACCACCAGAATTGTGGCCACCAGATCACGCCGAACATGCATTGCAGTATGGCTTAGATACATATGATTTTGTTATTGTTGGCGCTGGTTCGGCTGGTTCTGTGTTAGCGAGTCGTTTGAGTGAGAATCCACAATGGAAAGTGTTGGTGCTGGAAGCAGGAGGCGATCCGCCACAAGAGTCCGAGGTATGTAAATAGATGGCGTTTTAAATTTACGCACATACTACTTAGTATTGTTATTTTAATGCTGCGCTCTACGTTCCTCAAAGATGTCATTTTTAAATATGGCCTTACAACACACTAACGCTTCCTGGAACTATACGACTGAGTACAGTGATGCAGCTTGTTTGGGCTGGCAGGATAAACGTTGCTATTGGCCGCGTGGTAAAATGATAGGCGGCAGTGGTGGCTTCAACGCCATGTATTATGTACGTGGCAATCGCAGAGATTATGACAACTGGGCAAAGGCTGGAAATATTGGTTGGGATTGGCACAATGTGTTGGAATATTTCGAACGGTCTATTACACCCGTTGGTGATGAGAAACACCCACAGGGCTACTTAATAATTAATCCGATACCAATCGTGAGCAAGGATACCGAGAAAATGCTTCTACAAGGTGCAAAACAATTGGGCGTACAATTTGTGCCGAAACTCGCTGAAGGTAGCGATATAGGATATACGAGATTACCTTCAACTTATCAAAATGGCCGCCGCGCGAGCCCGGGTAAGGTTTATCTTGCCAAAGTCGATGAGCGTCCCAATTTGCACGTGATCAAAAATGCGCATGCAACCAAAGTTAATTTCGACGAGAGCGGCAAGAAAGCGCATTCAGTGAGTTTTGTGCTGCAAGATAAATACGAAATGGAAGCCAAGATTGGCAAGGAGTTAGTGCTTTCGGCTGGCGCAATTGAGTCACCCAAACTGTTGATGTTGTCTGGCGTGGGTCCAGCGAAACATCTAAAACAACTAAAAATTCCGGTGGTTCATGACTTGTCGGTTGGCAATAATTTACAGGATCACGTAAATATTGTGACATTTTTCAAATTCAACGAAAACACAGCACGTCCAATGACACAGCTGGATGGTTTAGATATGACATACGATTATCTTATTCACGGCACTGGTCGCATGTCCAAGTCGCTGCAATTCGCCATTACCGCATTCATTAACACATTGCAAAATAGTCCCTATCCAGATATGCAATACCATTTTTTCTATTATCAACGTAACGATTCAGCTAGTCTAAACGTAGAGTTTCTTTGTCTCGGCGCTACCGAAAGCTTCAAAGCCCAAATACTTGAAGAATCTGAAAATGCGGATATTTTACTGGTTTACAATGTACTTCTCAATCCAAAATCTGTGGGGAATATTCGGCTCCAAAGTAAAGATTATAGAGATCCACCTGCTATAACAGCTAATTACTTAGCCGCAGCGGAAGATGTAGAGACACTATTACGTGCCGTACGTTACCAGGAAAAACTTTTGAAGACTTCGGCTTACACGAAAAGAGGCGTTACTTTCATAAAACCCAAATTGGATGAGTGTGATGCTAATAAATCCCAAAGCGATGATTATTGGCGGTGTTATTTTAAATATTACTCCCACACCTTATACCATCCGGTGGGTACGGTCAAAATGGCACCCGAGAGGGATGGTACGAGTTGTGTGAATCCACGTTTGCGCTTAGTCGGCACCGAAAATGTGCGCGTGGTCGATGCCAGCATAATGCCAAATCTGCCCAGCGGTAATACGAATGCGCCCACGGTGATGATTGCTGAAAAGGGCAACGATATGATACGAGAGGATTGGTCGGATGGTGAAGAAGACGTGCGATAACTAAATGCTAAATAAAAATGCTGAGATAAAGATCTAAGTAAAATGACTGCGCCAACCGATTATAATAAAAGCAATTTTTGTATTTCTAAAATAAAGTAAAAAATTGTGTTTCGCTTATTCGACTTACTGTATGTACATATGTATGTAATGAAATTTTCACTAATAACAATAGTTTGATTTTAACAAATTCAACAGATATAACAATCATCTCTATATAACAAAAGTTCATTACGAAAGCTCATTCAACAGCACATCACTAATACTCAAGCGCTAAACACGTTTGCTTGGCGGCAAGTAAGCGCTCTCCGCATTTCCACCACCACCTTCCTGTTGGACTGCCGCCGCTTGCTGCTGCGGTTGCTCCTTCGCTGTTGCATAGTCCAATACATCAGCTACACCACCGTTATGGGTGATCGTAGGACCCTCCAAACCATCATACTGCGATTGAATAGTGCGCTGAGCATTCTCTGCATCGTTTTGCGTACGATATTTAACGAAATGAACCTCTGGTTTGTGGGAATGACTGTTGTCCAACGTTTGCAATTTAGTCGCCAATTTACCCACATCAGCTTGTTTGCTCAAAACATAAATTGCTGTGCGCTCCTCAGTGGCTGCCTTGGCCAATTGTACAGCGGCATTTTCTATACCATTACTTTCAGGTCCCTTAATGAATACGACACGCAAACTCTTTTTAAGTGAATTGGCAACTTGATTGCTATCGCCGATATCGCTGAATGCATATTCGGGTGCGCTGTATGAGTAGAATTCCTTGTTGACCTCAGCTGATGGTGGTGGAGCGGCGAAGGGTGCGGGTGCGGCTGCGTGTGCAGTTTGACTAGATTCAACAACAGCGGGAGCACTATAACTGGGGCCAACAATAGCTTGACTGCTTTGGCTGGTGCTTCCATCAAATTGTCCACTATTACCCAACGATAGAGCTGAAGTACCGTAAGTGCTACCAACGTTATTGTAACTGTTAGCGCCGTTACTGTGAGTGTTAGCGCCGTTACTGTAACTGTTAGCGCCGTTACTGTAACTCTTACCACCTTTACTGTAACTGTTAGCGCCGTTATTGTAACTGTTAGCGCCGTTATTGTAACTGTTAGCGCCGTTACTGTGAGTACTAACACCGTTACTGTAACTGTTACCACCATTACTGTAACTGTTACTGCTATCAGCAATAACTGGAATGTCACCTACGCTACCACCAATTGCTGCGCCGCCATTGCTTTGGTAGTTATAGCCGAAGCTGGCTGCATAGGCTGCAGATATGATGGTACATAATATCTACGTATACAATAAAATAGAGTTCAATATAAATATTAATTAATTAATTTAAGTATGTGTACATTATTCATACATATCCTTAACATCTTACCAAAAATGAACGCATCTTGTGGTTTGGCTTCGGTTTAGCTTACAAAAGTCAAATGCTTTCTGTGATCTTCAAACAAATTTCAGCGCAATTTATACGAAAACACTGTTTCTAGTTAATAACAATATTAAAAAAAGGAACATAAAATAATGCATTTGATATCAAAAACTAAATGCAGTCTTTACTTCGCAACTGCATTAAAATTACTTAGTTAAACCAAGCAAGCAGAGCAGAAGAGCAGCAAGTCGCTTGAATGATCATAACTTTTTCATATTACAAAATAGTTGAATTACTTTTTTGCTCTTAATTTGCACTAGTAATAAAATTAGTTAACACACAAATGCAAAACATTAAAAGACAAAACTTTCAACTACTCTTTCCTCTTCAGTCATCGCTTGGCGTTAATGCTAATTTGCTCATAAAAAAGATTTCGAATGCAGCATTAATTAGTTGCTCATTAGCGCAGCAATATTAATTCTTTTCTTTGCTTTTATTGGCTTTCATTTAATTTAATTTAGTTATTATGGTTTGACCACCTTTGAATGCCAATAATGGCATGCATACATATGCATTAACCTTTAAGTGATATTATCTAATTTGCAGTGGCGGACCTAGCATAAATTGCCTGGGCAAGCCTATGTGTGAAGCATAACCATTAGCCATTTATGTAATTTCCTTTGCTGTATTATTTAAAAGTCTGATTGCGTTCCGTCATTGACTTTGATTTAGAGTCCACGATTTCTTTTTAACATTTTCGCGTGGCCCGAATAAATGCTTTTCAATGCTCGAACCCTCGTTTGTTTGTTTATTACGCGTATGTTTGTACGGGCATTTGAACAATTCGGGTATTTGAAGATTTTTTTTCTCGTTAATTATACTCAGCTGTACTAGTACACAGAGTATTATAATTTTGATTTCATAACGGTGGATTGTAACATAATGAAATAATCGAGATAGATATGGACTTATATATATCAAAATGATCAGGGTGAAAAGAGAAATCGATTGAGCCATGTCCGTCCGTCCGTCCGTCCGTCCGTCCGTCCGTCCGTCCGTACGCACGATAACTCGCGTAAAAATTGAGATATTTTGATGAAATTTGAAATGCAAGTTGGTATCGAGACAGGGACGGTTGGTATTGAAAATGGGCGAAATCGGACCATGACCACGCCCACTTTTCCTATATAGAAAAAATCGGATATTTGGTATCTCAGCCACTAATATAGCTAGAGTGATAAAATTTTACCCACGTATTGAGCTCAGGCCCTTATGAAGAAATTTGATGAAGTTATGGAAAATGGGCGGTGCCACGCCCACTTATTAAGGGTCAAACATTGAAAGTTTTATATGTCATAACTCAGAAACCGTTGAAGATATATCGATGAAATTTGGTATGCGTAATATGCTTACTTAGGCAAATGTTTTGACGAAAAATTATCAAAATCGGTTGACGGCCACGCCCACTTTTATATATGGGAACTATAAAGGGGCCTAATAAAAACATTTTAAGCGATATCTCTGTCAAATATAAAGATCTATCACTGAAATTTTGTGGCAGGAGTCCAACTACGGACATAAAACAAAAAATACAAAAATTTTTGAAAATGGGCGGTGCCACGCCCACTTATTAAGGGTCAAACATTGAAAGTTTTATATGTCATAACTCAGAAACCGTTAAAGATATATCGATGAAATTTGGTACGCGTAATATATTTACTTAGCCAAATGTGTGGACGAAAAATTACCAAAATCTGTTGACGACCACGCCCACTTTTATATATGGGTATTATAAAGTGACCTAATGAAATCATTTTTAGCGATATCTCTGTGAAATATAAAGATAATTCATTGAAATTTTGTGATATGAGTTCTACAATAGACCGGAAACAAAAAATAAAAAAAGTTTATAAAATGGGCGTGGCACCGCCTCTTTTTATGCAAAGAAATCTACGAGCCTATTACTCGACAAATAACTGAGATATTATGACGAAACTTGGTTTATTCACTTTTATAACTTGTGTTAATAGACACGCAAAAATGTATTGAAATCGGTTTATGACCACGCCTACTTTTTAACAAAGATATTTCTGGAACACCCTTTTGGAATTTGTAACGTGAAGTCTTTGTAACTAAAAGTCATAGAGGGATGCAATTTTGCACTAACAATAATATTTATATGCTTATTTGGATGATTGATACAAATTTTGAAAATGGGCGTGGCTGCGCCCTGTATATGCAGCACTCGTTTCATATAAAATACACCCTATATCGAACAAACGCAAACAAACAATGAAAGCATACAGCTGAGTATCTAATGTTCGATTCCACTCGAACTTAGGCTTCCTTACTTGTTTTTTTTTTTTTTGTTTTTTTCATATGTATTTTTATACTCAGCTGTACTAGTACACAGAGCATTATAGTTTTAATCACATAACGGTGGATTGTAACACCATAAAATAATCGAGATAGATATTGACTTATATATATCAAATTGATCAGGGTGAAAAAAGAAATCGATTGAGCCATGTCCGTCCGTCTGTCCGTCCGTCTGTCTGTCTGTACGCACGATAACTCGCGCAAAAATTGAAATATTTTGATGAAATTTGGAATGCAAGTTGGTATCAAGACTGGAACGGATGGTATTGAAAATGGGCGAAATCGGACCATGACCACGCCCACTTCCCCTATATAGTAAAAATCGGAAATTTTGTATCTCAGTCACTAATAGAGCTAGAGTGATAAAATTTCACCCACGTGTGGAGCTCAGGTCCTTATGAAGAAATTTGGTGAGAGTTTGAAAAATGGACGGTGCCACGCCCACTTATTAAGGGCCAAACATTGAAAGTTTTATATGTCATAACTCAGAAACCGTTGAAGATATATCGATGAAATTTGGTAGGCGTGATATACTTACTTAGGCAAATATTTGGACGAAAAATTACCAAAATCGGTTAACGACCACGCCCACTTTTATATATGGGTATTATAAAGTGACCTAATAAAAACATTTTAAGCGATATCTGTGTCAAATATAGAGGTATATCATTGAAATTATATGGCAGGAGTCCAACTGCGGATATAAAACGAAAAGCACAAAAAATTTGGAAAATGGGCGTGGCACCGCCTCTTTTTAGAAGCAGGAATATACGAGATTTCTGAGCCCATAACTCGACAAATAATTTAAATATAATGACGAAACTTGGTGTGTACACTTTTATTAGTTGTGGTAATATATGTTCGAAATTTTAGCGAAATCGGTTGGCGACCACGCCCACTTTTATATATGGGAACTATAAAGGGGCCTAATAAAAATATTTTAAGCGATATCTTTGTCAAATATAAAGATAATTCATTCAAATTTTGTGGCATGAGTTCCACAATAGACCGGAAACAAAAAATAGAAAAATTTGGAAAATGGGCGTGGCACCGCCTCTTCTTAGACAAAGGAATACACGAAATTTCGGAGCCCATAACTCGACAAATAATTGAGACATTAAGACGAAACTTGGTTTATACACTTTTATAACTTGTGTTAATTGACACGCAAAAATTTATTGAAATCGGTTTATGACCACGCCTACTTTTTAACAAAGATATTTCTGGAACACCCTTTGGGAATTTGTAACGTGACATCTTTGCAATTAGAAGTCATAAAGGAATGAAATTTTGCACAAAGAATAATATTCATATGCTTAGTTGGATGACTGATAAAAATGTTGAAAATGGGCGTGGCTACGCCTACTTTATGCAGCACTCGCTTTATATAAAATACACCGTGTTTCCATCAAACGCAAACAAACAATGAAGGCATACAGCTGAGTATCTAATGTTCGATTCCACTCGAACTTAGGCTTCCTTACTTGTTTATTTTTGTTTTCCTGATACACATTTTTTTGTTTGTATACCTACTCAGAGAAAAGGAATCAAAAATAAAATTTTTATTTTTATAATGCACGTTTTAAACCAAGTCATTTTTATTTTATAAATGAAAATTTTTAAATTAAAAATTAAATTTTTTAAATTAAAATGTATTTATGATTTAAAAAGAAACATGTTTAAATTAAAACTTAAAATTAATGGAATAAAAACGAAAGTTTTTCCTTCAAAATCTCATAGTGCCTAAAATAAAAATAAAAATTTTTAAATTAAAATTGTTTTTTCTTGATTTTGCAATTTTACTCTGAACATTTTTAAAATAAAAAATTTCGTATTTACATAATTCTTAAATATAAAAACGTGAGCTAGGGAAATCTTACACGAATGCGCAGAGGTATTTTTAGTTTCCTTATACCGACGGAAATTTCAGCAGTAGCAAGTGTATTTGCTTATTGCCTAAAAAATGGGTGCTTTAGTGTTTAAAAAACTGAGGTCCAACTTGATTTCCACCGCTTTTTAAAATTATCTTCATATTGTCCCAATAGTCGCCAAAAATCACAATCAACCCTTTTTTAATCTGGTATTTGATATTTCATTTCAAATTCAAATTCAGCACGTTTGTGGAGAATATATGCAAAATATACACACTAACGTTAATGTTGAAAATGAAAAAGGCAAAAGTGGGGAAAATCCAACAGCTTGCACAGAGTCTCAATGGCCGAGTGTGTTTATCCGTTGGGTCATTGCGGCTGAAGTTGGAATGGACTCGGGTTCAATCCCCGGTGCATCCACTTCCGAAAAGAGTGCTGATGATCGAAAATGGTTTTTCGTGAAATAGCTATACACTCAACCTTCGCTGTAAATAGTTGTTGAATTTTTTTCCACTTACCCCAACAATTAAAAATTGAATTAAAATAAAAATTTCGTGCTAAGCACTAAAAACTCTTTCAAATTTGATATTTATGTTTGCATGCACATGCAGATGTAAGAAATTATGTGCATAAGTATGTACCTACATGCAAACGAAAATCAAATCAAATATGCATATGGCTGTGAACACTGAACTTTTGAATGCCGAAGCCAGCTTCATATTCGCATACAAATTTGATGTGAAAAATAAAAAAGTGCTTTGCAAGTTTTTTTTTTTTCAATTTAAGTCTGAAAATAAGCAATTGGTTTCTCCTTAGCGAAAGCGAGAAAACAAGCTATGTTATTCTGTTTTGAAAGCCACGTAAAAGCTAATGTGTGGAAACGTTGAAGCATGCTCACTGTGCTGTGATTGGCTGTACAAACAAAATACACATTGTGAGGTGGATTGGTGGCAGCGTTGCCAGAATGACGATGGCATCGTCATTTTGACGATTTTTGGACTCCATGACGATGGGACGATTGCATGTCACAGAATGACGATTTTAGTAAGTACAGAGAAATATAGATTTATTCGTAATAAAAATTAATTACTTTATACAAATTTCCATAATTAGAAAAAAAAAAATTAAGCCAATCTGATTGGTTTTCTTCAATTCCTTTCCAACACTGGTATTATTGTTTTCAAAAATTCTTTTACTACATTAAAATGCAACATTGCCTTGGTTCGTTCTGAGCGCACTGCCACACGAATAGAATAAGTGCATTCATTGCTCAACATAATCTACCATTCTCCGCCGTAGATGATCTTGAAAAGTGTATAAAAGCCGTTTCGACCATTCTAAAACGGCGACAGCTTTAACGTGTGGAAGAACAAAAGCAACAAGTATTATTCATTGGGCATTACCAGCTAGAATCGCTATGTGCCATATTCCGAACAACTAAATTTTCATTTTGCGTTGATGACTCCACTGATATAAGTAATACGAAATCACTCAGTCTTGTAATGAGAGTATGTATAAACTTTTCAGTGAAAGACTTTTTTTTGGTTTGGTCCGTGTTGAAACCTGCAACGCTATCAGTTTACATAATGGGATAAAACAGTATTTCATCGAGAACAATGTGCTTTATGAAAACAACATGATTGCATTTGCCGCAGATGGGGCAAAGAATGGATGATGATTTATATTTTTACATTGACGATTTGGGACAAAAAAAAATCTGGCAACACTGATTGGTGGTTTATTTGCGCTATTTTCTTAGCAGGCTTTTAGGGGCATGTTACAGTGGAGGCTATATTATTGAGAAATTAAATAGTAAACACATTTAAAACGTAAAATAACCAGATTTTAAAGAATTTCGTATGAAATGAAAGAAAATGTGTACGCAAGCCGGGCTTCTCGGCTTGTATGAAGCGACCGCCTCTGCTAATTTGTTACGAGCTAAATTTTATGTATGAGTAGCCAACCACTTACTGGTTTATTAACATATTTACATATGTATGTACATTAAGGTGGAGTGAAAACATATGAAGATTTTTTTGTTCTTTTTTTTGAACGTACTAGCAATGAAAAGTTGCCTTTATACGAGTTAATGAACCCCACAAAATTTTATGGCGATAGGATGACCGTTTGAACTGCCCCCAGCCCCGCAAAGTTGAGAGCAATAAGCACGATCTGGTACAAATATGACATTTTGAAAATTACAAAATCAAGAAATGAAGTATGAGTATTGATAATGGACATGGCTAAGCTGAGTATTAAAGTGAATTTTTTTTTTTTGGTAACAACAACAACAAAAGTTATTAAAGATCAAAGTTTATATAATGCATTTTTTAAATAGCAATTACTTAAAAATTACTGAACCGATTTCAGATATTTTTATACCATTCGATACGTGTTTTTATTCTCTTTAATTTTGTATACACTTTTTTTATATGAAAAGTAAGGGCGGGTTAAAGGGGGGTTGACCCCCGCAGGGGGAGAGGTGTTATGGAACCCAAACCAAATTAAAGGAAATCAAAATACCTGTCGAATGGTATGAAAATATTCGAAACCGTTTCAATAGTTTCTAAGTAATTGCAATTTAAACAAGTAAGGAAGCCTAAGTTCGAGTGGAATCGAACATTAGATACTCAGCTGTATGCTTTCATTGTTTGTTTGCGTTTGATGGAAACACGGTGTATTTTATATAAAGCGAGTGCTGCATAGTCGGAGTACCCACGTCCATTTTCAACATTTTTATCAGTCATCCAACTAAGCATATGAATATTATTCTTTGTGCAAAATTTCATTCCTTTATGACTTCTAGTTACAAAGATGTCACGTTACAAATTCCAAAAGGGTGTTCCAGAAATATCTTTGTTAAACAGTAGGCGTGGTCATAAACCGATTTCAATAAATTTTTTCGTGTCTATTAACACAAATTATAAAAGTGTATAAACCAAGTTTCGTCATAATATCCCAATTATTTGTCGAGTTATGGGCTCCGAAATCTCTTATATTCCTTTGTCTAAAAAGAGGCGGTGCCATGCCCATTTTCCCAAATTTTTGTGTTTTTCGTTTTATATCCGCAGTTGGACTCCTGCCATAAAATTTCAGTGATAGATCTTTATATTTGACAGAGATATCGCTTAAAATGTTTTTATTAGGCCACTTTATAGTTCACATATATAAAAGTGGGCGTGGCCGTCAACCGATTTTGACAATTTTCCGTCAAAACGTTTGCCTAAGTAAGTAAATTATGCGTACCAAATTTCATCGATATATCTTCAATGGTTCCTGAGTTATGACATATAAAGCTTTCAATGTTTGACCCTTAATAAGTGGGCGTGGCACCGCCCATTTTCCAAAATTTCATCAAATTTCTTCATAGGGGCCTGAGCCCAACACGTGTGTAAAATTTCATCGCTCCAGCTATATTAGTGACTGAGATACCAAATTTCCGATTATTTCTATATAGGAAAAGTGGGCGTGGTCATGGTCCGATTTCGCCCATTTTCAATACCAAACGTCCCAGTCTCGATACCAACTTGTATTTCAAATTTCATCAAAATATCTCAATTTTTGCGCGAGTGAGAGTGTTTACAGACGGACGGACGGACGGACATGGCTCAATCGATTTTTCTTTTCACCCTGATCATTTTGATATATATAAGCCTATATCTATCTCGATTATTTCATTCTGTTACAATCCACCGTTATGTGATTAAAACTATAATACTCTGTGTACTAGTACAGCTGAGTATAAAAATGCATTATATAAAGTTTGACCTTTAATAACTTTTGTTGTTGTTTTCAAAAAAAATTCACCTTAATACTCAGCTTAGCCATGTTTATCAATCCTCATACTTCGTTTTTTGATTTTATACTCGTAATTTTAGAAATTTCACATTTGTACCAGATCGTGCTATTTTTTTAGCTTTGTGGTGCTGGGGGCACCTCTAAACATGCGAGTAGGTCAATAAAATTTTACAGGCTTATTTCCGGGAGAAAGGTGCCGTTCTGGCTTTTGCGAAAATTGAATTTCCAAAAAAAAAAAATTTCGCTCCACCTTAATGTACATATGTATGTACCTGCTGTGATGTATTAATTATATTATGTGTATATATGTAATAACAAAATTTGTTGGGCAATGATTTTGTATTTTATGCAAAAGCTTAGCTATCAATCTTATAAAATCTGCTTTAAAAAAAAAATTAATGGGAGTTTTATTTTATTTTAAAATGATGAAATTCATGCTTTATATTTATATACATATGTATTGCTGCTTCAGAAATACTAAGTATAACATCAAAAAGCAATTAATTTAATGATAATTACGTCCCCACAAAAATATGCAATTTAGCAATCAATAACAATTAACATATTAACAAAAGTTCGAATATTAAGTAAACTAAACTGGGTTTGTCCCCATACGAAATAAAAAAGTTGTAAAAGTCCGCCCCTAAATTTGACACAAAAAAAATTTCTTTTGACCCCGCGAAATACCGCCGAAATCGTTTTTTATTCTAACTTGTTTATTTGAAATCCGATTTTTAAAGTTGTAATTATTTTGGTATTTTGAAGCTTTACATTTCCTTCTAATGTCCTTTTGAACTCCGAAGTTGTTTTCACATAGTTGGGTGAGCTAACTTATTTGGAATGTTAGGAAGCTTTGTAGTCGTTGGATCCCACAACAATTTGAAAGAGGAATAAAAATAGGCACGTCTAAATTTGTGCAAGAAAATGCTAGAGGAATTCGGAGGCGGTCGTTCAAATTCGTTATATAATATGGTAGCAGATAAGTAATCTTGGTAATATTCATATGATCCTGAAACTATAGAGCAATCGACTGTGTGGGTGTTCCAAAATGAACCCAAACCCACAAGAGTGGTTTCTTCTTAGAAATTTGTCATGTTGCAACTGTGCATTAGTGGAACGAGGGACAGTTAATGCTGATTGGTATACTTCAATTTTTTTTTGCCGAAAGTTATCGCTTATATCTACGGTGACCATAAATTTGTATTAAAAAAACAGAACATTTTTTTTTATTAATAGGAACAAAAAATATTCAGAAACATGAATCACATTTCACTAGCTTTGATTTCAATCATGTATTAGGTACATAACCAATTAATGAATATATCAAATTACTGATATTTTTCTGAGGCATAAATTTGTTTAAGTACATTTTCCTCATTTTGTAAGTAATTCTTAAATTCCAAGCAATTAAAATTATAGTTACATCTAGTTATTAAAATAGATTTCACAGTCTCAATTTGAATTTTTGATTTTTCATCAGTCCATATCTTATTTAAAATTGAAAATATCCTTTCAGTGGGAGCATTTGAACCCGATAAACATAAATTGAATTCTACTATTTTTAAAATATTTTTAAAAGTTATAGCATTTTTTTTAAAATGTTGAAATATTTCAACTCATTTCATATCGACTAGATTTCCCCCTTTCACCCATTCCTTCAGTTTGTTTGGAGTCACATAATTCTTAATACATGTCAACACATCAAATAATTCGCTGTCATTAATTTTAGTCTGGGTTATCTCTTCCGAAATATAAATCAAATTTCTTTCCACATCATGCCAAGATGGAACTGTACGCAAAAGTACCCATTCCATCACTTCGACCTCTTTATACGCTTGGTCCCACTGATTTAAATAATCAGCGCAATTAATGTAAAAACGTTTTGCGTGATCTATTATTTTACATAAATCTACAGTTCCTGACTTTTCCAACTCTGAAACAATTTTCTTCATCATTAGCTGTAAAAAAATACCATCTCTCCGTTCTGCGATTTTTAATTTAAGGTCTTTTATTAGTAAAGCAACTTCTACCATACAAATATTTTGCGATTCAATTTGTGTAATGTAGTTATGAAAAAGAGATGCTTGGCAGTGGGTAAACAGAAGCCACATTTCTGATGTTGAATTTGTCTGTAATTTATGCCGAAAATACAAAAACTACTAAACTTACCTCAATGTGAACATGCTTCTGAAACAGCTGATTAATAGTGATTGCTAAGTGATATCGATAGGAACCTACATTTTGATCAGAAAATGGTTGCCGCTGTAAAACCATTTTTGATTTGCATAGTGGATAAAAACAGAACAAAAAACATAACATTTTAAAAAAACAGAACAATTTGTTGGTTTTCAGAGAAAAAAAAATACGCAGAACAAGCGCCTGAAAAACAGAACTGTTCTGCTAAAAACAGAACGGATGGTCACCGTACTTCTATCAGAAGAAACAATATCAAATTGTTTGAGGGGTACCTCATTCAGAGTGGCAAAATTTCTTGAGTAAAGCGATTTGCATAACGTTGTTTCTGTTACATTTTCCGCCAACTTTTGCAGTGAACCTCGTATTATTAGCAAAGCATCATCTCAGTTGGGGAACATGCAAAGTTGGATTGACTTTCGACAGATGCTGCAGAAGTTGCAAGCACGATGTTTAGAGGAAAGAATCGATCAAGTACCTCCGCTTTCTGCAGCTGTCTGGCTTTGATTTGCAACCGATTGCATTGCCAGTTTTTATTTTGAAGTCTTACGACCTGTCGTAGTAATCGTCGTAAAAGAATTAGTAACCTTCATGAGGCACTCCAAGTGGTTTCAAAAGGAGAAGTAACAACAAATTTGTGATACCAAAAAGGAGCTCCTTTTAAGCTTAACTAAACTAAAACTTTGAATGTTGAATAATAATGAACCGCTGTGGTGCAGTGGGTATAGTGCTCGCCTGCTATGCCAGAGGTCTCGGGTTCAAACCTCAGTCCGACCAACACCAAAAAAAAGAAAAGAGTTTTCTTCATACACCTTTTTAGGGATGGGCAAATTGGAAAAATATATCGATATATATTGTATCGATATTTAAAAAAACATCGATTTATGCCGTGTAAAAACATCGATATATCAATATATCGAAAGGGCTGGCTTCACATTAAGGAACCACGTCCCGCGAAAAACCACTTCTTCACGGGGCTAGAGGTGCTCTCACAGATCTCAAAACTGGAATCCAAACTTGCCGCAGACTTATAGTTTACAAGATATTTGTTGTTAAAGTTGGATGGATCTACAGATATTCTACGAATCCTGAAGTATAAACATAAAAATCATTAAGAATTGCTTGAAGAAGAAAGTAATGTAAATTCAAGCACCCGGACATTATGGTTATACCATTTCTTAAAAAATGTTCTGCTGTTAACCCTAGTTCGGCCGACGAGTCACCTGGGTGACTATTTCACATTTTTCGCACAAAAAAACATATTTTTAATAAATTCTATTACCTTGTGTTCCATGACATCTTAAAGTTGTTAATTTTGAGCAGAAAAAACACGAAATAAAGTTTTAAGATTTAATCCATAGAACACTGTTACAGTTTGAGATCTTATATTCTTATTCTGGCCGACGTAGTCACCTGGGTGACCACGGGTAAATTCAAACGTAATATACATACATACAAATGAAAATGTTGGCATATGATTATTTCCTGCACTCAACACATTTGACAATTGATTGAATGCACTCCTGGCACCCTGGCCGTTTACAAACCAAGCAAACTTTTCGGGAGTTCCGTTGTCTTTCGTTCACATGCCGACAAACATGACACCTGCCTTTGATTGCCATTTGACCAGTTTCATCACGGTGCTCAATTCGCGTTTCTTATGCGATGGACGGAGATAAACGAGTATTCAAAACAGGCTGCATATCGGTAGGTATGTACGTGATAATGCTGCAGGATACGAGGGTTTGATGCGTGGCGGCTTATAGCTCCAGTGGCCAATTAACGAGCAAGTCCTTTTAGATAGGTTGCTGGCCTAAATACAAAATATTTGTATGCCATATTTTGCTGGCTTTGACGGGATACATTGGCGGAACGACACTCGATCACGAAATGGAAAGTTTCTCTAAATGGTAGAGTTGAAATGAATAAGAAGTCCATAGGTCATCAATCGCCTCCATGCTGGACTTATGAACTCCACAAGCTATGCAATAAAATTCCATAGAATTCAATATTGTCAGTTTTGTCATCTTCAACATCGTTGTCATTGCCAAATTTAACATCATGGTCATCCTCCTCGAACAACTTCTCAATATCCGCTCCCGTCAATGTTCTATATAGTATAAATATCCAGTAGACATTTCATCAGAAATAGCATACTTACCTTCGATTAACGGTGTTCTGCAGTCGGTTATGGCTACAAACCGCTCAATTTCAATCCTACAGTCTGCATTTTTATCTTTATTGGTTGAACTGATTGCGTCCTCGTATTTTACACGCTTAGAGCTGGCCATTTTCAATAATTTAAAGTAACTGAATTAAGTTTTTCACAATTGTACCAAAATGAACAGTAAGAATAATCAGCTTTTAATCTTTTCAGATGCCTATTTTCACTTAATTTCACTTACTTCGCAATTTTTCAGACATTTTTTCTTTACTACCCTCCATTTACATCTGAACTTTAAAACTTTTAAATATGGTCACCCGGGTGACTGCTTCGGCCGAAATGAGTTGTAAAAATCGTCGGCCGAACTAGGGTTAAATTCGAAGCGAATCAGAAATGTATGAAAAATATCGAATTTGGCTCGAAATGGCAAAAAATTATCGATTATCGATGCACGGTAGTTCAAAATATCGTCGATATTATCGGCTGTACTATTTAAAAAATATCGATATATTGATATATCGATATATATCGCCCAACCCTACACCTTTTATTTGAACCTTGGAAAAATTTAAAAAGTGAACCAGAATCTGGATCATCTGAGAACAGTTTAATTACTATTTTCTGTTATAATTTCTCCTTTTTTTTTAGCATCATTGTGGGGTTAAGGCATGGACTAGGTAATCTTCAATTTGCTAGCTTTGCTTACACAATCACTACGTGAATTTATATTAGTTCAAGGAATCAGAAAAAGTTTCGGTTAAAATATTTTTTTACTGCACTTTAGATATACTCTTCTATGATCCGTCATAAAATACATATATACATATGTATATTTACTTAAATAAGTTTACAACTTTGTTTGTTGCTTACTGCACAACAAACCGATTTTATTTATCAACATTTTATAACTGCATCACGTGCTGAACGTTTCTCCATTGATAACAAAGAACATTGATTTTAATTTTAAATTTTATTTTTGTTTTTTATATACATATCAACATGGAGGCTGTAGGTATACGAGCGTTGCTTTTTTTGACATTCATGCCACGATAAAGCTGCGCGGTCGTCAACACCAGAGCAGTTGACCCGTTTGTTTTTGTGGTATGTCATGCAATAAAAACAGAGTTGGGTAAAATTTATTCGAATAACGAATAATGGAAAAATAAATTTCTTTTTATCAGACATTGGGTCATATTAATAAAAGCCAAGCATTTGCTTTTGCTTAAGATTACAGACCTTTTACTCAAATTTTGAAATTTGGTTCATACAAATTAATGCCAAATTTTCGAAATCTTGAGTAAAAGCATTTGCTTGGTTTTTATTAATACGGCCCATTGAAAATAATTGTTAACAATTTCAAAGGTTTTGAAAATAACCAAAAATCTTAGACAAAAACTCTAACAATCTTTGAAAAACAAAAATCCAAAGACAAAAAAATAATTATTTTTGTCTGAGAGAAAACCTTATTTTTTGAATTTTTCTGTTATTCACTGATATTTATTTTCAACAGAAAAAATTTTAGCAAGAAATAAAAAAATGTATACATATCTACATATGTACATACAATGAAGATTTTTCAAATAAGTCCCAACAGACCAGGAAGTAAGCGAAATGTAATAGTACTTGAGAACAAGCTTATAACAACTGTCCATTGTAAGCTTATTGCAATACAGTTTTTATAAGCTTAATTGTAAGCTTATTCACAAGCATGATTGTAATAATTGAGGAGCACAAGCTTGAAAACAATATTACAATAAGCTTACTTTACACTTGCAATGAAAGCTTAAAAAACTATTAAAAATAAGATTGTTTTAAGCTTGCTGTAAAATTTTTTTAAATTTTGGTTTTACAATGATTCATATAATTCATTATTCCTGTTTCGGAAAAGGGAAGTATAAAAGCCTCAATAAAATTCAATATAATGTTGAATGTCCTACTATATGATACCGTTCAGGTTGATGTCATGGTTCGAAACAGGAGGAGAATATAAAATAAAGAACATTGAAGTAAAGGTGAAGAAGGAAAGAAAATGAAAAGAAAAATGGAAATAAAAATTTATTTTTTTCTTTTTTCTACTATTTCGACGGCTGAGAATAAGATCGCCCTATTTCAAAATTTTTTTCAAAAACGCCCTATTTGAAACATTGTTTGAATAACGTCCTATTTCAGATTTTGCTTCAAGAACGCCCTATTTCAGAATTTGTTTCAATAACGTCCTATTTCAGACAATTATTCAAAAACGCCCTGAAATAGGACGTTATTGAAACAAATTCTGAAATAGGGCGTTTTTGAAACATAATTTGAAATAGGACGTTACTCAAACAATTTTTGGAATAGGGCGTTTTTGAAGCAATTTTTGAAATAGGGCGATCTTATTCTCAGCCGTCGAAATAAAGATAAAAAATAATTTCGTCTATTCAAAAAAAAAAAACAAAAAAAAAAAAAAACAAATATTCGAATAACAAATAATAAGTTTCTGCCATGGGTTTTTATTTATTATTTGAAATATTTATTTATTAAAATAAATAAAAATTTGAAAAATAAATTTTTATTCGAATAATTATCTAAATAAAAATTTATTCAAATAATGCCCAAATCTGATAAAAAAAAAATGCTCCTGTAACTTGTTTATTCTTTTTCTTCTTTTTTTACTTTTTTTAGTTTTCGTTCTGTAATGTGAAAGTCGCAATTTACGTAGGTGTATAAGTGAAATTTTATGCTTTTTTGCTGTGTATTGCACACATACATACATATGTTTGTACCTATGTCTGTCGATGCATTTCAAACCAGCCGCAAGTAAAAAATTTACAATTTACATAAACAATAATAGTATAAAAAGAGCCATACATACATATTTACATATGTATGTTCTAGTGATACCAACCATCATCAAGCATTTTCAGGCTCGCTTGCGATACATTTTTTATGCAAATTTTGACTGTTTTACGCTGCGCGCCATGAAATGTGAATCGGATAAAGCTTTTTAGCTTGACTGCACTGATTAAGATTTACCATTTGATTATTATTATTTTCTTATTTTTTTTTTTTTTTGGCTGCTGGGAGTTGCTGAAGTTGCGCGCTGCTTTTTCGCAGCCATTATCCGTATATTCGTAGTTTTACTATTGTTTTTATTTATTTATTTTTTCTGCAATTTACGTTATTTTGCTGCCATCGCCTTTAGTGTGATTAATTTTTTCGGCACACTGTTTGTTTGCTGGTACTACTAACAAACTGCAAAAATTGATGAATCTTTGTTAAAGCTATTGTTATGCAGGGTTTGAAATTGCTTAGCTACTTTTGCTGCATTTGCTTTTGCTTTGCTTTTGCTAACGAAAAGTAAATTAGCAAACTCGGCCAGCCAAGTATTCAGCTGAGCCGTGTTTGCTTGTATAGTTACTGCTTGCCCAGAATGTTGTACTACAGCTACGGACTACATAGCTTACTACATCAGCTGATGACTGATTTTGTGGCAACGCTCGAAAATGTGAACACAATGGTGTAGCTCAATGTATCTCATATATGTCATCTTTTTTATATTTTTGTACAGGGGATTCCTTAAATTCCATAAAAACTCTTTATTTTTTACAAGTTCAATTCATTTTTCCGTTTCTTCGTCCTTCATTTCGAATTTCCGTCATTAAAAAATTGAGCTGTCACACTGTAGCGCGCTACAAAGTTAAAGTTAACTCTACTTCTACTACAGCCACAACTACACGCTACAGACACAGCTACACATTGTGGGCATTGCAATGCAATTGTACTGTTTTAACTTTTGACAGCTCTTACTACGTACTACAGCCACACCATTCTGGGCAAGCAGTTAAGCAAAGCAACGCGATTTGGGGGATTTCATTTTACTTCCAGCAATTAGTTGTCTTTGCATTTTTTCTGCTTTTGCTTATTTTGCTGAAACGATTTGTTTACGCATATTTCGATTTTTTATACATATTTACTTATGTGTATGTATGTATATACACATAATATGTATGTATGTCCATTTGTAAACATCTTTTCATGTTGAATTTTGCTTAAAAACTAGTTTCAGCAAAATAAGCAACTGTAAGCAAAAATTTACTACTCAACTAATTGCTGGAAGTAAAAGCAACCCTCTCAAATTGAGTTGCTTGGCTTAACTATACAAGCAAACACGACCAGGGATGTCACTTTTGGGCTTTTCCTACCAAAACTGGTAGGTTTTATTCCCTTTGGTAGGTTGGTAGGACGATTTGAATTTTGGTAGGTTTTTGCGTTCTTTCAACTAACATCACTTACATTTGGTCACTTTGCCACAAGACTGTTGAGAAAAGGTGTCTTCTCAGTAGAGTTTTGTCACAAAACAAGGTTGTTCGTCTACATCGTGTGTAATAAAGAGCTCCATGTGCTATCACAACAGACCATCAGGCCTACCTAGGTAGTAAATGTGTTTGCTGTACCAAGTGGAAACAATGTCCGCTATTTCCCTAGATAAATCTTCTTACGTTTCCTAAAGAAACAGTAGCTTGCTTTATTATTCCTCAAATGTTATTCCACAAAATGTAAATCCTGATTTCCTCCGCACTGGATGAGCGGTGGCATCCACTAATAGCCAATCAAACCTTGTCCGAATATCATTTAACGTCAACTCAAGTTTTTGTTTATCTGGAGACTGTTGCTTCCTCACATTTTTATCACTCATTCTAAAAATAATTGAAATTTGTACAAATAATTTTGAATTTAATACTAAAGTTTTCAAAATCAAAAAAAAAACAGGTTTTTTTATTTTAAGCGGTAAAAAAAACAAGAGTGTCCGGTTATTGCAGGGTGGTCGGTTACTGGCACACTTACCCTAAATGAATTTGTTGAATATGGCTAAAACTCACATTAAAAAAAAATTGGTAGGTTCGAAGCTATTTTGGTAGGTTTTTGGTAGGAAAAAAAATTTCGTAGTGGCATCCCTGAACACGACTCAGCTGAAAACTGAAGCGAATGATTCGTGTTTTCGTTTTTGGCTCGGCTGAATTCAGCAATAAGCAAAAAACATCGGCTATTGCTGTTTTGCAGCAAGCAAATTCAAACTTTGTTGTTATGTCATTTAGTTTACATATAGATACATATATATATGCATATGTATGTATACATAACTTACAAACAGATTATTAATCTTAATCTGAAGCCTAAGCTGATTAAACTGGAATACGCTGGCAGCGCTGCTTGCTGTTATGCGCTCACTCGCTCTGCTCCAAACGTTTTAATACTTAATTTTCGGTTATGCGCTCATACCTCAAGAAGGGAGAGAGGGAATTGAGTTTTATGAGCAAGCATGGGCAGATAGCCCTTGGAAATAAGGATTCCCTCAGAGTGAGAGAGAGAGCGTGGTGTTCTTATAGCCTGATAACATCAACACCAGGGATGCCACTTTTGGGCTTTTCCTACCAAAACTGGTAGGTTCTTTTCCTTTTGGTAGGTTGGTAGGACGATTTGAATTTTGGTAGGTTTTTGCCTTCGTTCAACTAACATCACTGATTTGGTACATTTGGTCACTTTGCCACAACACTGTTGAGAAAACGTGTCTTCTCAGTAGAGTTTTGTTACAAAAATCTGCTAAATAGAAACGTTTTCTTCGAGCCTAAAGTACACTTGCCCCCACAGACACAACTGGAGGAGATTGAAAACAGAAAGGCATCTGACATTTTACGCTATATGAAGCAAACAAGGTTGTGCGTCTACATGGTGTGTAATAAAGAGCTCCATGTGGTATCACAACAGGCTATCAGGCCTGCCTATGTAGTAAATAGCTCTGTTCAATAACAAAAAATTGTTACAAATTTTTCGTAAAAAATGACAGTTCTCCATATAAAAATGACACTTTTTATGAAAAACTCGTAACAATTTTTTGTTGTTGAACAGAACTAAATGTGTTTGCTGTACCAAGTTGGAAACAATGGCCGCTATTTCCCTCGATAAATCTTCTTACGTTTCCTTCGGAATCAGTTGCTTGCCCTCATTATTCCTCAAATGTTATTCCACAAATTGTAAATCCTGATTTCCTCCGCACTGGATGAGCAGTTGCAGCCACTAATATCCAATCCAACCTTGTCCGAATATCATTTAACGCCAACTCAAGTTTTTGTTTATCTGGAAACTACTGCTTCCTCCTCCTTTCCTTCACATATTTATCACTCATTCCAAAATTAATTGAAATTTGTACAAATAATATTAAATTTAATACTAAAGCTTTCAAAATCAAAAAAAAAAAATTTAAATTTTTTTTATTTTAAGCGGTAAAAAAAAAACAAAAGTGTCCGGTTACTGCAGGGTGTCCAGTAAACTGGCAGTTACCATAAATTAATTTATTGAATATGGTTAAATCTCACATTAAAAAAAAATTGGTAGGGTCCAAGGCAGATCTATAAAGGTAACAGCACGGCGGCCATGTTGAAAATCTCTCGTCTAAAACGTCAAAAAGCACGTACGAAAATGTAAACAAGACGGAAGTAAACAATATAAAAGCAATACGATTTGACAATTTAGCCAAAATGAAAATGAATCAGCTGCTGAGCTTATATTACCGGTATAGATCTGCCTTGGTAGGGTCGAAGCCATTTTGGTAGGTTTTTGGTAGGAAAAAAATTTTTTCAGTGGCATCCCTGATCAACACAGCAAAATCAGCCTTATTTTCAGAGTTTGCCCATACAACTTTTGTTCGCTTAGAATTTTCGGGCATTATTTCGTAAACCTTTAAATCTTCTGGAATACACTTTAAATAAGGTGTAGATTTTTGGACGGTATGTAAATACATACATACATATCTGCACACGTTTGTACTTTTCTGTGGTCTTATCAGCATTTTGTTTGCTCTTCTAGTTTGTTTATTTATGGCTTAAATTAAAATTCATCGTGATTTATTTTCAATTCTTTTAATTTTATTTTACTCTCGTATTAAGCTTTATTTTTTTTTCATTTTTTTACTCTTTTTATTAAGCTTTAGTTTTTATCATTTTTTTACTCTTTTATGTATTAAGCTTTATTTATTGCTTTGTTATAGTTTTTGTGCTCAATTAAGCCTTCAAAGCTAACGCCCTCATGTTTTGCTGTTGCTGTTTTTTTATTGTTTTTTTTTGTTCTTTGCAAAATAGCCAATCTCTCGTTAAAGCTGACTAACAATGTAACTTTGTAAAGTAATTTATTGATTTTGCAGTTTTAAGCTTTTAAGTTTTTAAGATTTTAGTTTGTCAGTTTCATTTTCCATGTTTTGCCGTGCTTTAAGAAATTTGTGATTGATACCATACCTACGCTTCATTAATCTTCTTTCTTCCATACTGTTTCTACTACCAAACACAGTTTTGCTTCATGATCTTAAACTAATTTAAGTAATTAGAAGAAGAAAAAAAAAATGCAATAAAAATGGAAGGTAAAAAGTCAAAGTTTTTTATGAAGTAAATATTACAACTAGAAGCAGTTGGATTACACTCGATAGAGAGAGGATTGATAGGAAAATTTAAGATTAATGAGCGTGCTGCTCTTTCACTTCATTGCCTTCAGCAAATTCTCCATAGTCTTTTGCTGGAGGTGATCAAACCTATAGAGGTATCGCCAATCAATCAGCACTGGATCGAGACACTTTTGAGTTGCCGAACGATGTCGAAGGAGGCGAACCGCGCCACTCCGCATGGTGGAGAACTCTCACGTCTGCTATGAAAATCCGCCTCCTTTTGCTGTAACTGGAACTTTAAATCTTTCTGACAAGACTTATCATATTTGAGTTACACTAATCGACAAAAAAAATAATCACTATATATAAAATAATACCTTTCCAAAGCGAAATTTTACGCTGATTCCGAATATCATGTCCGCTTGTGGCGGACATATGTGACATTTTTCAAACTCAACGAAAACACAGCACGTCCAATGACACTGCTGGATGGTTTAGGTATGACATACGATTATCTCACTCACGGCACTGGTCGCCTTAAATTAAATTCTTTCGATATAAATTACCATTTACTTAACCAGTATGCGCTGAAAATGCAATTACTCTTCAATGGTGCCAGATCGAGGGAAATTTCCCTTTTTGAGGGATATTTCACTACCAAAATTTTTTAAAAGGGAAGAAAGGGAAATTTTGAATCGTGCATGTAAAAAACGGTTTATTTTTTGCTGCAAAACTGTTTATGTATAATTAAGAGTTTAACTTAAAACAATCACTCTTGCACTGAAAAAAAAACTTCTCGCAAAATAAATACTTTAAATTGTTTGAGAATTTTGTGTGATTTTTTATTCAAGATGTGAGAATTTTAACAGAGATTATCTGGCAGCACTGCTGCTGTTTAACATAAGTGCAAATTGCTTTGCCGCAAAACTAAACACGTGCACACACAGCCAAGCATTTTCGCATATTTCTAGTTGTTGGCGTTTCGGTTTCCATGAAATCATCACACCGCCACCCATAACATGAGTGCGAACTTTACGCCTTAATAGCAAAAAAAAAATAATAATAAAAAAAAGACACATGAAAGAAAAATCATTTCCTTCTTAAGAGAAAATTGCGAAAAAATAATGGCAAGTTAGGAAATGAGTGTGAAAAAGTGGTGATAGCGAAAAACTAAACACAAAGGAAGCGAAAGAAAAAGAAAAAGTTGTAAGTATAGAAAAACTGCAAAAAGGAGTAAGCGTTTTAAATTGTTTAAGGCCAAAGGGTACATTTGCCACAAAAAAAAAACAAAAAAACGAACTGGCCAAATAAATGAACCAGTGAAAAGTAAAGGTTAAATTAGAAATTTTGCTCATGGAAACCAAAAGTTGTATTAAAACAAAAACCTTTGTATGTGTATAATATAATATACACTGTATATGCATTCTTCTTCCAGGAATAGAAATTAACAACAAAATCTGCGGCGCTACTTACTTTGTCTGAAAGAAAGGAACCGCGAATTGCACATACAACCACAAAGCCGTAGGGATATAAAAATTAATATGCATCTCTTTCTCTTATCTTTTTTGCGTTCTTTGTATATTAATTTACTCTTTCAACAACTTTTGCATAAAAAGTTGACTTAAGTATAGCGCTTTTAGCGATGAATGGGTTAACCACGCGCTTACCCTGGTTGAAATTGAGCAAATCTTATGACCGCACTGTGAATCGAATAGAACCAGCTGGCTGGACAACATTATTTTTAGGGATTTTTGGACTAAAATTACTTTATTTATTATGCACATTTTTGGCAAATATAAGCATACAAAAATAACGCATCCATATAGTAAAACCGGACCTCCGTAGTGGGAAAATCCAGAGCAAAAAATGCTAAATTTGACGCAAAAAAAAAAAACAAAATAACTGGCATACTTTTTTTCCATTTGTGGGGTTCGTACTTTGAAATAAAAGAGTTAGAGTTAAATTTAAGTGACAAATAAAACATTATTAACAAAATTTACTCGACTTGATGGTCGTTAGTTGGCGGTCGTCAGTGTTCGATAACTTAAAACGGAATTTCTGTTCAACTTTTTTTTCTACTGCGAGTAGCCAATGTTTCAATTTCATTTTGTTGGTCAGGGTTGCTCTGACGAGCTAAGGCGAGTGGTTGCCAGATGGTTAATTTCCCACATTCGGCCATCCTGCGTTCTCATGTACGATATCGTGTTAAATGAGTTAGATTAGCTTTATGTATATCGGCTTGTAGAGAATTGAAATTAGAACCTTATGTATATGCATTTTTTTATTTAAAGTAATTAAATTATACACTTTTGTCGGGGTTCTTTCGTTTTTTCTCAAATAGATTTTCTTGTGGTCCGCTGTGGTGCAGTGGGTAGAGTGCTCGCCTGCTATGCCAGAGGTCTCGGGTTCAAACCACGGTCCGAGCAAAACACCAAAAAAAAAATTTTCTAATTAGTAAAAATCCAATTATGGGTTTTTTAAGAGCAGCGGTCACCTCTCGGCAGTGGGCGGTATACCCTCCGAGTGTATTTCTGCCATGAAAAAGCTTCTCACAAAAAATGCATTCGGCGTTCGGAGCCGACATAAAACCGTAGGTCCACCCAATTGGTAGGAAAATCAAAAAAGGAGCACACCTCGAATTGGGAGAGAAGCTCGGCCATAAAACTCGTCAGAGTTATAATAGCGCCATTGTATTATTACCCAGCCAGCAAGGTACCGTACTTTTTACGAACATTGCGATTTACGAGCTATTCTCGAATGAGAAAACAATAACAAAAGAAACTTTTTTCTATCATGTCAAAAAAAAAAAGAAAACGAAAAATTTCAAACTCAATATTTTAAAAGTAAGTATGTATGTTTGTAAAATTTCTACATTTAGGATAAAAAAACGGACGTAAAAAGATTCATATACGAGTGCTTTTTCGATACATTTACGACACTCGTAGGCACTGAACATTTTAAAATGAAACTGTATTCGTAGGCGAATCGTAAACGGATATCATAAACGATATTTTATTAGAGTTTTCTTCGAGAAAACATCCGTTTACGAGCTCGTTTACGATGATTTTGCTGGCTGGGTATTATTACATATTAGATTTTCTTGTGAAGTGGATACTGCCTAAAGAAAATTTGACACAAGAAAATTTCTTTACTAAGTATTTCCTGAGTTTTTATATATGGAGTTCTAGCATTCCCTGTTTAACACGGTATTAAGTGACGATATTACGAAGAAGTCAAAACCTCATTGATTTCTGCGTTACAGGCTGCGCATACGCATAAAATCAATCTTGGTAGGTTTCCTTTCACATTAAAATCCCATAAGATGTATCGTGTCAGCTGACGCGGGTTACACGGTTTGCGTTGGTGAGTAACAGAGCTATTTATTTACATAAACCTGTGGCGGATGCTTCATTCAAGCCGAAAAGCCAGGCTTACCTTGATATTTTCGTTCATTTCAGTTTACGTGTTTCTTTTAATTCTGGCTATTTTACGCTTCAAATGTAGTAGGTTGGCTTGGTAGGTTTCCTTTCACATTAAAATCCCATAAGATGTATCGTGTCAGCTGACGCGGGTTACACGGTTTGCGTTGGTGAGTAACAGAGCTATTTATTTACATAAACCTGTGGCGGATGCTTCATTCAAGCCGAAAAGCCAGGCTTACCTTGATATTTTCGTTCATTTCAGTTTACGTGTTTCTTTTAATTCTGGCTATTTTACGCTTCAAATGTATTTACTACTTAAATTCTGCTGGCGCGTTAGCCCACCAACAATATTCACGTGTATTTTGTTTGTGCAGCCAATCACAGCGCAACCTGGGATAGTGAGCATGCTTTAACAGTTCCACACATGGGCTGTTACGAGGCTTTCATTGGCTTTTGATTGGCATAGCTTGCTTTCTCGCTTTCTCTAAGGAGAAGTCAATTGCTTTCAGAGTTGAATTGAAAAAAGTAGCAAACCACTTTTTATTTCTCACATCAAATTTTTATGGGAATGATAAGCCGGCTTTGGCATTCGTGATTTGATATTCAACAGTGCTCTTAATTTTTTTTTTTTTTCAATTTCATACTTACGTTTTCATGTACTTTTATGTACATAATTTCTTACATGCAAACGTAGATATCAAATATAAGACTGCAAAAATATCAAATATAAGATTGAAATCTATACGACATCAAAATCAGGCGAAAGCGTTATTTTAAAAAGCGACGAAAATCAAAATCAAATATTTAACAACTTTTGTTACTTCGACTCCAGTTTTTCAAAAACTGCTTAAAATTTAAGCTAAAGCATCCTACAGATATTCTATTAAAGTACGCGAATCTACTCGCTACTGCTGAAATTACCGTCGCGACGGTATGAGGAAACTGCCCTTTCGTGTGAGATTCAGATATTTCTCTATAAGTTTGGCGTTAGCAGTGAATTCAGTTGAATTCTTCCCAAATAATTCTAATAATAGCTTTTCCTCTGCTTTTGTAGATAATTCACGTTCTGATGTTGAAGAACTTGAATTTAGTTTTGACTTAGCCAGGCTTGTTGATGTGCTGGCCAAAAGTAGGTACAGCTAAATCAACAAAAGTCACATGCTTATCTACATTAGATGCGTTTTTTTGATCTAACATACCTGTTGCTGACGTGCAAACTTAGCTGAAGACAGTCACTAAATTCTTTATAATTTAATACTTTAAAATACAACTCTGTACTTTGAAATACAACTCTGTTTAAGTATGTATATCGATTATACTTTTTAAAAATGTAATAACTGACACGACTGGCACGGCGTCATTATTCACGAAGAGCCGAACAGAAAAGACGAATAAGTAAGAAAAAATATGAATTTCTTTAAATATGTATATCTATCAAATAATTATTCTTGCAGATATTAAAACTCTCTGACAATAATTTAATGTACTTTGCCGCCATATGTCAAAATAAATGTGTTCTTAATATATTCGTTTTCTGACGTTTTGAATAATTTCATTCGAACCGCAACATAATTTTAATATTTATTCGACGAAATCTTGTATGCGTATGACTCGATATAATCTGAGAAGCAAAACTAAAGATAATAACGCTCCGAATTCCAACATGCCACGTTCAAAAGAAGATTCATCCAGCGATAATGAAGGAGATCGCACCATAGTTGGTGTTAACACACCGGTTGCGGATCTTCAGGAGCAAATTAATAGGTTACAACTTTCTTTAGAAGTCGCAGAAAAGGAGAGAGAATGTCTCAAAAAGGCACTAGAATCGACAACTGCCGCCGTCGATGCCACAAAAAAGCCACTTATTGACTCCAGCCATGCTGGTGCTACTGCACCTGTTTCATCAATGTATACTTACACAAGTTTCGCCGAAATGCCAATCTCGTACGCCAACACAGAGTTTCAATACCCCACGAACGTAAGCCATCAGTCACATATAAACGCACAACCAAATGTGTATCAATTCGGACGGGCATTTGAAAATCTTCATACAACTTATTCACCTATGTCTACTAATACTAACACTGCTGCTGCCACTACCACCTTTTTCGACGCCACACATACATCGCGGACACCAAATGCCTATTCGCACACGCATATACAACCCAATAGTCAGCCGTTCATAAGAAAACTTCAGGATTTACCACAATTTTCAGGCACACCAGAAGATTGGCCCATATTTATTGTCGCTTACCGGGAAACAACAAATTTATTTTCGTACACTAATGTAGAGAACTTACTTCGTTTGCAGAAGGCCTTGAAAGGAGACGCTCGCACCAAGGTGGAATCATTATTAATTCATCCTACAAGTGTGAATGCGGTCATCTCATCGTTGGAGTTTCATTTCGGAAGACCAGAAGTGCTCATTCGAAGCCAGCTCGCAAAGGCACGATCATTTCCAGCCATCACAAGTGGAAAAATACATGAAATCGCCAATCTGAGTTCTATGGTAACTAACTTGGTGGCGTTTTTAGAGAACGCTGGAGCCGCACCTCATCTGGCTAACCCAACCCTCCTTGATGAACTGGTAAGTAAACTGCCGCTTTATAAAAGAGAGGAATGGGCACGCCACACTTTTACAATAAATAAAACTTATCCAACAATTCGTGAATTCAGCGAGTGGTTGCAACAAATTTCTATGTATATTGTTATGGCCACTGAGGTAAATCAATCAGCTGCTAATTGCGAACAGCTGACACGAAAATATAATAGATCTTCGAAAACAGTGTTGGCCATTTCTGAAGAAAAGATAAAATGTATCGTTTGCAAAGAAAATCATAGATTGTACCAGTGTACAAAATTTAAAGATATTGATTCAGAAAAGCGATGGGATGTCGTAAAAACCAACAAGCTCTGTTTTTGTTGCCTCTCGGCAGGTCACAATGTATATAATTGTACAAGACGTCGGGTATGCGGAATTTCGTCATGCCAAAAATACCACAACAAATTATTGCACAATCAAAATATTCAAATGTCTAAAAGTGACAACACAGAACCAGCTGAAACAGCTGTTGCCACTGTTGGCACTTGTCAATCAACCCAAAATTCTAAGAATCTCTCAGTAAATGAAGATAAGAAAAGAAATGGCAAAACTTTATTAAAATTTCTGCCAGTAAAATTGTACGGTCCAAAAGGAAGTATAGATGTTATGGCATTTATTGATGAGGGAGCGAAGGTTACGTTACTGGAAGAGCAAATTGCAAACATAATTGGTCTTGTAGGAGGAAAAGAATTATTGCGCTTAAAATGGTTCGACAACAAAACAACTAGCGAAGTTTCTAAGCGAGTAAATATGGAAATATCTAGCGCTTGCAACGAAAACGGAAAATTTTTAATGAAAGGAGTGCGCACAGTGAAGAAATTGTTGTTGCCTCCGCAGTCTTTATGCGCCGAGTCGTTTAAAAAACAAAATAAAGAATTAAGTAAAATTCCAATACAGAGCTACACCGATGCAGTACCAAAAATTTTGATTGGTGTTCCACACACTACAGTAGTACGCCCTTTGCAAGTAGTTAATTTTAACGAAGGTTTTACGGCTCACGAGACAAAGTTAGGGTGGATTGTCTTCGGGTCAGATGAAAATGGTTCTGATTCGGCAACCATTTGTCATGTAAACCTAGATGATACTATCGCGGATGAATTTCAAAAGCAAGTTGCCGATTATTTTGCCATGGAAAAGCTTGAAATGGAGCTACCACCGATAAAATCTGCAAATGATGTTAGGGCAGAGCGTATTTTAAAAAATACTACGAAATTTGTGGGGGATAGGTATGAGACAGGATTACTATGGCAGAGTGATGAAGTAATCTTACCAGACAGTTATGAAGCAGCTTTGAAGCGACTAAAATCTGTAGAAAAACGAATGTTAGTGGATGTTAAATATAGGGAATGGTATAATGAAAAAATAAACGAATACGTTAGAAAGGGTTATGCTAGAAAATTAACAACCAATGAAGAGAAATTGTCTGGCGATCGTGTATGGTATTTGCCTCACTTTGCGGTGTACAACTTAAACAAGGGAAATAAGCCTAGGCTAGTTTTTGATGCAGCCGCTACAGTATGCAACATTTCTTTAAATTCAAAGCTTATGAAAGGTCCCGATGAATATCAGCCTAAGCCGCTTCAGTCAATTTTGTTCAAATTTCGTGAAGGGAGAATAGCGATTTGTGGAGACATAAGGGAAATGTTTCATCGCATAAATATACGGGAGCAAGACCAAAATTCTCAACGATTTCTTTGGCGTGAAGGGAACATATTGAAAAAACCCGACATATATGTCATGAACGCCATGATTTTCGGTTCTGTTTGCTCGCCTTGCTCCGCTCAATTTGTCAAAAACTTGAATGCAATGAAATATAAAAACGACTATTCAAGAGCAGTGGAAGCAATTGTCAATCGCCATTATGTTGATGATTATGTAGATAGTTTTTCTAATATCGACGTTGCTATAAACGTAGCGAATAAAGTAGTTGACATTCATAAAGCGGCAGGGTTTGAGCTTCGGGGATTTATGTCAAACTCTACGAAATTATTGCAAGCCATGCAAGAGTCTCCAGCACATGAGCGTGCTACAAGAAATATGGGTAGTACTGAATCAACGTACGAAAAAGTTCTGGGCATGCACTGGGATGCTAGACGAGACGTTTTCTACTTCAACTTAACATTTTCTAAGGTGCCGAAAGATGTTTTGGATGGCAACCGAAGACCTACAAAAGCTGAATTGCTAGCGTTAACAATGTCGATATTCGACCCGTTTGGCCTTTTGGCGAATGTGACACTAGTTCCAAAAATTTTATTGCAAAGACTGTGGAAAATGAATACAGATTGGAAGGAGGCAATACCAATAGAAGTGTACGATAAATGGTACGATTGGTACAAGACGTTGGATGTGCTAAAGCAGTTTCAAATACCGAGATGTTACGGTACATATTATACGGATCCATCCGCTGAAATTGAGTTACATATATTTGTAGATGCAAGTGAGCTAGCGTATGCTGCAGTTGCATATTTTCGCATACGTTATAACGATGAGGTTAGTGTAACGTTTGTGGTAGCCAAGTCTCGCTGTAGCCCCCTAAAGCCCATGTCTATTCCCCGATTAGAACTTCAGGCCGCAGTTTTAGGAACACGGTTATGTAAAGCAACTGTTGAAAGTCACACAGTAAATATCAAATCAGTAAATTATTGGTCGGATTCTAAGACTGTAATTCAGTGGATTCGATCAGAGGCTCGCAAGTACAAACAGTTTGTGAGTAATAGAATTTCGGAGATCCTTGATTCATCTGATGTGGCCCAATGGAGGTGGATGCCTGGTTCACTTAATCCAGCTGACGACGCAACGCGACCGCAATCTTGTAATATGTCTTCATCAAATTCAAGGTGGCTAAATGGGCCTGAGTTTCTAAAGCAGAGCAAAGATAATTGGCCTGCGTTTCCAGACATTCCTAACAACATGAATGATGAAGAAGAGCGAACGAAGCAACTGTATTACATTCAGATAGACGAAAACGTTATACCTTTCTCCAAATTTTCCAATTTTTACAAGTTTCTTAAAATTATGACTTGGGTTCGGTATGCCGTTTTAAAATTTTTGGCTTTCAAGAACAAAAATGTTGAACTTCCCAAACTTCCACTAAAAGTCACTGCAAAAGAAATTAACGAAACAGAAGTAATGCTAGTGCGACTTATTCAGAGAGCAGAATTTGCCGATGAGCTTAAGGCACTGCGGAATGGATCACAAGTTTCCAAGCGAAGCCAGCTTTGGAAACTAACGCCGGTAATGGACGATAAAGGATTATTGCGGGTAGGTGGACGTATAGACAATGCTATATGCCTGCCTGTTTGTACAAGAAGCCCTGTAATCCTACCAAAAGACCATGTAATGTCGCGGCTTATAATTCGACACTTCCACGAAATATTTTATCATCAAAATACAGAAGCTATTATTTGTGCCGTACGAGCTAAATATTGGATACCTAACCTACGAAATCTTCTTAAGTCAATTAAACGAGAATGTCAGTATTGTAAAAATGAGTCAGCGAAGCCAAGCCCTCCACTTATGGGGCAAATACCCATTGACAGACTAGAACCTTACGTAAGACCATTTACGTATACAGGAATTGATTACTTTGGCCCAGTATTAGTGTCAATTGGACGACGTAGCGAAAAGAGGTGGGTAGCTTTATTTACCTGTTTAACGGTTAGAGCAATACATCTAGAGGTGGCCAAAGATCTGTCAAGCGATTCAGTAATTTTGTGCCTGCGTAACTTCGTTAATCGTAGAGGCGTACCTGTTCGCATACGTAGCGACAGAGGAACAAATTTTGTTGGTGCAAGCAAAATCGAGTGGTTACACATGGCGAAAGACATGGAAGGCGAATGTACGCGTCGTGGAATTGAATGGGTGTTCAATACGCCTGCGGATCCATCGGCGGGTGGCGCATGGGAACGAATGGTCAGAAGCGTTAAACGTGTGTTGGCATTCACTCTCAAACAGGTGGCCCCACAGATTGAAACTTTACAAAGCTTACTCATCGAAGCCCAGAATCTGATTAATTCGCGTCCACTAACGCATCTGTCAGTGGAAAGCAGCGACGCTTGTCCACTGACACCCAACCATTTTTTACTGGGTTGTCCTAACTACATACAAACTCCTGATGGTGATAATACAATTTGCTTAAGAAAACAGTGGCGAATTTTGCAACGTTTGAAGCAAACGTTTTGGCGCAGGTGGATACTTGAATATCTGCCAAGTCTTACTCGGCGTACTAAGTGGCACCAGAGAGTCGATCCAATAAAGATTGGTGACGTCGTCATCGTCTGCGATAGTGATGGAAATTTGGGAGAATGGAGGCGTGGAATCGTGCAGGAAGTATATTCTGCTTCGGATGGTCAAGTGCGATCTGCACTTATCAAAACATCGTGTGGCAATCTGAAAAGACCTGCATCAAAACTAGCAGTATTAGATGTGTATGGTGAATCTCGAAATGCAGATGCTCCTTCGATTCACGGGGGCCGGAATGTTGCTGACGTGCAAACTTAGCTGAAGACAGTCACTAAATTCTTTATAATTTAATACTTTAAAATACAACTCTGTACTTTGAAATACAACTCTGTTTAAGTATGTATATCGATTATACTTTTTAAAAATGTAATAACTGACACGACTGGCACGGCGTCATTATTCACGAAGAGCCGAACAGAAAAGACGAATAAGTAAGAAAAAATATGAATTTCTTTAAATATGTATATCTATCAAATAATTATTCTTGCAGATATTAAAACTCTCTGACAATAATTTAATGTACTTTGCCGCCATATGTCAAAATAAATGTGTTCTTAATATATTCGTTTTCTGACGTTTTGAATAATTTCATTCGAACCGCAACAATACCCCTCCGGCCACAGAATATAAAAATAGGATGTTGTAGGATAACTAAGCCGATTTTTATTTTTTTTTTAGAAAGAAAACTGAGTGGGCTACTCCAAAAACAGCGATTTTTTTTTTTTAAATTCCATGATAGGTTTAGATTCATATATGAAAAAAACCACATATTTAAAAATAAAAAAACAAAAGATATATATTCTCATGTAAAATTAACGGCCTAATCGAATGGTGTACTCAGTTTTTTAGTGCGAGCCATAGGGAAGGTACCAAGATCGCCTAAAGTAGAATTTTATTTTTTTTTAGTCACGGATTTTCAAGTTTGGACCCTGGTATTTTCAAGATAGCTTAAATTTCTTTTTAATCAAAATATACAGGAATCTGCCCAAATTAATGTAGTTTTCAGAAAAGTTTATCTCATCGAAATCAAGCGTTTTTTACCCAAGCTACTATAGTTTAAATGAAATATTCCAAAAAAACTTTCATATTGAAAAACATTTTTTATTGTTGCAAGTACAAAATCGAAAATTTATTATTTACATATGTATTTACATATTCTGTAGCCGAAGGGAATATCTGAGAAACTTTGCAGAAAAAAAAACGCAAAAAATCTGCGCAAATTAATGCAGTTTTCAGAAAAGTTTTTTTCATCGAAATCGAGCTTTTTTTACCCAAGCTACTATGGTTTAAATGAAATATTCCAAAATCACTTTCATATTGAAAAACATTTTTTATTGTTGCAAGTACAAAATTCGAAAATTTATTATTTACATATGTATTTACATATGTATTTACATATGTATTCACATGTAGCCGGAGGGAAGATCTGAGAAACTTTGCAGAAAAAAAAACGTATCTAATCTATATATTATCCCTTGTATTTATATCAAAACTTAATTATTTTTCTTAATCTTCACCTTCTCGATATATTCCAATATATTGAGTTTCATAATAATAATAATACAATGGCGCTATTATAACTCTGACGAGTTTTATGGCCGAGCTTCTCTCCCAATTCGAGGTGTGCTCCTTTTTGTTTTTCCTACTAATTGGGTGGACCTACAGTTTTATGCCGGCTCCGAACGGCGAATGCATTTTTTGTGAGAAGCTTTTTCATGGCAGAAATACTCTCGGAGGGTATGCCGCCCACTGCCGAGAGGTGACCGCTGCTCTTAAAAAACCCAATAATTGTATTTTTACTAATTAGAAAAATTGTTTTGGTGTTTGGCTCGGACCGTGGTTTGAACCCGAGACCTCTGGCATAGCAGGCGAGCACTCTACCCACTGCACCACAGCGGCCCATATTGAGTTTCATACGCTATGAATATAAACAACAAAACGCAATCAGACTTTCGTATAATGCAGAAAGAATAAATAGCTAATGGCTATGCTTTATATATAGGCTTGCCCAGCCAATGTATGCTGGGACCGCCACTGACATATACATATCCAGCACATGGCGCACAAGTATTGGTCGTAGTAGTGGTCGGAAACTATCGATGGTTTCTGAACATCGTTTACACTATCGATGGTTTTCGACTATCGTTTGAACTATCGATAGTTTATTGAAAATTTGAAATGTGACCACTTGGCACCAAACAAACGGAAACTATTCCATGCAGGGTTTGAATTGCTGACTAGCAAGTAGTCAAAGCAACATAAATACGACTATGCATTCTAGTGATTACCCAAAAACATTAAAATTACACTACAATATGGGTATCAAACGAAAGGGGATGACCCCAGGTTTCATTTGGACTTCGATATATTTCGATAAATTTATCGATAACTGAGTTATCGGTCAAAATGTGATTGCCCAAAAAGATTAATATTACACTACAATATGGGTATCAAACGAACGGGGATGACCCCAGGTTTCATTTGGACTACGATATATTTCGATAAATTTATCGATAACTGAATTATCGGTCAAAATGTGATTGTCCAAAAACATTAATATTACCCTACAATATGGGTATCAAACGATATTAGATTTTTAATAGCTGTTATACATTTCTGGAAAGCGCACTATATAACGCAGCCTACAGTGTGAAAAGGCAAAAGGCGGTTACAGTGTGAGCGTAGCCGTAGACTCTCCCAAATCACCCGAAACTATCGTCAACTATCGATATACTATCGATAGTTTGCAAAAAACTATCGTACACTATCGATGGTGCTGACTATCGATAGTTTCCGACCTCTAGGTCGTAGCAACCATGCCTTTGGTAAATGCCTTCTCAGTTTTCGCTGATGTCACTTAATCAGTTTTGTCGAAGTTCACCTGAGGGAGTAAACGCAAATTAGAGTGATGATGATGAGGGTCCGTTGCACAGAAAAGGGTAAAAGCACAAAATTGTACTAGTTATGGCGTTAATTTGTCTTACTTTTTTAAGCGCCAGCAGAGTTGCTCGCTTGCTCACATGATCCAATAATCTATATGGTCGTAGCAGGTAAAAGAGAATACGCGATTACCGTTCGACGGCCGTATATAAGAATGTTAAAAACAGAAAAAAACCAGCGAGCATACAAGCGAACACACAAGCTATTTCCACGAATAACACGTGCAAGAGGGCAAAATCAAAACAAAAGACGATAATTTGACAGCTTACTAGATGTAGTGAAGAAGCATAATTTCCTATTAAGATGACAATTCTCAATTATTTGTCCAATGCTTGCTCACAAGGGAAATGTTTGTACGCGATGATATTGAATAATGTCCAAATAAGATGAAAGGCACAACAACGAAAATGCGTAAGATAGTAAGAGATAGGAACCAGGGTGAGAGAGAGAGAGATAGTGAATCTATGTTGAAATTTCTGATTTTATCTTCAACATTCAATTTAGTTTGGTACGGATTTCATGGTCCAATCGTTCGTTGTACCAAATCAATGATAACTACTTAATCAAATTTGATTTCAATGATTTTATAAAAGTTGTCAATGACATGCAAATTAATCCGAGATGATTAGTTGGTGTTCAAGGTTAACCGCCGCTACTAATAGCTCATAATGGGTCATAAAGGGTGAGGTCAGGCATATGAGCACATGGCCACCCACCAAAGGCATCATCGAAAGCTCATTATGCCTATCTTGCCTAGAGGAGGAGCGTTTCCTCTGCACTTGTCCGGCTTTCGCTAGACTCAGATTACGTATTCTCGGGTCGGATGTGTTGAGAATGGCGGATGCACATTCTCTAACTTCCTTTCTTTCTTTCTTAATTGGCACGTAACCGTCTAGACAATTCTGGCCGAGTTCAATAAAGCGCGCCAGCTGGTTTTGTTTCGTGCAGCATGGCCCCACATGGGAACACCTAGGCAGGACAGTGATGCCCATCTTATCTTCCCAATGCAGTGGAGGTCTGCCTTTTCTTCTGCGTCCAGCGGGTTTCGATAGAAATACTTTCTCTTTCTATAATACATTCTCTAACTATCACCCGACAATCCTCAGATTTATTAAAGAATCTGGAAAGTCTGCAGTGGAACTCTGATTCCACTATCCCACTTTCCCCTACATACTGAACCTTTCTAAAGGGTTTAAGTACAATGAGAAAATATGCCTGAGTGCTTGGGAAAGAAATAGTTACCCAGCCTACCACAATTCCATTCCATTCAAAGGATTAATTTTGTGGAATATTTATTTTTTTATGTCTCAACTTTTTTTTTTTTTTGATATGGCGGGCGGAGTCCTATAAAATAACATTTGCGGTTGTTACAGCAACCGTCATATCCAAGTACACACACAGATAATTTTGTTCCGCTTCAACGCTTTAATTGAGTTATTGCATTAGCATTGATGGCCTGAGCCATGACCCACACACCACCGCTTGAACACTTGAACCGTAACCGCCATCATCATTTTGTTTCACTATAATGACACTATGCAACAAAACACACAAACAACAACAAAACCACCATTAGCTGTCGAACAATATAAAAAAAAGAGAAAAGCCATGAAAAGTATGTAAATTGTATGAAAAAAGCACAAAAAAGCACAATGCAGATTGAAAAACGAGCGACCACACAAACCGCACGAAGGCGACACATTCACAATACTAACCAACCAACTGTTTCTGTGTGAATGTTCGTTTGGGAATTTGAGTATGTGTGTGTAACTACAGGGTGGTTGCAAAACCGAGGGAATGCGAGATAAAACGAGTACAGTCAAGGAGTTGTAGCCCAGCAGCAAAATCGCACGATTGCAATAACTGACACCCGCCCGACGGACACTAACCGCGTTAACTCTCAATGACTGTGGGTTCGAATTTTGATTGGCATATATATACATACATATACATAAGGAGTGTTTTTTTGGGCACTTCGCTGCCCGCTTATACTGGATCCTGCTCTCTTGGCTGACAGTTTCCATACAAAATGTTAGAGACTTTAAGAGACCTTATGAGAATATGCCAGCTACTCATTAAACTGATCTTTACTGATTATTCCAATTTTTTCTATTGTGAATAAGTGAAATGGTTTCAACTTTTTGTCAATAGATGTCTCTCCTATCTTCGAATTTAGCCAAGATTCAACGCAATACCGTTCGTTAGAACAAATAATTTATTGTATTAGTTTCTAATATTTTCCAAATTATTGTTATTTTCTACACAAGAAAGATTCAATGAAAAACAAGTAAGGAAGCCTAAGTTCGAGTGGAATCGAACATTAGATACTCAGCTGTATGCTTTCACTGTTTGTTTGCGTTTGATGGAAACACGGTGTAGGTACTTTATATAAAGCAAGTGCTGCATAAAGTGGGCGTAGCCGCGCCCATTTTCAAAATTTTTATCAGTCATCCAACTAAGCATATGAATATTATTCTTTGTGCAAAATTTCATTCCTTTATAACTTCTAGTTACAAAGATGTCACGTTACAAATTGCCAAAGGGTGTTCCAGAAATATCTTTGTTAAAAGGTAGGCGTGGTCATAAACCGATTTGAATAAATTTTTGCGTGTCTATTATCACAAGTTATAAAAGTGTATAAACCAAGTTTCGTCATAATATCTCAATTATTTGTCGAGTTATAGGCTAAGAAATCTCGTATATTCCTTTGTCTAAAAAGAGGCGGTGCCACGCCCATTTTCCAAAATTTGTCTATTTTTTGTTTTCGGTCTATTGTGGAACTCTTGCCACAAAATTTCATTGAATTATCTCTATATTTGACAAAGATATCGCTTAAAAGGTTTTTATTAGGCCACTTTATAATACCCATATATAAAAGTGGGCGTGGTCGTCAACCGATTCGCTAAAATTTTAACATGTATTACCACAAGTAACAAAAGTGTACACACCAAGTTTCGTCATTATATATCAATTATTTGTCGAGTTATGGGCTCAGAAATCTCGTATATTCCAGCTTCTAAAAAGAGGCGGTGCCACGCCCATTTTCCAAAATTTTGGGGTTTTCGTTGTATGTCCGCAGGTGGACTCCTGGCATAAAATTTCAATGATATATCTTTATATTTGACAGAGATATCGCTTAAAATGTTTTTATTAGGTCACTTTATAATATCGATATATAAAAGTGGGCGTGGCCGTCAACCGATTGTGACAATTTTTCGTCCAAACATTTGCCTAGGTAAGTATATCACGCGTACCAAATTTCATCGATATATCTTCAACAGTTTCTGAGTTATGACTCATAAAGTTTTCAATGTTTGCTCCTTAATAAGTGGGCGTGGCACCGCCCATTTTCCAAAATTCCATCAAATTTCTTCTTAGGGGCCTGAGCTCAACACGTGGGTAAAATTTCATCGCTCTAGCTATATTAGTGGCTGAGATACCAAATTTCCGATTTTTTCTATATAGGAAAAGTGGGCGTGGTCATGGTCCGATTTCGCCCATTTTCAATACCAACTGTCCCAATGTCGATACCAACTTGCATTTCAAATTTCATCAAAATATCTCAATTTTTGCGCGAGTTAGAGTGTTTACAGACGGACAGACGGACGGACGGACAGACGGACAGACGGACGGACGGACGGACGGACATGGCTCAATCGATTTCTCTTTTCACCCTGATCATTTTGATATACATAAGTCTATATCTATCTCGATTATTTCATTCTGTTACAATCCACCGTTATGTGATTAAAACTATAATACTCTGTGTACTAGTACAGCTGAGTATAACAACTATGAAAAAAAAAACATAAATGATAATTATTTTCAATAAATGAGATAAACAATTATCTAATAACTCATATGAAAAATAACGTGCAATGTTTGAGTGGCTAAAAAAGTTCGTTCGGCAAAACCGTGTTGAGCAAAAGCAATCAGCTGACACGTTTTTCCGGCAAAAATTGAAATGCTCGTTGATTTCTGCGGTACGGGCTGCGTATTCGTATGTGTCGGTCCTTGGTGGGTTTTCATTTATATGGCACTCTCATAAGATAGATCGTGTCAGCTGACACGGGTTGCGGCAACTCGTTGTTGACTGTTAGCACCATTACACCGCACCACAAATGTGCGTGTGTTTGTCGTCACCACTGGGCCTTTATATCACCCAACAAGTAGGGACACGATATCGAATCAAAAGCATCGATCTGGTACTCATTTAAAATATCGGTGAGGAAGAATCGCGAACCCGATAATATCGAAACTAAACTACTCGATACTCAAAGTATCGGTATCGAAAGCGGTAATTTTCTAGAAGGTGCAACCTTAAAATTTCCTCCAAAATAGTTAAAAGAGGTATCAGTCGACGCGTTCTGACCTCTAGATTATGAATTCGAAAGCGGAAATAAAATATTTTTCTACATTTTAAAGATATCACTGGATCACAAAATGAAATTTTTTGTCTGTACTTTGGACGTGACCATCCTATCTATATGTAAAATCGGTCGCTGATTCCGAAAATCGGGCTCATTTTTAATTCTATGGGAAGGTTTTTGAGATATCGGCAATTTACCGTTATTTGGCCACTGGCTCCACTTAATCCTGTATACCTTTTTAACGCAGTGAGCTATCTTCCTTGGAGTGACACTCAACGAAAGAAAATTAAATTTCCTTTTCATCGCTGCTATAACATTTTTCTGTAACTCTTATAGTTTCTGAAATATTGACGATTCAATTTGAATTTTTTCGATTTTTTACGATTTTTTGAAGAAAAAATTGAATTTGTCAGGCAATATCTTTTAAACCAATGTCTTCACCTTCGGTTTTACTCCTTTACATGAAGCTCCATTCTATTGGGAAAAATATAAGCTATCAACGAAGAAAATCCATGGTAAAATGGAAAAGTTATAGGCGATCAAGTAAATACATCCAAGTCGCGCAATGCCTCTGCACGGGTATATTCTATGCATGTTATACCAATACCTACACATCTGCAGTAGCAGCACATTGGCAGCGCAGTAGATAAAAGCCCATTTACGGGTATAACATGCATAGAATATACCCGTGCAGAGGCATTGCGCGACTTGGATGTATTTACTTGATCGCCTATAACTTTTCTATTTTACCATGGATTTTCTTCGTTGATAGCTTATCTTTTTCCCAATAGAATGGAGCTTCACGTAAAGGAGTAAAACCGAAGGTGAATACATTGGTTTAAAAGATATTGCCTGACAAAGTCAATTTTTTCTTCAAAAAATCGTAAAAAATCGAAAAAATTCAAATTGAATCGTCAATATTTCAGAAACTATAAGAGTTACAGAAAAATGTTGTAGCAGCGATGAAAAGGAAATTTAATTTTCTTTCGTTGAGTGTCACTCCAAGGAAGATAGCTCACTGCGTTAAAGAGGTATACAGGATTAAGTGGAGCCATTGGCCAAATAACGGTAAATTGCCGATATCTCAAAAACCTTCCCATAGAATTAAAAATGAGCCCGATTTTCGGAATCAGCGACCGATTTTACATATAAATAGGATGGTCGCGTTCAGAGTATTTTTTGGCTGTAGAGCAGTGTATTTATTAAAACGGTTTAAAGTTGCACCGTCTTCTAGAAAGTTACCAAAAACGCAATAAAACTGCACCCTGAGGCATACGCATATCGCTGTATTAGTGCTAATTCCATGTCATAGTATGCCATGGCTGGTTCCAAAGTTTTGATTTTGACGTAAATCCTTTTCTAACTCATAAGAATAGTTCAAGCTGATTAAAAAAATTATACAAGTTTATTAAGTTCTTGAAAACATTTTTTACAAACCAACAGCTTTTACAAAACAACAGGTGTATTTAATGCAATCACAGTTGTAAAAAGATATTTGCAAAATATTTAGTATTTTAAAAAATAAACATCTTAAATAACATTAACAATTCATTTTCATTGAGATTGAGTGTCAGAATAGCTGTGCATTCCATGTTATAAAGAGAAGCCATTGCGCAGTATGATTTTTCTTCCGGACTTCTTCTTTCCCTTACGGCCAAAGCAGAAGCTTACAAGAGGCAAATTTAAAATTTGTATTTAAATATATTTTATATTTTAAAAATAATTTATTTTATAGTTGTCAAATTGAAACAATTGTCAGAAAAAAGTGCCGAATGTCAAAAAACCTATCGAAATACAAGCTGGCTCATTGGTTTTTAACCGCCTAGATGGTATTTCGTTGGTTTTTTCCAACATAGCTTACTCCCTTTCACTACTACAAAACTGAATTTGACCACCTCTTTCACACAAAAAACCTTGTAGAATACCAGGAAAAAAACGTAGTATCATAGGGTCATTAATGGAAAACAGACCCTTTTTTGTTTACGTGTTTTTAGTAAAATGAGAAAGAAAAAAGATATTGACGATTCCTTCGCTGAAATGACGATTTTTTATTTGCAAACGTCAAATTATCGTATGAAAATGAAAAATATATAACCCTATATCTGCAGTCAGGGCCGTGCGCACGGGGGGGGGTTAAAACCCCCCCATGACCAAATCTAAGTTGCAATGATTTGCCAAAAATTTTCAAAATACAGTTTATAAATTTTGCATTGAATTTTGACTCATAATTTTTGACAATATTAGTTACAATAATTTTACGGAAGAAGAATTGGTAAAAGTTGCAAAAAATAAGGTTGGCCAATACATAAGTTCGGCACTTTGAATTGCACTTGGAGCTTTTCGAAATTACAAAGTTGTGTAGCATATGTTCGTTTGGCATTTTTAAAAAAATTGTACTGATAACAAAAAATGTTCATTTTGTGAAAACAGTGAGCAGTTTCAATTAACAAGTACTGTAAACAGTACACGGAAAGAAATTTGTATATTTGAATCAAGAAAAATGCTTTCTTGAACTCAATTTAGAAAATTTTTAGGGAAATAAGAAAAATTGACTTAATTATTACTGGAAATAAGAAATTGAGTTTTCCAAAAATGAGACAATTATTTTCTTATTCAAGAACACTAACAAAATCTATAGAAAAAAAATGTTGAAAAAAATTTTTAAATAAATAAGAACATCTTTTCTTAAATTTACTTAAATGAAGAAAATTTGTTTCGACGAATTGGAACAACAAAATACAGCGAAAAAAATGTAAAATGAATAAGAAAACGTTTTCTTGAGCGAAGTAAAATTTTTCTTGCTGAATTTGCATTTCCAAAGTTACATGTATTTTTTTTCATTTGCCATCCGCTTTGCATATTTCTGAATATTTTTGCAATTCTCAGATTGTTAGTGAAGCATTTGGTATAAGGAGTTCACTATTTGCATCTTCATTTATATTAAATAAAATGTTGTCATTTCAATAAACAAGTCCTAGGAAAATACTAGTTGACTAATTATGGTTTTCTAATCCCTCATGATTACTCTGAAAAAAATACCCGTAGTTAACTCAACAACTTTCCGCGGTTGAATCTCCGTCTTTGATTCAACAGCAAAAGTATTTGTTTTAACGGCAAAGTTTTTGATTCAACAACTTTCCATAGTTAATTCAAAGACGGGCGTTTTTGATTCAAAAACTCCATTGCTGTTGAAAAATTTTGAAGTAAATAAAAAATAGAAAATTTTTTTTTTCAAACTCGTTCAATTAATTTAAATTTTCGGGAAAAATATTTATATGTACATATATATATGCAATATATAATCACAAATAAAGGTAAGTCACAATAATGATATTATTTATATATTATTATAATATATTAAAATTATATGTACATACATATATACGTTTAAAAATTTATTTTGTATTTTCAGATTAAATATGTTTGATTATCCCGTTTTTCCGATAGCGAGCAATAGAAGGAGCCAAATCTGCAGGTAAAACTTGTCGGCGATGAGAAAATAATCAAGTTATTCTTGTCGTGGGAGTTATGTACAGGTGCATTGATGCAGTTCAATGAATACGGTATCAAAAATATTGAACTGCTTGCAATGATGCACTCCCACGACATCGACGAAATATTAAATAAAAAAGAACTCATCGCCGACAGGATAAAATTCCGCAAACCTACAAATGTGGCGGTCGGAAAACAATAAAGAATGTGTTATGAAATAATAAAAAAAATAAGTTGAGTTTATGTGTTTGTGTTTGTGTAAAAAGCCCTGCAGACAGTGATAGTCATTTGATATATCATTTGAGGCGCACGATTGATGGATAATTCTGTCACACACTGCCTACAAGTTTCCATAATTTTTATATGGACGGTGTGAAAAATGTGATGAGAACCTTTGTGTCCGTGTCTCTTTTCATCAATCGCCTTGTTCAATGATGTATCAAATGACCATCACTTGTTTGGTGAAACCGGGCCTTAGTATTAATATTACATACTATGTAAACATATATATTATATAAAAAAAATAAAATAAAATAAAATAAAATAAAATAAAATAATATCAATATCTATTATATTAAAACAAAATTACTATTTTTTACGATTTTTTTGATGTTAACTTAAAAGCGTAAGTATTTGCTTCAATGGTGCCCGTTTTTGGACCAAAAACTTTTGCTGTTAGTTCAAAAGCAAAAATTGTTAGCTTAAATACGAAAAGTATTTAAATCAACGGTGCTCGCTTTTGGACTAAAAAGTTTTGCTGTTAATTCAAAAGCAAACACTGTTAACTTAAATGTAAAAGTATTTCATTCAACAGTTTCCGTTGTTAACTTAAATACGAAAAGCATTTGAATCAAAAACGCTCGAATCTTTGAAACAACAACGGAGCGTTGTTGGGCACATTTCAACTGCGGAAAGTTGTTAATTTAACTGCAAAAGTCTTTGTATTTACAACGTTTTTTTTTTTTCAGAGTAGTTTTCATTTTCCTTATTTTTTACGTTTTTAATATTTTTAGAAAATATTTGCTTAATTTAATATTTAATATTTTCTTATGCCTCAGACACACATGTGGTATGAATATTAGAATATCAATATTATGATTTGGCTATGCTATGAAAATTTTCAATTAAACTACAATATGAGGGTGACACATATGTGGTATAGATCGAAATATTACTATACTATGATGTGTGTCTCTCGCATTACTTACTTAAGCTCGTATAAGAAAAGTTTTACTTGCAACAAAAAAATAATTTCTTAATTTATTTCAAAAAACAAGAAAAAAACACTTACCCTAAGTAAATTATTTCTTATTTATTTAAAATCCAATTTTACTTGAAGCAAGAAAATGTTTTCTTATTTATTTAAAATCCAATTTCACTTGAAGCAAGAAAATTTTTACTTATTTATTTAAAATCCAATTTCTTGGATTTTCTTGATATTAAGAAATTATTTTCTAAGTTCAAAATCAAGTCTAATTTTTCTTGTCTCGGCATTGATTCTAGTAAAAAATTTTTTCCGTGTACTATTCAGGACCTGGTTAACTAGGTTTTGATGAATCATAATGAGTTTCAGAAAAGTTAGAGAACATTTAAATTTATGGTGTATGGGTCTGGATATCTGTTTCAGCAAATATGTTTATCTTAGCGAAAAATGTATGCGAATGCAAACCAAAATTAAAACCCCCCCCAAGGCTAATTCCTGCGCACGGCCCTGTCTCCAGTTATCATTATTTCTATCGCATGGTAATTGCAAATTGTAAGCAAGTTTCGGTGGCAAGTGTGCGCCTCGTTAAATGTGAAAATCAATAAACAGATTTGGGTAACTTCATACAACTTCATACAAAAAACCTTACGAAGTAGCCCAAGCCTGCAATTATTTCAGCACGTGGATCAGACCTATTTTTCGATATGTACCAGTGAAAATTACTCGTGCTTGTGCATTTTTCGGCCCTTTGGGAAGCAGCTTGTCACTTCTGCACACTCGACCGATTTTCGGCACTATTTTGCATTGCACAATTTTTTAGACAAATATGACACAATTTTAATTTTCCATCACTGAATGTACTCATTTGTTCGATACCGTGGTTGAAGTACTCGATACCAAAAAATATCGTTGCAAAAGAATCGAGTAAAAAGTATCGGTATCAAATGCAAAAAATATCGATTTGGTATCGTATCGTATCGAAATTCGTGTCCCTACCAACAAGCATATGTCAGCTTTCAAAGTTACATTTGTAACACATTTTCTTTCATTAGAGATAAGATAAAGAAAAAACTTTTGCGGAGAACAGCTTTTGCGTTGGGGGCCTTCGGCCGCGCTTATAAAAAATAACCCTCAGCCGGTGGAATTCTCTTTCCAGAGTAATATCTATGGCCCGGTCTACAGTACTTTTGCGGCCATTTCAAGTCGCAAAATTGTGCAAACGTAATTTTGAACCGTGAAATATGTTTGTTGGTTGTACAATATACGTTCTTTGTCCGTACTTTAACGAACGGTGTTGGGTTGAGTCTTGGCTAGATTAAAAGATAGGGGAGACATCTATCGATAAAAATTTGAAGAAATTTCATCAGATAAACACACCTTTTTTTCAATTCCTTTACTTTAACGAACGGTCGTATAATTTTCATTTGTTTTTATACCAGTGGTTGTTTTTTTCGCAAGTCTCTAACTCTTGCCCAAACGAATACGGCTATATATACATACATCGCTAGCTTAGAGTGCAAACTGTGTAGGTCCATTTTTATGAAAAAGTGTATTTTTATGTAGAAGGCTAGAAAAATCAAATACACAACACACTAAACAAGTCTGTGAAACTTGTCATATTTCTACGCGTTGTTATTCAGTGATACGCAAATGGTGTAAGTCCAAAAGCAAACAAAACGCAAACAAAATTGTCTAAGTCCAAAATATTTACATGAACAGATTTTTTTTTTTTCATTTCGAAAAACAAGGTTTGAAAAACAGGTGCCCAGATATGAGTCAAAACGTGGACCCGATGAGCCCGAAAGTGGGAATAATCGCTTCAATATAGAGATCTCTTCGATGGAATTCTCAACCTGGTCCTCTAGGTAAAGGGAAGATGAAAATGGAAAAGAAAGTCGAATGGAATGTAATGCGAATGGGAAAGGGAGGGAAAGGGAGACAGGAAAGGAAAGGAAACGTAAATAGAATCGCAGAGGGAAGGGAGAGAGAGATTAGAAGAGGGAAAGGGAGAACAAATAGGAGAGGGATAGTAAAAGAGGGGTAAGGGAGAGCGATAAGGAGAGGAAAGGGAAAAGAAAAGAAAAGAAAAGAAAAGAAAAGAAAAGAAAAGAAAAGAAAAGAAAAGAAAAGAAAAGAAAAGAAAAGAAAAGAAAAGAAAAGAAACGAAACGAAAATAAAATAAAATAAAATAAAATAAAATAAAATAAAATAAAATAAAAGAAAAGAAAAGAAAAGAAAAGAAAAGAAAAGAAAAGAAAAGAAAAGAAAAGAAAAGAAAAGAAAAGAAAAGAAAAGAAAAGAAAAGAAAAGAAAAGAAAAGAAAAAAAAGAAAAGAAAAGAAAAGCAAAGAAAAGGAAAGAAAAGAAAAGAAAAGAAAAGAAAAGAAAAGAAAAGAAAAGAAAAGAAAAGAAAAGAAAAGAAAAGAAAAGAAAAGAAAAGAAAAGAGAAGAAAATTAAATTAAATAAAATAAAAGAAAAGAAAAGAAAAGAAAAGAAAAGAAGAGAAAAGAAAAGAAAATAAAATAAAATAAAAGAAAATAAAATAAAATAAAAGAAAAGAAAATAAAAGAAAAGAAAAGAAAAGAAAAGAAAAGAAAAGAAAAGAAAAGAAAAGAAAAGAAAAGAAAAAAAAGAAAAGAAAAGAAAAGAAAAGAAAAGAAAAGAAAAGAAAAAAAAGAAAAGAAGATAAACTAAAATAAAATAAAATAAAATAAAATAAAATAAAATAAAAGAAAAGAAAAGAAAAGGAAAGGAAAGAAAAGAAAAGAAAATAAAAGAAAAGAAAAGAAAAGAAAAGAAAAGAAAAGAAAAGAAAAGAAAAGAAAAGAAAAGAAAAGAAAAGAAAAGAAAAGAATAGAAAAGAAAAGAAAAGAAATGAAAAGAAAAGAAATGAAAAGAAAAGAAAAGAAAGGATGAAAGTGAAAGAAAGAAGGGAAGGGGTGGAAGTCGAATACTTAGAAGAAAGAGAGAAGGATATGAAGAGGTAGAGGTATCACGGCGAAACGAGACGGATTTACTTTAATTCCGGATCTCACAAACGGCTTCAACAATTTTCATGAAATTTTGTAGGTATACAAGGGGTCTAGGGGGCAATTTTGAAAAGATTCATTTTTCCACTATTTTTTTTTTTTTAACTTTTCATTTCGTTTGCAAAGATCTGCGGTAAAATGGCAGCCGAGATAAGCTCGGTCATGCGGTTTTTAAACAAAATATTTTCATTATGCGTGGATATGTGGATTTCTTGGTTAGCTGGCAATGCCAGCAGAATGAGACCAACTACAACAAAAACAGAAATGCATGAATATGCTTAAGAACAACAATAACAACAAAAAAAAAAAAAAATAATCATAATTAATCTAAAAACACTATCGAGTTTCGACTAGAGTACCAGTTTTACTAATTCTGAAATATACATAATCTGAAAATAAGGAGAAAATTTTACTTTTAGCATGACAGAAAAGTAACTGGCAGCGGAACGGGACGTTCTTAACTGCTAACAAGTAACTAATTAATTGGAAAAGAAAAATGTTAATCAATCAACTGTTGCTTTGCAAATTGAAATTCCTAAACTATGAATTTACTTGCTCTAAGTACATATGTAAAGGAGGGACCGTCGAAATGCCGGAAATCAATTAAGCATACATAATAACAGTGCTCCAGCTCGTCTAAGGCAATGCATCACAAAGGAAACTAAATTGGTAGTTGCCTAATTGAGCAGAGAGCAAAAGTTTTGCCTTACCCTGTAGGAAATTTAATTAATTTTAAATCACTTTATAAACTACTTTATTTTCAATAACAACTAATTGAAAATGTGACTTTTTCCTTTGCAATGAACTGACTTTTTTAACACGGCGATGTCATAGCAAGCAGTCAATTGCCCTATCCTGCATTTGTTTTCAACTACTTTACTAGTAGTTTAAAATAATTAACTTTATCTTGAGTTTCTTTTCAACTACTTTACTTATAGTTTAATATAAATAACTTAATCCTGCATTTGATGTCGAAATTCAAGAAATGGTAAAAATGCGAAGCAAATTTTCCTCAAATTTCGAAAATTGTTCTCAAGTTGATAAACAATATTTGAGAAACAATTGAATTTATCTTAATTTTCAAATGATAAATATGAAACAATATTTTCTCCGTTTGAGAATTTCGTTTTCAGTGTTTAATGGGAAGTGAAGCTGAAAAACGGTAACCAAAAAAAGGAAAAAACAATCTTGGCATACTTAGATCTGAAAACATGTGTTTACACATACATATGTACTTACATATAAAAATGAAACTCTCCCGCGCTGCATTTGTTTTAAGCTACTTTAAAATTAGTTGAATATAAATCACTTTTTAATATATTTATTTTTGCAACTAACTTTTTTTTTCCGTGAGGGTAACGCGCAACAAAGGACACACATACACACCAACGCGCAAACACACACACATACACACAGGGAAATTTGGATAAATGGCCTAAAATCATTGTTTGTTGTAGCTTTTGTTGCTGTCGAATTATTAAGATATGAAGCATTGGGCTAATCACTTGGGCATGAGCGTTTTAGCTGCTTTTGGCTAGGCCTCTATGTCAATGATGGACTCTACGGCTAGCGGGGTAGTGGTAGTGCGTTGAATGCCCCACTTGCCTAATAGACTAGAACCTTTTTTTTTAGTTAGTTAAGTGCAAAAGTTTATTTGTATAGTAAGAGTAGAGTCAATACAAACGTACATGAGTGCTTTTTATTTGATTAAACGTGCCGCTTATATTGAAATTTATAAATTTTTGTGTACATATACATACATACATATATGTATGTATGTATGTGGGTTTGCTTATATGCTTCGACCTTTTCGAATTTTCGCTAAGTTTGCTGCTTAACGCCTCCATTGGAATGCTAATCAATAAATTATTACGCATACAATGTTGACAGAGTTTTACTTTGCACTCAAAAATTGTCGCCGCATGCCACTTGACGCCGCCTTTAGGGTGTTGAAATATTAAAATTAATTAACCTTATGGGAATTTGTGATATTGTTCAGTGCGTTACAATTGGCCAACTTTGATAAATGTACATATACCTAAGTACATATACATACATACATATATACATATATACACTCTATTGCATGTTTAGCTGGGTAATTCAGCAACACATACATATGTACATACACACTAGGGTGGTGCTTAAAATCAAATTAGCTATTTTCTGCGGCACACTCCTAGATCAGAAGCAATACACTCAAATAAATTTTTGGTATAAATTTTAAACTTTTTAGTCGATATATAGGACACGACCGAAAAATTATTAAAATTTAAACTTTGAAAAGTTTAAAAGATTTTTAAACTTTTAAGGTTTAGATTTTATTCTAAATTAAAATTTATTTTAAGACTTTCAACAGTTTAAAAATTAAACCTTTTTTGGTTTCAATTAAAAACAATGTCTGCTCCCAAATCCTCTTCATGCTTTTCCCTATTTTATCTTCTTTCCTATCCTTTTTTCTCCTTTTCTTCCTTATTGTTCTCCCCCCAACATCCCCTTAATCCTTTTCCATACTGTGTCTTTTTCCTATCCTCTTCTTCTCCTTTTCTGCCTTCTTAATTTTATCTGTTTCCATAATTATTTTGTATTTGTTTATTTCTCCATTCAAACAACGCCAGACAGTCGTTCATTCAAATCTATATATATAAAAATGATTTGGTATTTAATTGTAACGCTAAAGCTTGAAAACGGCTGAACCAAATCAAATACTTCCTTAGGGGGGTTTGTTTGTTGTTACCCCGCGAAGGTTTAGTCGAAGAAAAAATTAAAAAATGTTAGGCGGGCGTGGCACCTCCCATACAACCTTAATTTTTAAAGCTGATTATCTCTAAAATAGTTCAAGGTAGGGAGCTGATAATTGGTATAGAGGTAGGTGATATCAAAACCCTTCTCACTCAGAAAAGTGGGGGTTATCAGAAAAGGGGGCGTGGCACCTCCCATACAACCTTAATTTTTAAAGCTGATTATCTCTAAAACAGTTCAAGGTAGGGAGCTGAAAATTGGTATAGAGGTAGGTGATATCAAAACCCTCCTCACTCAGAAAAGTGGGGGTTATAAGAAAAGGGGGCGTGGCACCTCCCATACAACCTTAATTTTTAAAGCTGATTATCTCTAAAATAGTTCAAGGTAGGGAGCTGATAATTGGTATAGAGGTAGGTGATATCAAAACCCTTCTCACTCAGAAAAGTGGGGGTTATCAGAAAAGGGGGCGTGGCACCTCCCATACAACCTTAATTTTTAAAGCTGATTATCTCTAAAACAGTTCAAGGTAGGGAGCTGAAAATTGGTATAGAAGTAGGTGATATCAAACCCCTTCTCACTCAGAAAAGTGGGGGTTATCAGAAAAGAGGGCGTGGCATCTCCCATACAACCTTAATTTTTAAAGCTGATTATCTCTAAAATAGTTCAAGGTAGGGAGCTGAAAATTGGTATAGAGGTAGGTGATATCAAAACCCTCCTCACTCAGAAAAGTGGGGGTTATAAGAAAAGGGGGCGTGGCACCTCCCATACAACCTTAATTTTTAAAGCTGATTATCTCTAAAATAGTTCAAGGTAGGGAGCTGATAATTGGTATAGAGGTAGGTGATATCAAAACCCTTCTCACTCAGAAAAGTGGGGGTTATCAGAAAAGGGGGCGTGGCACCTCCCATACAACCTTAATTTTTAAAGCTGATTATCTCTAAAACAGTTCAAGGTAGGGAGCTGAAAATTGGTATAGAAGTAGGTGATATCAAACCCCTTCTCACTCAGAAAAGTGGGGGTTATCAGAAAAGAGGGCGTGGCATCTCCCATACAACCTTAATTTTTAAAGCTGATTATCTCTAAAATAGTTCAAGGTAGGGAGCTGAAAATTGGTATAGAGGTAGGTGATATCAAAACCCTCCTCACTCAGAAAAGTGGGGGTTATAAGAAAAGGGGGCGTGGCACCTCCCATACAACCTTAATTTTTAAAGCTGATTATCTCTAAAATAGTTCAAGGTAGGGAGCTGATAATTGGTATAGAGGTAGGTGATATCAAAACCCTTCTCACTCAGAAAAGTGGGGGTTATCAGAAAAGGGGGCGTGGCACCTCCCATACAACCTTAATTTTTAAAGCTGATTATCTCTAAAACAGTCTAAGGTAGGGAGCTGATAATTGGTCTCTCTAAAACAGTTTAAGGCAGGGAGCTGAAAATTTTTATAGAGGTAGGTGATATCAAAACCCTCCTCACTCAGAAAAGTGGGGGTTATAAGAAAAGGGGCGTGGCACCTCCCATACAACCTTAATTTTTAAAGCTGATTATCTCTAAAATAGTTCAAGGTAGGGAGCTGATAATTGGTATAGAGGTAGGTGATATCAAAACCCTTCTCACTCAGAAAAGTGCGGGTTATCAGAAAAGGGGGCGTGGCACCTCCCATACAACCTTAATTTTTAAAGCTGATTATCTCTAAAACAGTTTAAGGTAGGGAGCTGAAAATTTTTATAGAGGTAGGTGATATCAAAACCCTTCTCACTCAGAAAAGTGGGGGTTATCAGAAAAGGGGGCGTCGCATCTCCCATACAACCTTAATTTTTAAAGCTGATTATCTCTAAAACAGTTTAAGGTGGGGAGCTGAAAATTGGTATAGAGGTAGGTGATATCAAAACCCTTCTCACTCAGAAAAGTGGGGGTTATCGGAAAAAGGGGCGTGGCACCTCCCAAACAAACTTAATTTTTCATGCTGAATATCTCTAAAATTGTTTACGCTAGGGACTTGGAAATTGGTGTGGAGATAAACGATAACAATTTCATATTAACGCAAAATAATAGGAGTTATACGAAAAGGGGGCGTGGCACCTCCCAACAACACTAAATTTTTTAAGCTGAATATCTATAAAATCGTTTAAGGTTGGGACCTGAAAATTGGTCAGGAGATTGACGATATCAATAGCGTGCTTCTGAAAAAAAACAGTAGTTTTGGGAAAAGGGGGCGTGGCACCTCCCATGCGTTCTTAATTTTTAAGGCTAGAAATCCTTAAAAGCGTTCATGGCATGTACATAGAAATCACTATGCAGATATACGATATCAATACCATGTTCACCCAAAAAAAAAAAGATTTATCGAAAAATGGGGCATTGCACCTTCCATACGTACTAAACTTTTGAGGCTGAATATATCTAAAAGGGTTGGAGGAGGGGCCTGAAAACCATTATGGAGGTATACTATATCAATACTCTTACTTACTTAGTTAAAATAGCCAATACTCAGTGAAAATAAATATCCGGAACAGAAAACTAAAAATTTTGTGTATCGTGCAGCCTTAAACTGAATACTAAAATTATATATTTTTGAAGTTGTATACACAATGAAGTAGTGAAAAATCGTTAATTTTCTATTAAAAATAATACCGGTGTAATAACAATTTCTGAAATGAAATTAATAAAAAAATCTATTTTGGGCAGAACGAAGTTTGCCGGGTCAGCTAGTTGTCTAATAACTATTAATGAGCTTTTTATATTGTTCATTTCTCGAAAAAGCAAGTTGGAATTTCAAATCAAAAATTGAAATTTTTCGTGGAAACCAAATTTTACGACCAATAAAAGTTTAAAATTTAAACCTTAAAAGCAAGGCAAATCCATTATGGTAATGGCAGAGCGAATTCGACAATATTCGCCACGGTTCGCTTTAAGTTTTTGTCCATCAGAATGTCAAACTCAAATTAAAATATTTCTTTGTTTGACATTCTTCTGTATTCTTCTTCTGTGTTCTTCTGGCAGGGCGAGTTCGCAATATTCGCCTCGGTTCGCTTTAAGTTTTTGTCCATCAGAATGTCAAACTCAAAGTCAAATATTTCTTTGTTTGACATTCTTCTGTATTCTTCTGTACACGGCGAGTTAAAACGAGAAGAAGAAGAAGTCAGCTGTTCACTTACCATTACCATATGAATGAATTTGCCTTGCTTAAAAGTTTAAATGAGAAAAAGTGTAAGATTTAAACCAAAAAAGTATAAAATTTTTCCAAAAAATACTTTGAAATATTTGAACTTTTGTAAGTTTGAATTTTAAACCAAAAAGGAATAAGAAACTCTTAAACTTTCGAACTTTCAAAATTTCACCCCAAAAAAGGTTTTAAATTTCTTTCAAACCAAATCAAAATTTTAAAAATATTCCAATATTTATAACAGTGTACAGTCATAGATATCACATACATATCGATCGGAGACGGCTAAGAAGTGTTACACGAGTTCACATATCCGAATATGAACTTTGATCCCTGTCCGATCTTCAGTGGCGCACACAGAAAAATATTTTGGGGGGGTTTTCAATATCCAACGGAAAATTAAAAAAATGTTGGTGTTTCAAAAAGAAATGTCTGTCATGTCCCACGGAAATATATTGAATTTTATGGAAAACCTCCTTCTATACGCAATAGACACCATTAAACGTTACTTTGGCTCATTTCAAATCAACACATTGAAAAAAAAAATTTCTGGAAAAAGTTTGTGTAAATAAGTGTATTATGATTCTTGCGAGATTTCAATTTTGAGTGCTAACAAAATGCGGATAACTATGGAAACGCAAGAAAAATATATGTTTCATGATTTAGCTTAAGAAAATAGTGAGAACAATTTATTTTTAGCAAAATACAAGATGAAGAAATCTTAGTTTTTCTATGTGCGTAATTTTAAAGCATTAGCATTTTCATTTAAACTTTTAACAACTAAGGACCAATCTGGACCAGGTCTTATAAGCAGATTTGAGTTGTTTTAAGTCTTCTCTTGAGAAGCCTGTTTATACATTTTTCCCTTTTTCTTAAAATATCATATTAAATGTACACAACTAGTCTATAAAAAATATTGTTGCCCAAGATGCTCCTTTTACGTATTTTTGTACAAGTGTACGTCGACTGTTTTCGATAAATCTTTATTTTCGATAAAATCTGAGTAATTGAGTTTTGTCCCACTCTCCATACAATTTCTTTTTATCCCGCGAAATATCGCGGAAATATTTTTTTTAATTGTAACTTTGTTATTTGACATCGGATTTTTAAAATTCAAATGTCATTAGTTTAGTATTTGGAAGCTCTGTATATCCTTCTAATGTCCTTTTGACCTATGAAGTCATTTTCACATAGTTAAGTCACCTAACCAAGTTTTCCATCCAAAATATCCTTTTTGTTTCACAAGAAAAAAATCGCCAAAAATAAAGTATTTATCGGATCTCCCTGATATTACGCTTAAAGTATTTGCAATTAAATGGGCAAATTTTTAAAAGAATAAAACTTTCCTGATTTTTACAACTTTTTGTAAAAAACTTACTTTGAAAATCGAAATTTTTTCAAAAATCGCAAAAAAATGCACAGCTATCGCTCAGCGAGTTTTTATTAGACCACTACAAGTTGTATGTCATTTGAAGCGTATTTTAATTGCCTTTCAAACGAGATACTGCTTGTGTATATCGCATTTGTAACTCCAGCGAAAATAATTTTTGAATGGAGTGATAACAAAGAACACAAAATTACCGTTATCTCGAAAACCTAACCATACAAAAAATAGTTCCAAGCTCAGCAGGTCAATTCCTATCCTCCCCCATTCCTAGTTTTCTTGTTTTTTTTTTTGGCTGTAAACTAGCGTTAGTGGTGGGCGTGGATTACAATATATATGCTTTTAATTTTTCTGAAAGATGAGTCGTATAGTGGGACACCAATGTGCCAAATTTGGTTTCGGTAGGCCCATCCGTTTCCAAGAAATTGAGTTTTGTCCCACTCTCAATACAATTGAGACCAGTGTGCGTTGGTGAATTATTTTAAATTAAAACAAACCTCAGCTAATATCCACAGCATACTTTTAGGGAAATGTCTCCACACTGCTTGTTTATAAAAATAATCAGTAGATGTTGACAAACATTAGCAATGTACATCCACGAATATTCATAGATTTTACAACATGTATTTACACAAATATTTATACATGTACCATCTTTTATAAAATTATTTTTTTTATGGTGTGCTGTCAAATTTTGGGGGGGTTTTAACCCCAAACCCCCCCCCCCCTTGTGTGCGCCAATGCCGATCGTACAGAAATACATATTGTGCAGGACTATCGATTTTGGGTATTAGATATAAAAAAAAATTAATTTAATTTTTCAGTCTTTATGCCCGAATCGCAATTTGGTGTTCGGTCGGTCGCGCGTTGATCGTACCTCAAAGCCACCTCACACTGACATTCGATATTAGATGTTGGGTTGTAAACATGTTCACTGCCACTAATATATGTATTTTGTTGACTTTTTTCATAAATTTCATAATTTTTCATCGAAAAAAATAAAATTTTAATTTACTTAATGTCAAACGCCCGACTTAGTAGAAAAATATTCAATTGATGAAGTGTTATCTGACTGGCAGATCTCAACGTGTGAAAGTTGATTCAAAAGTGTCTTCATTGCGTTCAATATCGTCTGGTGTTCCCCAAGGTTCTATCCTGGGCCCACTACTCTTTAGTTTGTTTGTGAATGATGTCTTCTCTCAATTCATGCTTATGCTGATGATGTCCAACTTTATATGTCTAGCCCTCCTGATCAGGTCGCGGAATTGTGCAATAAATTTAACCGGGAACTTTCCTCTATCCATTCTTGGGCCTTAAGAAATGGCCTATGTCTTAACGTTGGTAAGTGTTATGTGTTGCCTATATGTAAGAAGCGCCTTAAGCCTGCTGATGTCCCTTCGTTATATATAGGAGAGAAAGAACTTAAATCGGTAACCAAAATTAAAAACTTGGGATTTGTTATTAACAGTGATCTTACGTGTACTGATCACTTAAATTCAGTAGTTGGCAAAGTATACTCCACGCTGAGAAGCCTTCGAATATCTGCCCCATATACGCCAAATCAGATAAGACGGAAACTCGCTATCCAGCTCATTATGCCTATAATTTGTTATGCGGAGCTAGTTTACAGTAAACTAGACTCTCAGTCTGCTCATAAGCTGGATGTAGCCTTCAACCACGTTACGCGGTATGTATTTGGCTTAGCGAGATTCGAGCATATCACAGCGTGGAGGAGTAGCCTGCTGGGCTGTGAACTCGCTGATTATCTGAAAGTTAGAAACTGTGTCTTTCTCTTCCACCTCATGAGAGCTAAGACACCTGATTATCTTTATGAGAAACTACTTTTTGGTAAATCGACCCGTATAAGTGACCTTATGGTTCCACAGTACAATTTTCTCTCCTCATCTAGACTATTCTTCGTCAACGCTATACGTATATGGAACTCTGTTCCTGCCGTCATACGCAGTAGCCTAAACATAAGCAACATTAAGACTGTTTTGTTATCATATTTTAGTAAATAGAAATATGAAAATTATATATGTTTGTATAACTCATAGATGTGCTATCTATCTATACTAAGCTTACCGCTCCTTCACTCTTCTCTCCTTTCTCTCCTCCCCTTCCTCACTTCTTTTTATTTTACTGTTTTTAATTAGTTTTAGGTATAGTTATAAGCTATTGTAGGTATATACTATTATGTAATGGTTTTAGTAGTTATTGTTGTGCTAAAAAAGACATCATGTACTTACTGCACTAATGTTTAATTTTAATAAATGAAATGAAATGAAACTCAGGCGTTATACAGGGTTGCAATGAACATACGATATTACAAATATTTTACGATCAAACGCTTGAGGTCACAATGCGATTTGCTCCATATATTTCCATACATTTCTACTCACTTGTCAGAAGCGCGACCGACCGAACGCCAAATTGCGATTCGGGCATTATAGAGTTTTTAGAAATTTGACGCCAGTGCTGTGATCCTTTAACCATCTCCGATCGGGCGCCAAATTTATATGTGACACCTTTGACTGTATTAGCATCGACCTATGGGGAGAGGTTCGCGAAATATGATATAAAATATTTTTCGCCATATATGTGAGGACTACCCTAATAAACACACACACACACGCGCTCTTAGCTAAGCTTATATAACAGTAAATAAAGGGTTCATTGGTATTTATAATAATTTCATGACATATTTGGCCACTAATAATAATTTTCCTACTTAGTTTAGTTATACTTAGTTTTGCCCAAAAACGGACTTTTATTACACTATTACAATTTCATGTCTCAAACTTCATCAGTGAAACACTCTAAAGCAAAGTCCATCATTAAATGTGCTGGAAAATTGGCTCTGCCCAGTTGGTTGAGGTGCTCGGAAGATGCTGGTTCTTCATTATATCCTTCAACTGTGCTCATGACCCGACGCACAGTGGGGGCACCTCCATTCAAACGCGGCCAAAAATAGTAATAATTGAGCTAGAAACTTTAAACTCGGAACTTAAGCTTTCTTGATTGAAGATAGTAAACTGTGAAAATTTGAACAAAATCGGCCTACAAATACACCCCCCTCCCATATAACGGTATTTTTGAAATTTCAATATTTTGTTAACTATTATAGCTAAAATGCTCAATTTTAATAAGAGCACACATTTTTTAAATATAAATAATATACAGTAATCATTTTGGAAAAAGCGCAAAGTATTCCATGGTTTTCAAATTAAAAATATATGCACTTTTGAGCATTTTATAAGCATTCATCATAAAATTTTCCTTCAAAAAAATCACATTTAAAAAAATTTTTATACCACAAATGAAACTATACTTTTCTAAAGGATTTCAGTGTGCTAAATCTGAATCTGAAGTCAGAATTTTTAAATTGGTTCTAGTTTTTGAGATATTCATGTCCAATTAGGCAAAAAAACACGTTTTTGACTATATTCCCTGCTTAATATCTTGTATGTAATATTTTTTTATTCAAAATCAAATACACCGTTAGAAAGCATAAACCATCCCCCTGAATATGGCGTTTAATATTTTCAGATATCTTTATTAGAATTGGAGAAATTGTTGTTTAAGTTTCATTAACTTGGCAAATTTTCCCCATACAAAATTATTAATACTTTTTGAAGCATACTTTTGGGGATTTTGTATGGGAAAAATGTATGAAAACTTAGAAAAACTCACTCCATAAAAAAATTCATAAAACAAAAAAGCGCAAACGAATTTTTAAGATTTCTTCACCTGTTTATAAAGCACGTTCACTAGCACCAAATATTAAAAATTTGGAGAGGTCATATTTTGTATTTTTTTTTTATTTCATGTTGAAATTTTCCAATTTTTACACAATTTTTTTTTCTGTTCGAAAAGAAAAAGGCTGCAAAAAAATAATGATAACGCTGATAAAAAAAATTCTTTCATAATTTGAAAGTGTGAACCATTGCCTACAACACGGTGAACAAACTATTCGATTAGTCGCCTAAGAATAAGATTTTTCATAATGTCAAAAGTAGCCTAATTATTGCGTTTTGAAAAAGGCACTTTTAGTCAAATGGGAAAAAGATTATTTAAGCGAAAAGCGCAGGTGGATTTCAAGAATTAAAATGCAGTTTGATTAAAAATATATCATTTCAAAACATATGAGAAAATTGGGGAGGTCATATTTTTTATTTTTTTTATTTTTTTGTTTAAAGTTGAGCAAAATTTTTTTTTTACGACTTTTTTTGTCAATATTTGAAAGTTCATATAAATCTAAGAGTTACCGCTGGTTACAAAAGGCTTATTGTTTCTAAAAGGCCAAATCAATATCTATGTAATGATGTATCACCCGATTACATACGTTAATAATTGAATGAGTTACAGCATTTTGTATAAGGTGTAATTGTTGAGAAATAAAAGGACCTATTTTTTGCTCAGTTTTTAACACCCTGTACGGCTAAACAAAACGAGACTCAAAAAATTTTATATAAGCTTTTTTTTTACAAATTGTTATATCTGTCAATCACTTTCAAAAAAATTTGATTTGCTAATACTTTAATTTCGATTTTATTTTTGGCCGCTATCACCCAGTGTGCGACGCGTCGGGAGAGCGGTACGATGTGATCAAAAACTCTTTTTTCTACGAGTGGTTAGAACATACCTACGTTCACTGCCACGTCACGACAGAAGAATCGTGCTTTGCCAGAGAGGGCTAGATAGGTAATCGCTCGCATGAGAAATTTGAGCTATATGAGAGACTAGCACTGATCTCCTGGTACTTTTTGGCGATTAAGATTTTTCAGTGGATTTCAATTGGAATTAAATGTTGTGTTTCTCAAGCTATCTCAGTTATATCTTTAGAAATGAGTATAACAGGCTTGTCAGAGAAATGAATTTTTTTGTCCCTATAAAATGAGACGGCCTAATGTACACATATGCACATATGCATGTTTTATTATTTTATTAAAATTTAAAAGCACCAAACACCATACAATAGCTTCAGCCATAGCCAAATATCCAAATCTCAGCTTCAAAAAAAAAAAACAAAAACAAAAATCCATTGACCAATCGTTGGCTCAACGTGCGCGCCACCGCCACTCGAACGAAAACCCAAGCCAAAAAAACGCGCCAGAAAACAGTGGAATAGGCAAGAGCAAATAAACCAAACGCCAAATATTCACGGCTTTAACTGTTGGATAAACAAAATCCTTTGTGACCAGTTTATTGTGCTGCATGCAGAACGAGTGTTTTTTAAATTTTTTTTTTTTGCCTTCTTGGTTTGATGAGTTTTCACCTTTCAATTCACGATTTCGTTTTTTTTTTCTTTCTTTTTCTTTTTTGCGCTTTACTTTTTTAAACGTGCAAAAAGTTTATATTTCAAGTTTCTTAAAAAAAAAAATAAAATAAAACCAAAAGCAGAATATTATCTTACCTGGGAATGAATACTAGAGCTCGGAGGTTTTGTTGTACTATAGAACGTAGAAATATCATTTGTGGTTCCATTCCGCAGCGTTACTTCAACATTAAAACACAAAAATTCGATTTTTTTTGCCCTCACACCAGGGTTGGGCAAGCTGCATTCAATTTTGATTGCATTCAGTCTTGCAGCCACCAATCAATGATGAGTGGTAGTGCAAAATTGATTTGCATTACCATTCAGTAGCGAATGGGAATGCAAATTTGGTTTGCATTACCATTCAGTAGTGAATGGGAATGAAAATGTGGTTTGCATTACCATTCAGTAGTGAATGGGAATGCAAATGTGGTTCGCATTACCATTCAGTAGTGAATCGGAATGCAAATGTGGCTTGCACTACCATTCAGTAGTGAATGGGAATGCAAATGTGGCTTGCACTACCATTCAATAGTGAATGCGAATGCAAAGGTGAATGCATTCCCATTCATTGCATTCCCACTGCAAATGTGATTTGGACTATTAATTAAAAATGAGTGCGAGTGATTTGGACAACCATTCATCATTTAATAGCAGTTAAAACCTGTGACCATAGTTAAGGTATTAAGTGGCTAATCTATTTATTAACGGAAAGGAAGTTTATGGGATATTATAAATATGGAATTAGGCTTAGCAAAGTAAAGGGAAACCAACACGGCATGGTAATATGTACATATGTTCTATGTTATACCTGTAAGTAAAAGTATTTCTTTCAACTTCTGAGGTTATAATTACACAGTTCAACAAATTTACAAAAATTTTACTCAACACGAACAAACGCTAGTTATTATGAAAGAGGATGCCTCTCAGACCAACTTTTCCGAATAGAGTACTAGTCCAGTGCAAATCACATTTGCAGTGGGAATGCAATGAATGGGAATGCATTCACCTTTGCATTCGCATTCACTATTGAATGGTAGTGCAAATCACATTTGCATTACCATTCACTACTGAATGGTAATGCAAACCACATTTGCATTCCCATTCACTACTGAATGGTAATGCGAACCACATTTGCATTCCCATTCACTACTGAATGGTAATGCAAACCACATTTTCATTCCCATTCACTACTGAATGGTAATGCAAACCAAATTTGCATTCCCATTCCCTACTGAATGGTAATGCAAACCAATTTTGCACTACCATTCACTATTGAATGGTAATGCACTTTGAATGGTAATGCAAAAATGCCCATCCTTGCCTCACACTAAAACAAGCAGCAAAACGATTCCTGCGAACAAGAATTTGCCAATTCAAATGACGCTCGTCACGTTCATCATGTTCACATTCTAGCCAAAGTGTGCGCACTGATTTGCATGCCAATAAAACACATTTCGCCGTTACGTATAAGCACCGGTGCGCGCGCCGTCAACGTTCATTTGTGATGTCAATTTCGTTAGTGATAAGTAGGGCAACAGAAAATATGCCCTAAAAAATTTGTTTTTAGCGCTAAAAATATGTATGTCCTTAAAAATATGGTTTAAGCGCTAAAAATATGCCTTTAAAACTTGGTTTAAGCACTGAAAATATGCCCTTAAAATTCTTTTTATATACTTAATAACAAGATATACGGCATGGTAGGTTGTGTGCTCACGTTTAATGCAAGAGGTTGCAGGTTTAAACCCTGGCCCGGACAAATATCAAAAATTAGTTTTAAATAAAATTGGAACACTTTTTGTAATAATAAATATTTTTTTATTTTTTTTTATTTTTTAGAAACTAGAAAAAAACTTTTTAAGCATGGATGTAACTACAGCTGTTTCACCTTAGATCCCTCTAAGACTCATCAGGTTACTTTTGCTTCTGCCAAGACTCGAATTTGCGCACCTTGCAGTACAATAACTACAGTTCTAACCGCTGCGCTATTGCCTGCCTTCGACATCTGATAGAAAATTTGTCGCAAGTTCGAGTCTTGGCAGAAGCAAAAGTAACCTGATGAGTCTTAGAGGGATCTAAGGTGAAACAGCTGTAGTTACATCCATGCTTAAAAAGTTTTTTTCTAGTTTCTAAAAAATAAAATATAACCTGGGCCTGTGCTCGTTAAATTAAATAAATTAAAATAAACAAGTAAGGAAGCCTAAGTTCGAGTGGAATCGAACATTAGATACTCAGCTGTATTCTTTCATTGTTTGTTTGCGTTTGTTCGATATAGGGTGTATTTTGTATGAAACGAGTGCTGCATAAACAGGGCGCAGCCACGCCCATTTTCAAAATTTGTATCAATCATCCAAATAAGCATATAAATATTATTGTTAGTGCAAAATTGCATCCCTCTATGACTTTTAGTTACAAAGACTTCACGTTACAAATTCCAAAAGGGTGTTCCAGAAATATCTTTGTTAAAAAGTAGGCGTGGTCATAAACCGATTTCAATACATTTTTGCGTGTCTATTAACACAAGTTATAAAAGTGTATAAACCAAGTTTCGTCATAATATCTCAGTTATTTGTCGAGTAATAGGCTCGTAGATTTCTTTGTATAAAAAGAGGCGGTGCCACGCCCATTTTATTAACTTTTTTATTTTTTGTTTCCGGTCTATTGTAGAACTCATGTCACAAAATTTCAAGGAATTATCTTTATATTTCACAGAGATATCGCTAAAAATGGTTTTATTAGGTCACTTTATAATACCCATATATAAAAGTGGGCGTGGTCGTCAACCGATTTTGGTAATTTTTCGTCCACACATTTGGCTAAGTAAATATATCACGCGTACCAAATTTCATCGATATATCTTTAATGGTTTCTGAGTTATGGCTTATAAAACTTTCAATATTTGCCCCTTAATAAGTGGGCGTGGCACCGCCCATTTTCAAAAATTTGTTATTTTTTGTTTTATGTCCGTAGTTGGACTCCTGCCACAAAATTTCAGTGATAGATCTTTATATTTGACAGAGATATCGCTTAAAATGTTTTTATTAGGCCCCTTTATAGTTCCCATATATAAAAGTGGGCGTGGCCGTCAACCGATTTTGATTATTTTTCGCCAAAACATTTGTCTAAGTAAGCAAATTACGCATACCAAATTTCATCGATATATCTTCAACGGTTTCTGAGTTATGACATATGAAACTTCCAATGTTTGACCCTTAATAAGTGGGCGTGGCACCGCCCATTTTCCAAAACTTCATCAAATTTCTTCATAAGGGCGTGAACTCAATACGTGGGTAAAATTTTATCACTCTAGCTATATAAGTGGCTGAGATACCAAATTTCCGATTTTTTCTATATAGGAAAAGTGGGCGTGGTCATGGTCCGATTTCGCCCATTTTCAATACCAACCGTCCCAGTCTTGATACCAACTTGGATTTCAAATTTCATCAAAATATCTCAATTTTTACGCGAGTTATCGTGCGTACGGACGGACGGACGGACGGACGGACGGACGGACAGACGGACGGACGGACATGGCTCAATCGATTTCTCTTTTCACCCTGATCATTTTGATATATATAAGTCTATATCTATCTCGATTATTTCATTCTGTTACAATCCACCGTTATGAAATCAAAACTATTATACTCTGTGTACTAGTACAGCTGAGTATAAAAATTAAGTTCATTTGAACATCCCTACACTTTATTCGCTACTTATGTTTAATCATACAATAATATGTAAATATGTACATATGTATGTGCATAAGTTAGAAACGAATTATAGTAGGAAAGAAACTAGCAACAAATTTTCTATCAGATGTCGAAGGCAGGCAATAGCTCAGCGGTTAGAACTGTAGTTATTGTACTGCAAGGTGCGCAAGTTCGAGTCTTGGCAGAAGCAAAAGTAACCTGATGAGTCTTAGAGGGATCTAAGGTGAAACAGCTGTAGTTACATCCATGCTTAAAAAGTTTTTTTCTAGTTTCTAAAAAATAAAAAATAAAATATAACCTGGGCCTGTGCTCGTTAAATGAAATAAAATAAATATTTTTATTAAAGGTACATATTTCTTTTTATAGTTACAAAAGCGAAAAAAAAAATTCACATTTTATTAAATTATAATACTTTTTACTTTTGGTTTTTGGTCGTTTTTATTTTCATAGCTATGTACTTTATTATTGAGCTCTCAAGACCATATTTTTTTTTTTGTTTAAAGAAAAATTGGTATGAAAAATTAATACCTTTTTGGTAGAAGTTATAGATCCATTTCCGAGACCACCACATAGTTGATAAACAAAAATTAAATAAAGTTAAATAAAATAATGAAAATTTAATTCATTGAATAGCAAATGTTATAAGTTTTTAAACAGGAAAATATGCGAACGCAGCCCCACACGTACACAAGTAAATCTGTTTTTCTTAACACAGGTGTTTCATGTAATTTAATACACATCTCCGAAATGAATCTATAACTTCTACCAAAAAATTATTAATTTTTCATACCATTTTTTCCTTAAAAAAAAAGCAAAAAATGGTCTTGAGAGCTCAATAATAAAGTAGTTATTATAATACTTTTTGTAACAAAAAATTATTTTTATTAAAGGTACATTTTATAGGTACAAAAGACGAAATAAAAAATTCACATTTGCGAAACACATCTTCGTTACCAAACGAAAACAAGTATTTTTACATACGAAAATATATACATACATATATTTATGTGCATGAATTTAAAATTTTATGTGTTGATGGCAATCAAAATTTCAGTGCAAAACTTGCATACTTATTTATTCAAATTGCCATTGCTGTAAACTACAAAATTTTGTGATAAATTTTCAAATAGAAAACTATGTCCATTGTCGCGGTAAGTTTTTAAACGTAGAAAAAGATCTTTCCACGTCAGATGAAGTTATCGGGGCGTATTTAAAAGAAAGAATTTGAGTCACTGTGTAGCGTGTAGTGCTACACGTTCAATATGAATATTGCGATATTTTTCTCGCACTGAGGTTCAACATATTTTACTTCAGTCCTTTTCGCACTTTCACTTTCAATTCGTTCATTGTCAATATTGCGATCCGGATCGCGGATTTCAAAATTTCTAAATATACACGCATTCTGATGGATCGCAAAATTTTCATGCTACACAGTCAAACCGGATTTCAAAATTTCTAAACATTTTGCGATCCAGAATCGCGATCCATCAATACTCGATGCTACACTGTCAATATGAATCGGAATCCACGGATTTCATCAATATATATTGACCATCTGACGTATGCCTATGTATGCAGATACACAGCTGATTCGTGTAGCACATTTGAATGAAGCATTGCGAAAATTATTAAATTTGCCTTGCACTTGCCAGACAAAAAGGAATGGCAAATAGTATGCGCATATACAAAACAAAGCTGCCAGAGTAAAAAACGTAAATAAAAACAATTTTACGAGCGAGATGGAAAAATATGACGAAATACTATGCTAAAATATGAATTTATAGCAAAATATGCCAAAAATATGCAAATAAGTCAAGATATGCAAAAATAAGCCTTTTGACCTAAATATGCGAAAATATGCCTTAACAAGTTAGGTTTATTCTCTTCGTCTTGAGCTAAAACGCCGATATATATGTATCATATGTAAATAGGACTGCAACAGAAAAATATGCATTTGCATATCTTCTGTTGCCCTAGTGATAAGTATGTAAGTCAGCCAGTCAGTCAACATTGACAATTGACAATAAACCGCGTGTGCGTACCTACGGAGCGAAGAGAGAATTAGTTTAATAAATTTGCAAGGTTTATTTGCGGTGTGAATGGAAGTGCAAGAGAATTTGCATATCAACAGCAAAACTTCCCTTCTGGTGATATGTAAAAATTCGATTTAAAAATTCTATGTTAAAATGAATTGCTATTTGCATTATTTTAATAAATTTCAAGTAATTTCATTAGAACAAATTGAGGATGAACTTGCTTATCGAGTAATAACATTAGCGGAGGTTATGCCGCCGGATGATCTTCTTCTTCTTTTTAATTGGTGCACAACCGTCTGGCCGATTTTGGCCGAGTACAATAAAGCGCGCCGTGTTTCGTGCTGCCTGCTGCCATTTGGAAAATAGCAAGGGAGGACGCGTCAGTCCCAACGCAGTGAAGGTCTTCGGTATTTGCTGCCTGTAGTGGGTTTCGATAAAAATACTTTCGAGGCCGGAGCACCTTCATCCATTCTAACGACATGATCTGCCCCGCGGAGCAGCTGGATTTTCATTCGCTGAACAATGTCAATGTTTGCGTACAGCTCGTACAGCGTATCATTAAATCTCCGTCGCTACACGTCCTCTCTAACGCGCAAAGCTTCATAAATCTTCCGAAGAACTTTTCTCACTAATACTCCGAGTACCATATCATCTGATTTTGACATCATCCATGCTTCTGCACCGGCCGTATATGAGAACTGGAACGATGAGCGTCGTCGGGAGAGAACTTTACTTTTCAACTGCCCACTTAGTACAAAGTAGCACTTATTGGCAAGCGGAATTCTTCGTTGGATTTCCGTGCTGACATTATTTCTGGTGTTAATGCTGGTTCCCAAATAGATGAAGTCCTTAACAGTTTCGAATTTGTAGCTATCAACATTGACGTGGCTGCCAAGGCGTGCTGTTTCTTTGTGTGATGACAGGAGGTACTTGGTCTTGTCCTCGTTGACTGCCGAAACCATTTTCTCAGCAACTTTGCCCCGTAGTTCCACACTCTTGTGATGTAAGATGCTTCCAGTACGTTGGAGTTCTGCAGCTTGTATTATCTTTTCCAGCATCAAGTTGAAGAAATCACACGAAATGGAGTCACGTTTTCTGAAATTGCGTTTGGTCTCGTATGGCTCGGAAACGTCCTTCCCATTTCTGTTGAAGCTGTTGGTGTTAGTCAGTCTCATTTGACATAGCCGTATAAGATTAACAGGGAACAAAAATTCAGCAATCGCGGTATATAGGCAATTTCTTTTTTATGCTATCCAAAAGCGGCTTTAAAATCGACAAAGAGATGGTGTGTGTCGGTCCCTTTTTCATGAGGTTTTACCACACTTATATGAATATAACTACAGTGCGTCGGCTGAGTGGAATTTTGCACTATTTCGAAAAATGTTTACCTCAAAAATCCCCCAATCGCAAATTTGGTTCAATGACTCCCTAAGCTTTTCAAAATTCGAAAGAAATTTTCCCCGAAAATTTCTACCCAAAGCATAAAGAGTAAAAATTCCTTCGGCAAAAAAGAAATTTCATCATACCCAAACTAACATAAATTATCTGACCTCCTCGACCTTAAGCCTAAGACTAATGTTAAGCCTAAGACTAAAATTGTAGAAAAGATATTCGTATTGTACTCGAGTTTGCACATACATACATATGTAGCGCTACATTTTTATGTTCTTAAATAAGAATTTTAATTATATTCTGATACAGTCTTGTATACATACATGCATACATAATTAAGCATTAAGGTGGAGTGAAATTTTTTTTTTTGGAAATTCAATTCGTCCCAAAGCCAGAACGGCACCTTTCTAGCCCAGAAATAAGCCTGTAAAATTTTATTGACCTACTCGCATGTTTTCACTCCACGTTATTAAGCATGCTTACTTGCGCCCAATAAAAAATGACAGTTGTTGTTAATATCGAGCTTGATTAAAATACATAGTACTTACCCTGCAAAAAAATGTGCGATTAATCCCGAAAGAGATTTTTCCCGGATTGATCTCTTTCGAGAACAATCGGTCCACAATTAGTCCCCGATTGTTCCCGTACGGGTATAAATGTAGACTAATTGTAGACCAATTGTTCCCGAACGGGTATAAATGTAACTAATTGTTGACCAATTGTGCCTTAACGGGTATAAGTGTAGATAAATCGCTTTCATTCCGAACGGGTGCAAATCTAGATTCCTTAAATATAGAAATTTTACAAAAATATGCAATGTATTTAAAAAATTGTAGAACAACCGGTAAAATGAATTGAGCACCCTTTATTTTAATAACAATGATGAATAATAATTTTAACAAAATGTTGCCTAATATGTATATTAAGGTGGAGTGAAATTTTTTTTTTGGAAATTCAATTTGTTCCAAAGCCAGAACGGCATCTTTCTAGCCCAGTAATATGCCTGTAAAATTTTATTGACCTACTCGCATGTTTAGAGGTGCCCCCAGCCACACAAAGTTTATATTGTGCATTTTTTAAATTGCAATTACTTAAAAACTACTGAACCGATTTCGAATATTTTTATACCATTCGATAGGTAATTTGATTCCGTTTAATGTGATATACATTTTATGTGGGTTCCATAATACCCCCCTGCGGGGGTCAAACCCCCTTTTACCCCCCTTACTTTTCATATACAAAATGTATACCAAATTAAAGGGAATCAAAATACCTATCGAATATTTGAAATCGGTTCAGTATTTTTTAAGTAATTGCAATTTAAAAAATGCATAATATAATCTTTGACCGTTAATAACTTTTGTTGTTGTTGTTTCCAAAAAAAAAAATTTCTCTTTAATACTCAGCTTAGCCATCTTAATCAATCCTCATACTTCGTTTTTTGATTTTATAATTTTCAAAATTTCATATTTGTACCAGATCGTGCTTATTGCTTTCAACTTTGCGGGGCTGGGGGCAGTTCAAAACGCCATCCTATCGCCATAAAATTTTGTGGGGTTCATTAACTCGTATAAAGGCAAATTTTCATTGCTGGTACGTTCAAAAAAAGAACAAAAAAATCTCCATATGATTTCACTCCACCTAAATGTATATCCTATGAAAAAATCCTTTACATTACGCTCATATTATGCATACTTAAAACTTACATTTTTTTTAATTTATTTATTGAGATTTTTTTTACAAAAGTAAAACATTATATAATCTTTATTTAAATATGCATGAACATTTACAATTTTTTAAAGATTGTTACTAAAATTGCCTTGGCTAACAACTTGGAAAAATCTACATTTGTACCCGTTCGTACTGAAAGCGATTGATCTACATTTGTACCCGTTCGTGCTGAAAGCGATTGATCTACATTTGTACCCGTTCGGGATGTGAGCGATTGATCTACATTTGTACCCGTTCGTTCTGAAAGCGATTGATCTACATTCGTACCCGTTCGTTCTGAAAGCGATTGATCTACATTTGTACCCGTTCGGTATGTTAGTGATTAATCTACATTGGTACTCGTTCGGGTATACAAGTTGAACAATTAGTCTCTTCATAGGACATGCTCGAACAAATGCGATCAATTCACTCCATATAAAGGGATGTAAAATTGTATTAGTCGCATGCTCCCTTGCGATTGATCACGGACACATCCCGGATTAATCTCATTTTTTGCAGGGTATGTACGTAATCACAATGCAGTCAATTTGAACAAGAGCTTAAGCAAAGCGATATAATTTTTTGAGCAGCAGCGAGCGCATACATATGTCTGTAGGGAAATCAATGGGCACCATTCACAAATAAAATCTTTGTATGTAATCGTAAGGCACTTTTCAGCTGAATTGTAAATATGTACAATGTATATATGTACATACGAGTACATGTGTATTTTTGAAAGGCATATGATAACGGAATGATCAAGCTTAAATTTAACAATATATCCCTTTCACAATGAGAAATATGGCGCCGAACGAGTGTTAAAGAATTGTATATTCAACCAGGCACTGGCATTTTATATTGATATGTACATATATAAATACATACATAACTACGGAGCAAGCCACCTCGATATATGCGTACTGTGAAAATTGAAAAAGAGATCATGCAAAAATTATGTAAAACCAAAGCGAACACCAGCGCGTATGTTAATAAGTGCCCTGCAGGGAACTCAATAACTAGTGAGCAAAATTTCTAGTTCCGAACTAGCGAAAAGGTGTTAAAAAGAAACTAGCTCAATTGTAGTGATAAAAATTCTATGAAAATTTTTCTTTGCTTCAATTGCCGTCGGCTTTGTATATTTCTGCAATTCTCAGATGGTTAGTGAAACATATTATATAAAGAGTATTCTATTTGCATCTTCACTTGTATGAAATTAAATGTTGCACTTTGCTTGAGCAAATCCTAACTAAAAAAATACTAGTTGACTAGTTTTTCGGATTCCCGGAAATGTTTTTTTTATTTGTTTAATTTTTACAAATTTTAAATATTTTATTTTTTTTTTATTTTTTTTATTTATTTTATTTTTTAGAAACTAGAAAAAAACTTTTTAAGCATGGATTTTCTATCAGATGTCGAAGGCAGGCAATAGCTCAGCGGTTAGAACTGTAGTTATTGTACTGCAAGTTGCGCAAGTTCGAGTCTTGGCAGAAGCAAAAGTAACCTGATGAGTCTTAGAGGGATCTAAGGTGAAACAGCTGTAGTTACATCCATGCTTAAAAAGTTTTTTTTCTAGTTTCTAAAAAATAAAAAATAAAATATAACCTGGGCCTGTGCTCGTTAAATTAAATAAATTTAATATTTTTATTTAACAAAAACAGTTTAAAAATGATAGATCAACTTAACGCTCCTCAGTTTTGATTGAAATCTTTATTTCTTTATTAATTTCTGTTTTTTTTTGTTTTTTGTAATTATCCATCCAGCTTTCATATTTAATCTTGTAGTTAACTTTTCTGCAGAACTGCCAAAAATAAAAACAAAAAGTAACTAATAAGATTTCCTTCTTCCTTCAACAATTAATTGTCTTCCTTCCTTTTTTACCGCTTTTAATCTTTCGCCAAATTCTCAAGCCATAAATTATTGTAATACAGCGTGAACTGTGAACTGACCCAATTCCTTGTACATACATACATACAACAAAACACAACAAAAAAACTGAGCAACTTCAGTTTCAGGCCGAAAAATCTTATAAACATATTTCTTATCCTTCTATTTTGTGCAAAATACGAAATAAGTAAGATACTTAATAATAAAAAAAAAAGAGTATAAGGACAAAAATAAAGTAAAGCAAAAACTGAACACTATGCAGAACAAGAAAATGAAATCACCGCACTGCAAAGCAAAACAAGTAAAATGATAACAGACAGATAGATTTTACGATTGAAAGAGAACGTTATTCCACGAACGTAGGAGTTATCAAGAAGTACCTAAAGTGAAAAGTTTGGGAATAGAAGTAAAAAGGTAGAGAAAACTCGGTGTGATCAAATTAAGCTCGAAGTGTGCAAATATGTATGAAAAAATGTACATATGTATACTTGGGTAGATTCCCTGCAGCGAAAATAACCAGTTGCATACTAGAATTATACCAGTATACCGTAAACAGTCAACTACTTGCCCGAGTGTACATTTCCCATGTAAACATCTGGTATTTTTCGTGTGTTAATGTCCTACGAAATGGCAATTGTCTTCCTCTGCATAAGCTCATACCAGTTAAATACCAGTTGATCACATACCAAAAAAAGTTAGTTCACATATACAGTTGAAGTGCAGCTTTTGACATGCTCAACACAAGTGGTGCGATGGCGCGCTGGTAGGGCGTCTGGCTTCGAATCCAGCAGGTCGCGAGTTCGAATCTCGTCGGAGTCAGGTGACTAAAGTTTTTTTTTTTTTTAATTTAATTTTTTTTTTTTACAAAAATGTAAAAAAATATTTAATAAGTAAAATAAATAAATAAAAATGAAAACACCTGAGGGATCGGAAAACATAAGTAGTCAACTAGTATTTTCCTAGGACTTATTCAGACAAAGGGCAACATTTCATTTAATATAAGTGAAGATGAACATAATAAACTCTTTATACCAAGTGCTCCACTAATCGTTTGAGAATTGTAGAAATATGTAAAGCCGTAGTGAAATCGACGAACGGAGGAAACACATCGAATTTGTCTTTTGCATACCAGCTGAACAACTAATAGAAAGCAAACTGGTATGTTTTTTCCGTCTCCTACCAGTTGATCAACTAGTTTACATGCATACCAGTTCACGTTTTCGCTGCAGGGTTAATTTAAGAAATCACACATACATACTGACATATATATTTTCGTACAGGCCACCATTCCCCAACACATTCATTTCACATCCAATTCCTGCGAAACAATTTCGGAATGCTAATGCACATACATACATATGTATGCATGTATTTATGTACGTACCTCCATTAAATTATAATATACATATTGTAATATCTGTTTTGTTGCCTTTTTGCTGTTTGCTTCGCCGTTTTGCAGCGCAATTATAATGAAATATTCAGCAAATAATTATTAACACCTCGCAACCCACACACAGAAAACCAGGAAGGATTCCTGTAGAGAAAATCTCTAGTTGCTAACTAGGTCGCTTCTAGTACATTTTTCGCAACTACCAGTGCGAGTTAAATCTCTTCTGCATGTTATCAAATGGCGAATTTAACACGGCGATGTCTTAGGCGGTGTCAATTGTAACTCTCTGCACTACATTTTCGATAGTTCCGAACTAGTACTAAATTCATACAGTTTACACTAGTTCGTTTATTGGCACAATTTCGATAGTTCTAAACTAGCTACAAGTACCTACAAATTCTACAGTTTTACATCTGCCACTTAAGTGCAACCTTTGACACACTTCATACAAGTGGCGCGATGTCCGACTGGCTAACGCATGTGCCTTTCAATCTGAGGGGCGCGGGTTCGAATCCTCTCGGTTGGGGATGCAAACGATACATCGATGATTTTGAAACATCGCTAGTATCGAACGAAAATTCGATATTTAACACCGATGTTTGAAAATTACTCAGTTTCGAAAAATCGCCGATACATCGGTGTCAATCCTGACGATATTTGACTGTTGTTTTAGTCAGTGGTAATTTATACATAAAAATAATAAATCCTCCACATGTTGGTAATGTGACTCCATATTACGGGTCGAATTTCCATGAAAATTCCAATTTCGGGGTGTGTGAGAGAGTACCCAACAGCCATTCAATTATAAATGTCATCAAATCCACCGGAGTCATGTATTTTTCGAACAATTTAGCTGAAAAAAAAAACATCGATGTATCGGTGGGTTTCTTCTGATGTTTTTTTAGAATCGATGTTAATTTTTTCGATACATCGAACATCGATGTATAGATGTTGGTCCTCAAATCTTGCATCCTTACTCTCGGTGTCAAGGTGGATGATATTTTTATTTTTATTTTTTTTTTTTAACTAATGTTTTTTTATTTTTTTTTTTTTTATTTTTTATTTTTTTTTTATTTGTTGGCCGCTGTGGTGCAGTGGGTAGAGTGCTCGCCTGCTATGCCAGAGGTCTCGGGTTCAAACCACGGTCCGAGCCAAACAAATTTTTCTAATTAGTAAAAATCCAATTATTGGGTTTTTTAAGAGCAGCGGTCACCTCTCGGCAGTGGGCGGCATACCCTCCGAGAGTATTTCTGCCATGAAAAAGCTTCTCACAAAAAATGCATTCGCCGTTCGGAGCCGGCATAAAACTGTAGGTCCACCCAATTAGTAGGAAAAACAAAAAGGAGCACACCTCGAATTGGGAGAGAAGCTCGGCCATAAAACTCGTCAGAGTTATAATAGCGCCATTGTATTATATTATTAATGTTTTTTTATTTATTTATTTCATACAAATTTACAATAATATTTAAAAAGTAAAAAATAAAAAATTAGAAACAAGCCTGAGGTATCTGAAAAGCATAATTAGGGGAGCATTTCATTTCATACAAGATGCAAATAGAAAACTCCTTTTATAAAATGCTTCACTAAACATCTGACAATTGCAGAAATATACAAAGCCGACGGCAATTGAACGAACGAAAAATTTTCATAGAATTTTTATCACTTCGAAATTGCATACAAATCAAAGTGTGTCTTATAATGGTCACTCAATTCACTCCTTCTGAACTGGTGAGGGTCTAACTACAATTGATCTAGTTCCCTTTTGACACCTTTTCGCTAGTTCGGAACTAGAAATTTTGCTCACTAGTTATTGAGTTCCCTACAGGGATATTGCAAACACATTCATATAAATTCATTTTTTTTCTTAGAAAACAAGTTTTTCGCAACACTTCTGCACCACAATCTACATACAAACAGGTAGGACAAGGGAGGAGCCATTATGGCAAGATAAGTAAAGCTCCCACGACGCCCAATAGTAACTAATACATATCGCCGGGTGAGAATAAGATCGCCCTATTCGAAAAATTGTTTAAAAAACGCCCTATTCCAAAAATTGTTTGAATAATGTCCTATTTCAGATTTAGCTTCAAAAACGTCAAATTTCAGAATTTGTTTCAATAACGTCCTATTTCAGACAATTATTCAAAAACGCCCTATTTCAGAGAAATATATATGGAATTTTCTCTGAAATAGGGCGTCTTTGAAGCAAAATCTAAAATAAGACGTTATTGAAACAATTGAAACGGAAAATAACCGTTATTTTTTTAGCGTATGAGAAAAGGTCAGCAAAAATACGAGATATATATATTTTTTTTTTTGAGATTTTTTAACCATTATAAAAACCAAAAAAAATTGATATCGTTAATCTCCGCAAAAATTGTTTCGATATCATATAGCTCTGTACCTACCTTAAATCCTTTTATAGATATCCAGCTTAAAAAATTAAGTGTGTATGGGAGGTGCCACGCCCCCTTTTTCGATAATCCCCACTTTTATGCGTGAGAGTGGTTTTAATATCATTTAGCTCTATAGCAATTTTCAGGATCCTGCCATTTATTATTTCTGATATATTCAGCTTCCCACGCTAAGTATGTATGGGAGGTGCCACGCCCCCTTTTCGTATAACTCCTATTATTATGCGTTAATATGGAATCGTTATCGTTTATCTCCATACCAATTTCCAAGTCCCTACCTTAAACAATTTTAGAGATATTCAGCATGAAAAATTAAGATTGTATGGGAGGTGCCATGCCCCCCTTCATTTTTATATATTTATATAGATAGATTTGTAACCAATATTTTGATGCATCAATTTTAATAATAAAATGCGACCATTACTTCATTTCTCTTATAACCGTTACGTCCCTGATTCATACTCTTTTTCCATGCAAGCAACTGGAAAATTCGGATCGACGTTTTCCTAGATAGGTGTGAATTGTCACCCTTTGCACTTTTTACATACATATGTCTTTGATTGTTTCAAACTAGTATTAAATTCTGCCAATTTGCACTGATAGCACAGCTGCTAAGGCCCTGTAATATTCCAGCTTCGGTTCGATCTTCAACAGTAGTAATAAAATTTTTTTAATATTGTGTTTTATGCGAGAGACACACATCGTAGTATAGTAATAATATTTCGATCTATACCACATATGTGTCACCCTCACATTGTAGTTTAATTGAAAATTTTCATAGCATAGCCAAATCGTAATATTGATATTCTAATCTTCATACCACATGTGTGTCTGAGGCATTACATACATATAACATTTGTCATTTAGAAATTCTATACAAAGCAAGGAACATGCTCTAATGACTCAATTGACCACTTCTGCACTGATGAGGATCTATGTAATTGCAATTGAAGTAGTGCCTCTATGACTTCTTTTCGCTACTTTTCAAACAGAAACTTTGCTCACTACTTAGTTGTTAATATCACTGCAGGGTATATATACATACGGACATAAATACACACATAAATACATATACATATACCCAATAAACACAGAAGTGAGGATAATATCGCGGGAACTCGAGACGTGTTCGCGAAAGCAGATTTTAGCGAATGTAATTTCTCGGACTCGCCTCGAGTTCGCGACAATAGTTCGAGAAAATAGATTTTCGCGTTTTTTTTAAGTTGTTTTGCACTAAAAAATCAATATAGTTCTGAAATTTTACATTTAGACCTGAACTGGAATATCAGCAGATGATATCGTGGCGAATTCGCGAAAGTAGATCAAATCAATTTTTAAACAAATAAATATGTAGGTAGATATGAGTATGTAGAAAAAACAAATCAAAATTGTTTAAACAAAAGGACTTTATTTAATGGAACAAAATAAATATTACTGCTTAAATTTGGTTGAGAAAAGCTTTTGTTTCTTCATGAAAGTTAAAATTTATTTATAAAAATAAAAAAGTTCTTTGTATTAGCTTAAACGGATATAACCCATTGGCATTAAACCAAACTCTGAAATGGCCAATATAAAAAATCTCGTATCGGCAACGATCCAAAAACTTAAGAATTCTTGATTCGCCAATGATAAAAGATTCGAATCGCCAACAATTTGAGAATGAACAAATTCTCGAATGGCTAGTGATAGGTGACATGCCTGAAAATTGGGATTCGCCGATCTATCGCCGCGTTAATATAATTAGAGAAAGCGAATCCAACGCGAATTCGAGGCGAATCCGTTGTATTTATTGGGTATGTGTGTAGAATTTTATGCGTGTTGTTAATTCAGATTTGATCCCATCTGGCGTAATTTATTCCCTTGCCAACATTCGTTTATTCGTTGTTTTATAATTTTCCATATCACACATTCGTGAACACATCACAACACTCTCACTATGGCATAATTTAATAATATGCGAATATTACTGCTTTCACTTATCATCATGAACCAAAGACAGTTACACATGACGAATATGTACATATATATTTATGTATAAGTATGTAGGAATGTTTTTACGTATGTATGTAGGTCTACATATGAAACCTTGACATGTACCTACACCTTTAAATGAATGAAACATTGAAATGCATTTGTATGCAAATATACACATATTTATGTATGTAGGTACATTTACATATATGATATGGGTCATTCGTAGCATACATATATCCCATTAAACAATGAAAAAGAAATTATCAAACGTTTGAGAAAATATTGTTTCTAAAGTTGAGAATCAGCATATATATCATTTGAAAATAAACATATTTTCAACTGTTCATCAAACATTGTTTATCAATTTTATATTAACTTACAACGCATTTGAAAAAAAAAACTTGTTTCGTATTTTGTACTATCCCAACAAACATTTTTACCTAATCTCAATTTGAGATGCATTTGAGAACCAATCATACTCTCAAATCTCAAACGTTAGTTTTCAATTTGAGGTGAAATAACCGTTGATAGCGTTCTCAACCTAAACGGCTCATTTTTAATATGGGATTTTCCCTTATTTTCAAATTGAGAACGGCAGAATTCTCAAACTTTTCTCAAACTGAGCGGAGCGGAACGAAATGGAATCCAGTTGCTCTCATTGAAATATTTATTCAGAGTTTCCTATGGTGCAAAACAAATAAATACCCTATTTTAATAAAAAGCGAGTTTTTTGTTATGCAGTTTAGTTTTATTTAAATTGTTTAATTCATATTATATAAAAAATAGTATATCGACTATAGAAAAAGAATGCAAATTGGCCTATCCAAATAGAAAGGTCGTGACTCAGAAATTTGGTTAAAAAGGATGTAACTCAGCGAGGACGTTAAAAATGCGTATCTGAGCAATTCCAGTAATGAGGACATATCTCAGGAAGTCGTCTTGGAATGTTGCAAGAGCAAAAATAAGACTTCTCATAAGAGAGCTATGTATCAACACTTCGTTCCTGTTTACATTTCGTGAAATGTGAAATAAGTAAAAGTTTTCAATTTTCATGCATTTCATTTATTATTATGTGATATGCTTTTAATTCTACTGGATTATAACCTCCATTTTGACTCAGTTTTTTATGTTTTAAAACAGTGAGTTGGATATAATGTGAACCAGCGTACCTTTTCATTGGAAACAGGCAGCCAAAGATTCACAGTTCAACAGAAAAGTACCAGAATCGTCTGAATATTGTCAGAAGAATTTGATTCAGCAGCTTTTTTCATGATCCAGCAAGAGCTGTACCAAGCATTACCAAAATATTTGATTAGATTTGAATATCGATGCCATGTAGATATTTCGGGAATGGAACGAAAATTTTTCAAATGCATCTCAATGCATTCTCAATTTGAAAAACAACGTTTGAGAAAAATTTGAGAAAATGTTTACTTTCAAACGATAAATAGTGTTGAATTTCAAACTGAGAAGCAATGTTTTTCTCAAACGTTTGAGACTTTTGCGTTCGGTGTTTGTTGGGATTTCACGAATTTCAACATGTGAAGGTTTGAAGGAACGAAGAAATTTTGTGTGTTTGCAAAATTTCAGTCAGCGTTCGTTGTTCTACCCCAATAAACATTTTTCTTCATTTTCAATTTGAGGTTCATTTGAGAAGTAACCCTATTGTCAAATATCAAACGTTTGTTATCAAATGCACCTCAAATTTCCCTTGACAGCGTTCTCAAACAAAACGGCTCATTTTTAGTATGGGATTTTGGGCTGATTCTCAATTTGATTCATTTCATTTTCTCAAACCTATTTCAAAGGTGGTACGAAATGGAATGCAATCAATAGATGTATATTAAAAAAGATATTAACATAGTGTTAAACATACTCATGTAATTGTACAAAAGGCACCGGCGAAATTCACCCGCACGGGTAAATGAAAAACATCACAAGGGTACAAATATGTAATACATACATATGTACATCTATTTATTCCATTCCATTTCTGCGCTTACACCACAAACTCTCTCACTCTCACTATCCCTCAATTTTTCTGCACTCTAGAGTACATATATATAATACATACATACATCTATTGATTGCATTCCATTTCGTACCACCTTTGAAATGGGTTTGAGAAAATGGAATTTATCAAATTGAGAATCAGCCCAAATACCCATACTAAAAATGAACCTCTTTGTTTGAGAACGCTATCAGGGGAAATTTGAGGTGCATTTGATAACAAACGTTTGATATTTGACAATAGGGTTACTTCTCAAATGAACCTAAAATTGAAAATGAAGAAAAATGTTTATTGGGATACATACATAAATACCGCATATAGACCCTGCAGGGAACTCAATAACTAGTGAGCAAAATTTCTAGTTCCGAACTAGCGAAAGGGTGTCAAAAATGAACTAGATCAATTGTAGTTAGACCCTCACCAGTTCAGAAGGAGCGAATTGAGTGACCATTATAAGACACACTTTAATTTGTATGCAATTTCGAAGTGACAAAAATTCTATGAAAAATTTTCGTTCGTTCAATTGCCGTCGGCTTTGTATATTTCTGCAATTCTCAGATGTTTAGTGAAGCATTTTATATAAAGGGTTTTCTATTTGCATCTTGTATGAAATGAAATGTTCCCCTAATTATGCTTTTCCGATACCTCAGGCTTATTTTTAATTTTTTTTTTATTTTATTACTTTTTAAATATTATTGTAAATTTTTATTAAATAAATAAATAAAAAAATATAAAAAAAATTATCATCCACCTTGACACCGACAGGAATCGAACCCTCGCGCCTCAGATTAAAAGGCACATGCGTTAGCCAGTCGGCCATCGCGCCACTTGCATGAAGTGTGCCAAAAGCTGCACTTAAGCGGCAGATGTAAAACTGTAGAATTTGTAGGTACTTGTAGCTAGTTCAGAACTATCGAAATTGTGCCAATAAACGAACTAGTTTAAACTGTAGAATTTAGTACTAGTTCGGAACTATCGAAAATGTAGTAGTGATGAGCGATATATCGCAAACGGTGATTTTTACACTGTGAATAAAAAATCACAAATCGCAATTGCGATCACTTTTTCAAAATAGCAGTTCACTACTTATTGGCAACAGCTATCGATGTAGCAAGTAAGCAGTTCACCTATGTGAATCGCAATCGCAAAAGCATTATAAATTTCTTTTGGTTTACACTTTTGAGCAGACCACATACGTATTACGTACATATATAGAAATATAAGAAGAAAAATTTATTGAATTTACAATTTGTCTTTGAAAAATATTTACAAACAGCGATATTACTGCGGAATGCGTTGTTATTGCCATCATTTTGTTAACATAAAATAAAGACAGGTTATATCGCTCAGAAAACGCAAAATTAATCTCTACCGGTAACTGATGATTTTATACCAGTCCATGCAATCGCAATAGCAGTTTAAAATCACAGTGATTTAAAAATAGCAATCACAGAAATCACAGATATTGAAAAATCGCAGTTTCGCTCATCTCTAAAATGTAGGGCAGAGAGTTACAATTGACACCGCCTAGGACATTGCCGTGTTAAATTCGCCATTTGATAGCATGCAGAAGAGATTTAGCTCGCACTGGTAGTGGCGAAAAATGTACTAGAAGCGACCTGGTTCGGAACTAGAAATTTTCTCTACAGGAATCCTTCCTGGTCTTCAACTTTCTTTACCTGTTATGTGTGCTGGACACTGTAACATACAGGGAAACTATATAGAATTTGTTATAGTCGGCACCACTTTCACCGTCTTGGATGAGACTATGTGGGTAAATAGTCAGCACACTACCAGCAAGCTGTTGCTGCAGTAATCCTATCTCAAACATGCAAGTGATATTTGAGACACAGAGTCTTGGCACTTTTAAGCACGCAAACCTCATTTGGGCGGAGTGGAATGTCTCACCGTTAGGTAGATGGTTGTTGCTCAGTAGGTTTAGTTGGTGCGAACTTTCGGTGATGATAGGTCTATTAAAAGACCACAGAAGCAACGGAAAGCATTTACAGAAAGGTTGACTAGGTGATGCCTATAGCAACTACCGCAGCAGTTGTGTGGACGATAGGGAACCTCTTTGTAAAGTTTGGTTTGTGGTGCGCATTCTGGTAAGATTTAATTTGTGACTAATAAACAGACGATAATCCAAAGTTGTGTCCGCGATTGCCTGGCAAGTGAGCTCAACACTTCTGAGGAGTGTTAAGTTAGAGAGTAGATAGTTAATTCTTTAACAATTTCATTAATATGTAACTATATTTTGATAGTATTTCCCATTCCAAAATCCAGATCATATTCCGCTTTCAAGCGAAACCTCCATACTACTTTGTATTAAAGATTAATTTACCTTTCATAGCCTTGTCAGTCGGCACTTACTCGCGCATTTGTACATACATACATAAATCGGATGAGCGCATTTAATATTGAAATTCGGTTAAATATTTTTTTTTTTAATTTTTTGCAATAACAACCCGACCAATAATATAACCGACGACCCTGACACGAAAGGAAGTGCGGTTTGTAAATGCCATAAAAAATATAAAAAAAAACTACTTTGCAATGTCCTTGCAGTCTTGTCTAGGGAGCGCATCCATCTATGAATATACATGTGTACATTTATCTGCATCTATCAGCACATCAAAATTGAATATTTATGTACGCATAAAAAATAATCATGCAAGCGTATGTATGTATTGCAATTCACCATGCTGATCTCCTCTTCTCATCCCATAAGTAATTGGATGCCTTTTGGTCTTAAATACTCGTAGAGTACAAAAAGCGATTGTTGTTGTTATCATAAAAGAAATACATATGTACATATATCCAGAGCTGGGTAAAATCAATTCCATTACAATTACAATTACATTCCTCAGTAATTGAAAAATGTAATCAATTCCTTTCATGAAAAGAAAAGGAATTAATTACATTTCAATTCCTAAAAAAAAAATACCAAAATTATTTCAGCGTTTTGAGGCTCAAGTACAAGGTATTTTTTTTTGGAATTGAAAAAAAATTACTTTGTATAATTGTAATTGCCGCGCCATTACTTTTGAAAGGAATTGAAAATGTAATTGAAATTTTTCTAATTACATTACAAGGAATGGAAAATGTACTTTAGAATTTCCCATTCCATTCCTTAAAGGAATTGAAAAAGTAATTGAAATGTTAAATGTTAATTGGTGTATAAAAACATATTGCGATTTATGTAAATGGAATTTGCGGGTCATGCTCACTATTGGGATCATTTTGGGGCGATATTGGGATCATTTTGGCTTCAGGTTGGGGTCATTTTCGGGTCAATTTGGGATCAGTTTGGGGTCATATTGGGATCATGTTAGGGTCAATTTTGGATAATTTTGCTACTAAATTGCGTTCATTTGACACCAAAATGACCACAGATAACCACAAAAAAATAGAAATAGAAAGAAAATATACATATAGACCAAGAGCCCGTGACTGCCAGACCTACCTCATTTTATAAAGGCTGAAACTTTCTCAGCGCATACTTCCAACTCAACTATGAATGATGATGCAATATGAAATTTGGGTCATGTGGGGTTTCGGAGATATTAGGCCCCAAAGGCTGAAATTTGGATATATCATTTAGAAGACTCTAAAAAGACGATATCTCTTCGGTTACACACAACCACCCTTCTAATCGCAAATGAATTGTATACGCATATGGACCTTCATTAGTTTTTCAATTACTTTTGCAATTCCTTTGAGGAATGGAAAATCCTTAAGTACATTTTCCATTCCTTGTAATGTAATTGGAAAAATTTCAATTACATTTGCAATTCCTTTCAAAAGTAATGGCGCGGAAATTACATTTTTACAAAGTAATTTTTTTTCAATTCCAAAAAAAAAATACCTTGTACTTGAGCCTCAAAACGATGAAATACTTTTGGTATTTTTTTTTTAGGAATTGAAATGTAATCAATTCCTTTTCTTTTGATGAAAGGAATTGATTACTTTTCCCAATTACATGTAATGGGGAATTGGGAGTAATTTAATTCCTAAAGTAATGACTACTACCCAGTTCTGCATATATCAAAAAAAAAAAAAACAAAAAAAGAAACAAAGAAAAAATATAAAAAAACGAACACGGCAAATTGCTTGCATATGTAAGCCACTTCCGTTTCCTTACATTTTTAAATGCTTGACTGCCGTTGCATTGGGATGCGCTGACAAGCGTATTTCCGGTGCGCCATGGCCGCGAACGCAGCTGATGTTTAATGCCAATGTTGATGGCAAAGATAGTGCATGCTTCTGTAAGAGAAGACAGTATCAAAACTTTGCATTGATGCATACTAAGTATGCGTATATGAATGTACATATGTTGTATGTATGTTGGAGCGAAGCTAGAGAGAATGAATGAAAATTGTAGACGGGATTTCCGTAATGTGTTTATATTGGAGCAACGTTATTGACTATAGTTAGCTTAAGTCGCTATTGAAACCGAATCTCTCTTACACTTAGCCCAGCCAACCAGATGGGTACGTAAGGGCTGCCAACCTAGAGAGATTTGGAAAAGGCACATAAAGGAGCTTATCTGACAGAGAAGAGTGCCTTTTCAAACATATTAAAAAGGTGCTTCTTAAGAAATCTTTATAAAAGAAGTCGGACTTCCAAATGCTGCCTTAGATAATCGGCAAAGATTCTGTGTTAACACCTCAATTTGCTTATAATTAAAAAAAGTAGTCCCAAAACCTCTCTCAGTAAAGGGAGCGATTTAGTAGTTCCATTAGTGCGACAGTGAAAAATTACTTTTGGCGAGGCATGCCCCAAGTTGTAGGTCTGCTCAGGTATATAAAAACTGCATACTTAGAATTTCCAATATACCCCCAGAGTCTGGAGATAGGGGCCAAAACCCCCATTTTCATAGGTTAAGTATGTCATATATTGTACTATAACTTTTTCTCAGTTTATCGCAACAACATGATTTAATGTCGATGAAAAGATGATATTTCGCCGCTTTTAACAGTATACTGTTAATGTATCCTCATAACTGCCAGAGAAACTGTAAAAATTATATCACAAATTCAATTTTTGTTAAAGTTTTTAATTTTTAATCACGGACTTCTCAATGAATTTGTTAACCAGTATACATGTAAAGCTATTTTATAACAATCTTCTACTAATTCTGTTTGCAACGACATACATATGTGTAACATATCCGAGTAGACGTTCCTAGGATATTCTACTTTAATCAATTTCTACCATGAAATTTTTATACTCAGCTGTACTAGTACACAGAGTATTATAGTTTTGATTTCCTAACGGTGGATTGTAACAGAACGAAATAATCGAGATAGATATAGACTTATATATATCAAAATGATCAGGGTGAAAAGAGAAATCGATTGAGCCATGTCCGTCCGTCCGTCTGTACGCACGATAACTCGCGCAAAAATTGGGATATTTTGATGAAATTTGAAATGCAAGTTGATATCAAGACAGGAACGGATGGTATTGAAAATGGGCGAAATCGGACCATGACCACGCCCACCTCCCCTATATAGTAAAAATCGGAAATTTGGTATCTCAGGCACTAATGGAGCTGCGATGACAAAATTTCACCCACGTGCAGAGCTCAGGCCCTTATGAAGAAATTTGGTGAAATTTTGAAAAATGGGCGGTTCCACGCCCACTTATTAAGGGCCAAACATTGAAAGTTGTATAAGCCATAACTCAGAAACCGTAGCAGATATATCGATGAAATTTGATATGCGTGATTTACTTACTCATGCAAATGTTTGGACGAAAAATTATCGAAATCGGTTGACCACCACGCCCACTTTTATATATGGGTCTTATAAAGTGACCTAATTGAAACATTTTAAGCGATATATCTGTCAAATATAAAGATATATCATTGAAATTTTATGGCAGGAGTCCAACTATGGACATAAAACAAAAAAACACAAAAATTTTGGAAAATGGGCGTGGCAGCGCCTCCTTTTAGAAGCAGGAATATACAAGATTTCTTAGCCTATAAATCGACAAATAATTGATATATTATAACGAAACTTGGTGATACACTTTCATTACTTGTAGTAATACACGTTCAAAATTTTAGCGAAATCGGTTGACGACCACGCCCACTTTTATATATGGGTATTATAAAGTGGCCTAATAAAAACATTTTAAGCGATATCTTTGTCAAATATAAAGATAATTCATTGAAATTTTGTGGCATGAGTTCTACGATAGACCGAAAACAAAAAATAGAAAAATATTGGAAAATGGGCGTGGCACCGCCCCTTTTTAGACAAAGGAACCTACGAGATTTCGGAGCCCATAACTCGACAAATAATTGAGATATTATGACGAAACTTGGTTTATACACTTTTATAACTTGTGTCAATAGACACACAAAAATTTATTGAAATCGATTATGGCCACCAAATGTTGAAAATGGGCGTGGCTACGCCCACTTTATGCAGCACTGGCTTTATATAAAATACACCGTGATTCTATCAGACGCAAACAAACAATGAAAGCATACAGCTGAGTATATAATGTTCGATTCCACTCGAACTTAGGCTTCCTTACTTGTTCATACTAAAATTGTTAAACCGGTTGTTACTCGGGTTGAAAATAAATTTGTTGTCATGTTGATGGGATAAACAGAGAAAAAGTGATGGTACAATTATTGTACTACAATATATGACTTAAACTACATATCGTCGTACCATACGAAAACTAACATACGATTTTTTGTGACTGACGAAAAATAACAAAATGCGTAAATCGACAAAAAGGAAAGAAAAGAATAAAAGTCAATGCGCTTGAGAGAAAAAAGAAAAGTAAGCAATTGCCAATTGTCAATAGCTCAGTAATTTACATATCAAGTAGTTAATGGAGGGAAAAATTTGCTGATGATAAAAGTACATAATGGCAAAGGAAAACGCAAATATATAAATACATACATATCTACATATGTATGTACATAAATATGTATATTTACACAGCTCATTTACTTCAATAGTGTCACATAAACATACCTATGTAGGTATGAAATTTTGAATATGCAAAATATTTGCAGGTCAAAGATATTCGCTTAGCGGAGTTATGGTGAAATAAGCCTATCTGTCGAGTACAAGAAACGACCAGTAGAAAACGATTATGGAGTGCTCTCTTGGGAGCAAGTATTAAATTTACTCTACACTTAATGCTATGTCTGCCCGCTCTCAATATTTCCTATCGGTTTGTATAATCTCGAATTCAATTACAAAAATTACAAAAACAAATGGATGGCTACTATATAGTTTATATATATAGTTTATTTCAATTTATTGTATTAATAATTGAATCGGTATAAAAAATCTACAGAATTTACTGTCTGATATGTCTTTGTTTACTTAGCGCTTTTCAAAACTAAGAGAATTCCAACATCAAATCAAATCTTGTCAAAACGTTTTTTCCCCAAATATGCCCCAAACGCAAGGCATGTTGCAAATGCCCCAAAGTAAACTTAAGCTACTGTTAAGTTATCGCACTTCTTCAGAACTTCTTGCCATCCGACCAGTCCTCTCGTATCATATCGTTGCCCTTTTCCGCAACCATCACCGTGGCTGCATTTATATTACCGCTGGGCGCATTCGGCATTATGCTCGAATCGACCACACGCACATTTTCGGTGCCCACTAAACGTAGACGTGGATTCACACAACTCATTTCATCCCACTCGGGCGCCATTTTAACTGTACCCACCGCATGGCTTGCAGTGTTGGACTAATATTTAAGATAACACCGCCAATAATCACCGCTTTGAAATTTAAAGTCATCACACTCCTCCAATTCGCAATCTTTTCGTTCAGTTTGAGAAAGGTTACAATTTCTAAGTGATCTTGTAAATTATTGCCAACAGGCAAGTCATGAATCACCGAAATTTTTAGTTGTTTTAGATGTTCCGTTGGACCCACACCAGACAACATCAATAGTTTGGGTGACTCAATTGCGCCAGCCGAAAGCACTAACTCCTTGCCAATCTTGGCTTCCATTTCGTATTTATCTTGCAGCACAAAACTCACTGAACGCGCTTTCTTGCCGCTCTTGTCGAAATTAACTTTGGTTGCACGCGCATTTTTGATCACGTGCAAATTGGGACGCTCATCGACTTTGGCGAGATAAACCTTACCGGTGCTCATGCGTCGGCCGTTCTTGTAAGTTGAAGGTAATCTACTGTATCCTACAACACTTACGGCAGCTTCGTTTGTCAAAAATGGTATGTCCAATTCATTTGCTCCTTGTAAGACCATTTCTTCGGTGTCCTGATTTACTGTTGGTATCTGGTCAAGTATTAAGTAGACCAACGGGTCTAACTGACCGTTCAAAATATTCCAGCACATTCTCCCAATCCCAACCAATATTTCCAGCCTTTGCCCAGTTGTCATAATCTCTGCGATTGCCACGTACATAAACCATGGCATTAGAGCCACCACTGCCGCCTATCATTTTTCCAAACGCAAAATAGCAGCGACTATCCTGCCAGCCCAAACAAGCTTTATCACTGTATTCAATGGTGTAATTCCAAGAAGCGCTGGTGAGTTTTAAGGCATCAAATAAGAACGAGATCTGAAGCAGGTTTTTATGTTTAACTATATTTACCAATATCTCCATATATGTACATATGTAAACTGAAATCGCAATTATAACGACATACCTGGGACTCTTGTGGCGGATCGCCACCTGCTTCCAGCACCAACACTTTCCATTTCGGATTCTCACTTAAACGACTCGCCAACACAGAGCCAGCGGAACCGGCGCCAACAATAACAAAATCATAGGTATCTAAGCCAGATTGCAATGCATGTTCGGCATAATCCGGTGGCCACAATCCTGGTGGTGAAATTGCACATTGTGCGGCTAGAAGCGCCTGTAGAAGAGTGCTGACCATCGTATTGAAGGTACCAACGCTTTGGGCGGCACATTGACCAGGAAAGATCGGTGTTGATGACATTGCGATTATTTGCTTGACTTTTCAGTGCTACCATTAACAGCTGCATTGTGCTTTTATACTTACCGACGAATTTAAAATCTTTTTGATCTAATCTATAAAAATAAAACACTGTTGGGAATAATAAATTAAACTGTTATAAAATCATTTCTACTGGACCGATAATTTTGGTGATTGATATAAATTGTATAGCTGCATATTTATTAACTAATAAACTTTTGTGCAAAATAATGCAGACAAAGTTTATCGCTCATCTAAACCTTGAGCGCAGGGTCCTAAGTTTAATTATTTTATTCAGCTGAAGTGCATTGATAGTGAACATGCCGATCTTGAGATTATTTGCTGTGCCCGTATAATCCGTTTACTGTTAAGCCGTTAAGTGTGTGCATGGCACGATTTCTGTTGTGATCATGACTGCTTAAGCATTGAAATTGATGGGTACAGATGGTTCAGCTTGCTCAAACGTACACAGCAGTCTATGACTTAATAGATAACAGTACATGTAGGGTTACCAGATGAAAAATGGCGAAAGGGCGATCGACGAGACCAAAAGGCGGGATTGCGGGGTACAGCTTAAAAAAAATGTGGTTTATTCACTTATTGGCCATAAAAAAAAAGAGAAGTAAAAATTCAATACCGTTTCAAAAAAATATTTGTATGTATGTATAATACTATGTTACATCCAAAAAATACCAATAAGTTTAGGTATGGGGGAGCCTGGTGAGCTCGGAACTATTTTTTTGTTATTTTTTTTATGGTTAGGTTTTTGAGATAATGGTAATTTTGTGTTTTCTTGGTTAACATTTCATTCAAAAATTATTGTCACGGAAGTCGCAAATGCGATAATAAAAAGCAGTAAATTGAGTCATGGTTTAACCAACTAACACACGGAAAAAATATATTGATATCACAAATCATTTTTTCCAATTCGTCTTGTTTGACATTCTGATTTGCACCTTCTTGACCGTGATTGGCGGAATACAATTTTAGTATACATACACAACTCCAATCAGCTGTTCGACTAACTTAACCTTAGTTGGATAAACCTTGAATTGAGTTTATAATTTATCGACTTCCCAAAATTCTTTCCCATAGGCTTTGCCTGGAAAACTAATGTTATACTCGTATCTGGGTTCCCATAGATTTCTTGAAGATTTCTTGACTCATCACTAATGCGGTCTTTACACGGGTCGATTTTTGCCGACTGGGAAATCTATCGAAAAATCGGCTGGCAAAAGTTGAAAGCAAGTCTTTATATTTAAAGATACTGCTCACCAAATTCAGAAAGTTGTAGACTTTACAAACTGTACTCGTATATGATTTTTGTTTCAAATCTACCTTTGCTTTACGCTAAACTATGTTAATTTTTGCAAATAGCAAAACAAATTATTGTGTATTTTCTTCTTTTTCTTCGCAGACTTTATTTATTAAACAATCGTTCTTAAGTCAAAAATAGTGGAAATGCGCCATTAGCGTACTACGAGCTATTCAAGAATTACAAAGATTTCATTTAAGTATTCAATTATGCCGAAAATAGAAATAATTTTAATATTATGTTTTTTTTTTGTAAATAAAAAACTCCAGGAAATAAAAATCAATCAATTTATGTACCTATATTAAGTAAATTAGTGAAAAAAATTAATTAACTAATTATAATCTTCAGCTTACAGCACTACATACGAATACATAAATACATATGTACTTAATTAGGTAAGTCTTGGCTGAGTAATTAAAACTACATTGAAACATAAATAGCTATCTAAGTGCGGATGATAAGGATAGTGGAGCATTATTCATAGTCAAAAGAAAAAAGAAAAGAAAAATCGACAAAAAAGAAATTAGCATTAGCGTAATTAGTTGTGCAACATACATACATACTATGTACGTGGCTACTACACGCTGAGTCATTTAAGGAAAAGGCTATAAATTTCGAGTTAACTTAAGCCTAATAAGTAGTTTACTCATAAACGTTAATTGTGTACAGTTAGTTGCCAGAGAAATAGATACACCGAGAGTAAGTTATTTAAACTTTAAATTTAAATAAAAAAAATTACACATTTTAATCATAGCTGGGGAATAATGATTAGTAATCCTAATGATTACTAATCGGATTAGAAACTTTTTTTTTAATCCCAATTGATTAATTAGGATTAGATGGCTATTCTAATCGGCTACTTTTTGATTAGATTAGAACTAGTCAAAAATCTAATCACGATTAGTGACGATTGGCATATCTAATCAAAACTAATCAAAAATAAAATCGATTAGATTTCTCGACTAGTTTTGATTAGATTTGATTAGATCAACTATTTTGAAATATCTGCAATCGTGAAGTTACTACACACGGTAGGCAGGAAGCGACGATAGGTTGCATGAAAATGTCGAGAAAAAAGGAAAGTGGGGTTGTGTTATGTGATGTTTATAGATGAAACATCCGTTGAAATTAAAATCCGAGCTGCTCCTTTTTCAAGGATATCCACATTTTTTGTTTTTTTTGAAAGGATCAAATATTGAGAAAATCGAAAATTCGCCACCGTCCAAATTTTTCCGATTTCAATACATTATTTGGTCGCTAAGGGATACAAAAAAAGGTATTAAAAAGAAAACAGGACACCTGTAGTGGAAAAATCCAATGTGAACAGGACCTAAAGGATAACCACTGAAATATAAAATAACACAAAAAGTACCCACTTTAATTTGCGTATAACTCCTAAAATGTTAACTCTACGTGAAAATTTCTTATTATATGTTTCATTCAGAATAAATAAAGAAATATTTCTTTAATATACAATTTTGATGTACCTGCAGTGCTTAATGTACTTTTGTGCATCTAAAGTGAAAATTTCAAAAAAAGTACGTTTTTTTTATGGTGCTACTTTAAGTTCAAATATTTTTCTAGTTTATGTAAATATTTTAATCTAATGATCCAACTCTCATTCCTACATATCTCTACGTTAATACTAAAAAAGAGTTAGAGCTGAGATACGCGCTAGCTGTGCACGGTGGGCGGGAAGCAACAATAGGTTGCATGGGAATATCGTAAAAACGATGGCCCAACGAATATGTGCCTAGCTGTGTGCTGGTACTAATTTTCGTTTAAGAAAAATGTTGGAGATTTTATTCACGCTTGCTGTGTGTTTATGAAGTATATTAGAATATCATTTTACGTAAGTGTTTAGCCGGCGATCGTTTTTTCGATATTTTCATGCAACCTATTGTTGCTTACCGCCCACCGTGCACAGCTAGCGCGTATTTCAGCTCTAGTTCTTTTTAATATTAACGTATAGATATGTAAGAATGAGAATTGGATCATTAGATTAAAATATTTACATAAACTAGAAAAATATTTGAACTTAAAATAGCACCATAAAAAAAACGTACTTTTTTTGAAATTTTCACTTTAGATGGACCAAAGTGCATTAACCACTGCAGGTACATCAAAATTGTATATCAAAGAAATATTCCTTTATTTATTCTGAATGAAACATATTATAAGGAATTTTCACGTAGAGTTAACATGTTAGGAGTTATACGCAAATTAAAGTGGGTACTTTTTGTGTTATTTTATATTTCAGTGGTTATCCTTTAGGTCCTGTTCACATTGGATTTTTCCACTACAGGTGTCCATTTTTCTTTTTAATACCTTTTTTTGTATCCCTTAGCGACCAAATAATGTATTGAAATCGGAAAAATTTGGACGGTGGCGAATTTTCGATTTTCTCAATATTTGATCCTTTCAAAAAAAACAAAAAATGTGGATATCCTTGAAAAAGGAGCAGCTCGGATTTTAATTTCAACGGATGTTCCATCTATAAACATCACATAACACAACCCCACTTTCCTTTTTTCTCGACATTTTCATGCAACCTATCGTCGCTTCCTGCCTACCGTGTACAATACAAAGAGAAATTGAATAAGCTTTCCGATGAGCTGAATCTGTCTCCTTTAATACCATGTCTCCACATAACGTGTTTCGCTCTTTTTTTCTGCATTTTCTCTCTCAATCTTGTTTCGACACGGAAACCAGTGCCGAAACTCGCCAATTTCCATACAAATTTCTGAGAGCGAGTGAAGATTGAAACGCTGTTTCATTCTGAATCATCTTGCCAACGTCGATGATATCGATGTCTTCTCTAATTTTGTAACGAAAATCTATCGAAATCTCACACAGGCCAAAACAAAAACGCAAAATATAAGCAAACATACAAACATTTAAGAAGAGCAAGAAAGAGAAATGTTAAACTGAATCACGATCAGCCACGTGGAGATGGGTTATTTAGCGAGTTGTTTTGCTAAATGTTTTGTTGGTGAAACAAGTTATGTGGAGACGGGCTTTTACATCAAGTGATTTTCGATATTTGGAGTCGTACAAGCTGCTAATGGAGGCTATTGCCCAAACTTTGGACTTTATCCAAGGTGAAGCCAATGTGAAATATGGTTGTATTAATCCTGCGTTATTTTCTTTGAGTAATAAACTGCTAAAATTATCCAGAAAACCCGAAGTTTTGAGCAATGTTAGCTCAACAGCAGTACAATTAGAACATCAATTGAGAGAACGGTTTAAGCCATATTTTACATTGGCTCCTGAGGGCTTTTTAAGAGCAGCGGTCACCTCTCGGCAGTGGGCGGCATACCCTCCGAGTGTATTTCTGCCATGAAAAAGATTCTCACAAAAAATCCATTCGCTGTTCGGAGCCGGCATAAAATTGTAGATCCACCCAATTAGTAGGAAAACACTAAAGGAGCACACCTCGAATCAAAAAAAATCTAATGATTAGATTACTTAATTTTTCTAATCGTAATGATTTCTAATTCTAATCGAAGTTCCCCAGCTATAATTTTAATAAGCTCAAGATTATGGCATGTCTACACGACACGCAGTTCACACTCTGTCAAACGTCATTCACCCGCGCATCACTCTCAGTCACAATTTTAAAGGCCAACCGTCTCAATTGATGGTGTTTCGATCAGAATTAACCGTCAAATTACGCTCAAATCGAAGTTCGCATAGCTATCAAAATCTAAGTAAGAGTTAAAAAAAATAGTAATAATAACCAAAAATAAACAGAATTAACTATTAATGAACTATTAAAGAACAAAAATTAAAGTTGACTATCTGAATAAGTAAAGAGCATGTAGATAGACGTAACAATTGACCAAGCAATTATCGAAATATTAGATCACGTGTAGACATGCTTATAGGCTCCATAAATTAGTTCTACAAATATGATGGGATGGAGAGGACGAGGCGCTGCCAAACTAACAATCTCTGTCTAGTCAAAAAATATCAATAAAATAAATGGTAATAAATGCAGAATTATCACGTTGTTTTCTTTTAATTTTTTTTAGAGCAAGGCAAAGTTATTCATATGGTAATGGTAAGTGAACAGCTGACTTCTTCTTCTTCTCCTTTTTAACTCGCCGAATACAGAAGAATGTCATACAAAGAAATATTTGACTTTGAGTTTGACATTCTGATAGACAAAAACTTAAAGCGAATCGAGGCGGATATTACCGAATTCGCCCTGCCATTACCATAATGAATTTGCCTTGTTTTAGAGATACATATGTGAGTCATTTCGGCAATTTAATTTCTATTCTTTCGCTTTTCATCTTCACCGGCCAAAAAGCTCGAATAGAAATTTAATAAATTTAATTTAATGATCTAAAATTTACCTTAATTTCTGTTCCTCTACACTTTCTCTATGTTATGAGAATTAATGTTCCTGTTCAGAAGGCATTTCTACGACACACACCGCTGGCAGCAGAGTAAGAGGCAGAACTCAACTAGAAAGATTAGATATATATATATATATATATATATATAGAATATCTTAGCCGCCTGCTTCCTTGGTCTTTCCAATTGGCGCCAAAGCTTTTTACAGCTGGCTTACTAGCTTTCCACTTATGATTAATCTTTTAAAAACACATCAGAACATCAGTTGGAACTAACAGAAAAAAATAAAAGACAAATTATTATCTCTTCTAAATACACGAAAGTGAAAGTGAATTTGAAAAGGAGCGCAATGACAGACCACAGAGTCCGTATACTGCAAAAGCACTACGAGCTACTGATTCTGAATATGAAGATCAGTCTTCTTCCAAGCGTCGTCAATATAGCAGAAAATGTTCAGTATGGTATGTTTTCTTATTAAACCTTTTATTAATAAATTAAATAATAGTAAAACAAGCCAAAGAATTACTATTTCTGGAATTGATAAGAACGCGTTAAGTCATACACCACCACACCACTTAGGGAACTTTAGTTCAGCACACCAACGCCGGGTTAAAATTCGTCACTAAAATAAAAAAAAATAATTAAAAAATAAAAATAATGTTTCCAAGATTTGTGCATGCAATTTTCTCTCGCTGCTAATTCTTTGGCAGCAGACTGTACATCTACGTACGTACAGTGCAGGTCTTATAACTAGAAACTGTGCGCTTATAAATCAAAAATACTATAAAAGTATTGCAGTATCGTTATTCATAGAGGAGATGATGAGCATTGATATCAAATCAGCGGACGTGTTGAATAAAAAAATCATTAGAAACAAAAATTATCAAAAAAAACCTTTTTGGAGGAACGTTCTTTAAAGCAACGAAAGCATGTCCGACTTCTTTCAGTCTGATGGAAAAATATATTTATGTATTCGGCAACCTCAGACAGAGCGTTCAATACAAGGCATATCGTGAAAACTATAGGAAGTGTCGATTATGGTCTGGGGGGTGGGGGGGAGGGGCTTGAACTGGCGTGGTGTAGGTCCGATTGCCAGAATAGCAGGAATAATGGATAAATATCAACATAAAAGTATTTTGAAAAATTGGATGTAGGTAATGAAAGCATATTTATCTGCTCGAGCATTCTTCAGCATAACAATGATCCGAAGTCCATCTTAAGATTAGTAAAAGCCCGTCTCCACATAACTTGATTCGCCAGCGAAACATCTAGGAAAACATCTCGCTAAATAACCCGTCTCCACGTGGCTGATCGTTATTCAGTTTAACATTTCTCTTTCTTGTTCTTCTTAAATGTTTGTATGTTTGCTTATTTTTGCGTTTTTGTTTTGGTCTGTGTGAGATTTCGATAGATTTTCGATGCAAAATTAGAGAAGGCATCGATATCATCACGTTTGACAAGAGGATTCAGAACGAAACAAGTGTTTCAATCTTCACTCGCTCTCAGAAATTTGTATGTAAATTGGCGAGTTTCGGCACTCGTTTCGAGGTCGAAACAAGATTAAGAGAGCGAGTGCAGAAAAACAGAGCGAAACACGTTATGTGGAGACATGCTATTAAAGGCTGGCTTTCGGAACAAAATATCGATGTCTTGAATTGGTGGCGCATACACGGTGTCAGGACTGTAAACCCAAGACAGAACTTATGGGTTATATCTAAACGAATTTTAAAGGAAAAAGACGAAAAATAATGAGCAACAGAGCTGGGAAAATATCATAATACATTACAAAATATAATCGAAAGCATATCAAGAAGATAATGTACTATGTTATAAACGAAATATTAAGAATTATGAAGTTTTTTTTTTGGACCAACTAAAAATATCTAGCAATCGTTTATAATTTTAAGCCCACCACTGTACATATGTATAATTGTAATTATGTAACGATAACGGTTTGAATCTTAATTATTATTATGTATGTGACATACAGTATGTCATACTTAAATTTAAATGTCTGCGGTTGTGTTTCTAACACAAAATCTTTCTTTGCTTGCACGTAAACATTAATCACTTTTAGTATAAGATAAATAATTAATTGAGCAATTATTCTTGCTTCCATTTTTTTTTGTTTGATTTGTTTTCTTTTTCTCTTATCAAACTATCACAATCTACTTTTTATGCGCTCTTAAGAGTGTCTTATTATATGTATGTAAGTATTGAGGTATAAAATAAGTAAAGTTGCACATCATCACATCTTTGTAAAGCTCTCATCAGCCATACCTCTAACCCCTTTCCACCATCCCACTTGTTGATGCACAACGCAGTCGATTCGATCCAATTTTCAGATTTATTTTGTGTCTTCTTCGCTCTTCCTACGACTTGTCGCCGCCACTACCGCCGCCATTATGCTTATTCTGATGGTGATGATGATGTCCCTCACCAAGATGATAATGATCGTAGAGCAAAAATTTGCAACGATCATAGATGGTAAAGTAAAATGCTGTCATTAGACCGGATTTGATGAGCGTCGGAAACATGCCCTTATAGAAGCCAAGCAGGCCCTCCTCCCGCATGGTCAGCTGAATACAATGGAATGCGCCACGACAACGTTGCGTCTTACCAAATCGCGTGCGATGATGTTCGAAGCCTTGCACCTGCAGTCGCTTCTTAATAAAATCCAGCGGATAAACCGAAGCCTTGGAGGCCACACCAGCCGCACCACCGGTGCACAACAGCACCCAAGTGGGCAGCAGATCATCATGCGCCAACGGTGTATGCAACAGCATATCATTGAATTTCTTGTAGAACATAAAATTGAAGCCCACCAATGGTACAATCTGCACCAGCGTCGGTTGGAGGCCACGAAAATAGCCGCGCACACCCTCGGTGCGCCATATGATGGGCACCGCATGCAACATATTGCGATAACCCTGGCCGGGATCCTGCGCCACCAAACGCGTACGTATCACATCGAAGGGAATGGAAACAATGGTGGCCAAACAACCGGCCAGGCCGCCTGCGAAGAAATTCATTACGTTCGGGTGTGTGGACATGAAGGGCGTATCGCGCATCATGGCGCGTATTTGCTCGTACGACCAAAATTGTGTGACACTGTAGGCGATGCTCATAAATTGGCCGGCATTGTGGCCTTTGAAGAGGCCGCGGAAACCCTCTTCGCGAAAGATTAACTTACTCGCCTGCCACATTGAAGTGTATTTGCCGGGTTTGTCCGTTGAGAGCGGTTCCACTTGTAATTGAAAACGGATTTTCAGCACATCGAATGGTTGTGTGAGGGAGCGTGTGAGTGCGCCGGAAATGGCGCCAGCATAGATTTGATTGAGTTGTGCTTGTGCTGAGGTGCGATCATCGTGTGCGGATGTGTGATGGACGCTACCCTCCACATCGGCCGGTTTTGGTAAACGTAATTCGGTTGTGGTGGGTGTTTTGGTGGTCGCAGCGGTGACCGTGGGCGCAGCGGTGGCGGTTGGTGCCATTTTATTTAGTTATGGGCGGCGGGCACTATTGGCAACTAGTTATGGCTAGTGGCGGAAGCGTTTAGGAATTGAGCTGAAAGGAGAAAAAAAAAACAAAAGAAATTCAAACAAAAATTTAGTACAAATTTAACAATTTATGATATTAGAAGGGACTGTAACGGTTATGGGTTATATACAAAAAATTGATTTTTAATCATTATTTGCTGAGTTTTACTTTCTGCTCACAAAATAAAAGTTATTTCTTGAGTTTTATTTTTCCCTCAGAAAATAAAAGTTATTTTTTGAGTTTTATTTTTCGATCAGAAAATAAAAGTTATTTTTTGAGTTTTATTTTTCGATCAGAAAATAAAAGTTATTTTCTCAGTTTTATTTCTTTGCTCAGAAAATAAAAGATTTTCGGTTTAATTTTGGCTGCAACTGTAGATTTCGCCATATAAATAGGTAAAGTAGATAAATAAATTTTTAATTTTTTTTATTTATAAACTTTACCTACGTGTTAATGTGGAAAAATCGACAGCTGCAGCTATAATTAAACTGAATAAACTTTTATTCTCTGAGCAAAAGGATAAAACTCAGAAAATAACTTTTATTTTCTGAGGGAAAAATAAAACCCAGAAAATAACTTTTATTTTCTGATCGAAAAATAAAACTCAAAAAATAACTTTTATTTTTTAAGCGATAAATAAAACTCAAGAAATAACTTTTATTTTCTGATTAAAAAATAAAACTCAAGAAATAACTTTTATTTTCTGAGCAGAAAATAAAACTCAGAAAATAATGATTAAAAAACAATCTTTTTATAAAAATCGAAAAAATAAAAGTTAATGCACCTAGAGGTAGCTTGCGTTACGGTGATTACATCTGTGTACTTTTTTGCGTTTAGCATTTCTCCTTCAGTATGATTTTTTTAGTCAAAATTTTAAAAATATCGATTATTTGAAATCCCTGGATATTAGTATTGTGGGAATGCTAACGAAAGAAGTAGAAATTTTTCAAAACTATTTTCTTAGTATTTCCAATTATAAATCCATTTAGGTCTATATGAAAGGCTTGTTTGGAGTTCTTTTATGCCCAGTTAAGTTCTATTATTTAGAACATTGCCTATTGAAGAATTTTAGCACTTTACTTTGGAACTTTTTATGGACAATTTTGGAAGCTGTTATTATACTTTAAGATCAAAATTCAAGCTGAGACCATAACCTCTCCCTTAATTGTACTTATTACTTTTTTCTCAGTGTTATTTACATCGCAATGCACAAACCACTTCAACGTCATAACTAAACCAAAAAAAGAAAGTAAATACAAATAAAGAAAATTAGAACACAAATGCAAATGTTAACGCAGGTTTCGAAAGCAAAGTTCATGCAAAATAAGCAAGCATGGGCACCACCACAAGCAAACAAGCAGAAAGCGTGAGCATGTAGTAGTGTGCTTAAAATTGCACAGTGAGGCAAAATTCAAAAATTTTTCGTAACTTCGTGTGTTGATGAAAATTTAATTATATCAGATTTTATAGCATGAAAATAGAGGTTATATTAAAAATAGGTATGTTTGTAGATACAAATTTAATAAAAAATAAATGTTGATTGATTTCGATTCACATTCGAATTAATTGCAATTTCAATATAAAAGCATACAAAATTAACCCATTTTCAATTTTAAAGAGTTGAAAATGGCATACAAAATTATACTTCATTTGATTTCAAATGGCTATATTTAACACTATTGAGAATATTTAAAATAAAAAAATAATAAATTTCCCAACCAATCTTAAACATTTTAAAAAAAATTTCATACATTAGTCGCCCACTGTTGTTACGGACAAAAAAAAGGCATCAACCTGCTTCCATCACTGTTGAAGGCGAACTGAATCGTTTTCTCGCTGAAATAATTATGCTCTGAATTTGTGTACGTATACCATAGATGGCCAAAACTATCACATTCAAACATTTCTATTTTATGAAGCGATGAGAGAATGAGGAGAATAAGTCGCTCACGCGTCTTGTCAAAACAATGTTGCCAACATTTCCAATTTATGCGGAAAAGGGAATTTTAAGTAGAAGGGACTTTTTATAATGCAAATAGTGCGATAAGTAAATTTCTTCGACCGTAATGCTAAACGGCTTAACGTACATATCTATTAAAATATGATTTAAAAGTAAATAAAAAAGTTTATTCATCCTTTTCTTACTATTTTATATAAATTGTATACATATATAGTTATGGTTTCCGTAATTATTAAAAAAATTAATAAAATCATCGCTAAGGATATACTCGAAAATACGGCTCGGTATGTACTATGTACACATATCTCATTTCTCTCTCCATATTTCATACAAAATGCTTATATGTGTGCGTTAGCAGTGAAGTTTATCTTGTGTACGTGTGAAAGCAGAAGAGAAAAAATTGGCACGCGTGCCTATGGGATGGCCATCTATGACGTATACATTTTTTTACGCTCGCAGCACAAGGAGTTCTCTTTGCCCATGACCGACAACCTCACTTACCATTTTCTGTATTTGTTGTATTACTTTTAGGCGTCTAAAAGTATCTTTTTATTGCAAAGTATTATTTGCGCGCAAACAACCAAGCAAAATGAATGTCGTAGTAATACGATCACAAAGAATAAAAGTAAACATGTACTTGAGTAAGTAAAAAAAAGGAAAACAACAATAAAAAATTTAGCAATTTTCTTTGCTGTTTCATTTGTGTGGAGAATTGTTTAGTGATTTGGCACGTGCACATTTGGTGGGGTTGAAAGGCGTCAAAAGCTTACAAAAACAAACCATCTTGAGCTAATTTTATGAAATGTGCAAAATCAGCGGAAATTGTGCTAAATATGTATTATACTTAAGCTACGTTAAAATGCTTTTTGGGTTATGCATTAATGAAAAAAAGTATAAAAAAAATAATTTTATTGAAGTGAAATATGATAAAGAGATGTTTCCTCTAGAACAGTTCAACGCTCTAGCGAATGTTCAAATTATTCAAACTGCACAAAAAGTGGGTAAAAATCGTGCCACTTTTAATCACACAAAACTCATATCTGGCCTACTCGGAACCATACCTGAGTAATACTGAGTAGTAATTGGACTATTACGTACTTAAATACTTTATATTTTGATCTTGAAGTAATTAGTCCGTACTAAGTACTTTCAGAATATTCGAGTACAAGTACAAGTACAAGTACAAGTACAAGGAATTGAAAAATAATTGAAGTTTTAGCAAATACTTCAAAGTACTTGAAAAGAATTGAAAGTACTTGAAAAGAATTGACATGTAAAAAATATAAAATATCGTTTATTTTTGTAATTTTTTTTAAATATTGGCTTCAAGAATATTGGAACGTCAAATTGAAACCAATATTTAAAAAAAAACTAGGGTGCGCATACTGTCGAATTTCGACAGTTTTTCTAGATATTTAGGATTAAGATCCGCTATATTTTTATAATATAATAAAAAATATAAAATATCGTTTATTGTTGTAATTTTTTTTTTTAATATTGGTTTCAAGATTGTAAGTAATTGAAAGTACTTGAGAAGAATTGAAAAATTGAAAGTACTTGAAAAGTACTTGAAAAGAATTAAAAAATCGATTCAAGTACATTTTTCAATTCTTTTCAAGTACTTTCAATCAGGGACGTAACAGTTATGAGAGAAATGGGGTAAAAGTCATATTTTTTTTTTTTTTTTTTTTTTTTTTTTTTTTTTAATAATAATTCCCAACGGTTTACCCTCCATATCCCGCCCGACCGCCGCGAGGGGCGCAATCCGCATGACGCACGGATATATATTTTTAATTTTGCCAAGGTGTTGAGTGGCTGGAGTTTGTTAAACGTCGAGTTCTTATGCTGCTCAGCTACAGAATATAAATTCATCAGCTGATTACACATACTTAAGTTTATATATACACTTAGAAGCAATTACTTAGTTAACAATAAAATACATATTATCCTAAATTAGTAGAAGGAAACTATATCTAGTAGACAAATTGTTATTTGTTAAGAATTGAAAGAAGAGTTTTCCTTATAATGGATAGAGAGTCAGAGATGTCAAAGTAGGTAGAGTATGTGTTAAAACTTTTGCATAGATATCGGAATGGCTCATATAATTCAAAATTAGTTTTACATTGTTTTAAAAATATGGGCTGGTAATGTCTTGATGGACGGGCAGGAATGTTTAAACTTATTTCAGAAAGAAGAAATGGACTATTTATTGATCCCTTCAGCAGTTTCGTTACGAATATTACACCCAGAGTTTCCCTACGACTAGCTAAAGTTGGAAGGTTAATAAGTTTTAAGCGACTAGTGTACGAAGGAAGATTGCAATGAGGGTTCCAATTCAAATTTCTTAATGCAAAAAGTAAAAATTGTTTTTGAATCGATTCAAGTCGATCAGAATGAATTTTGTAACTCGGATTCCAGATTATAGATGCGTATTCTAGTGTCGGTCTTACTAAGGTTGTGAAAAGGGCTTTAGTTACGTAGGGGTCACTAAATTCCTTAGACCAACGTTTTACAAACGCTAGAACACTTTTAGCTTTATTTATCATGACGTTGATGTGAAGGTTGAAATTAAGTTTATAATCGAATCTTACACCTAAGTCGACAAACTCATAAACTCGCTCCAGATCATGATTATTAATGGCGTAAGCTATGGGTTCGACATTACTCCGCGAAAAGCACATAAATTTACATTTATTTAGATTTAATGGCATAAGATTTATATTGCACCACGTAACCATACCGTTTAAATCATTTTGAAGGAGCGATCTTTCCTCCGGTGTGGTGTAGGACCTGAAAAGTTTCACATCATCTGCGTACATTAAAACTTTAGAATAATTTATAGCACATGAGATGTCGTTAATGAACAACAAGAACAGAGTCGGTCCGAGATGGCTGCCCTGCGGAACCCCAGAGGACACATAAATACTAAATGAATATGCATTCTTATAAACAACTCTTTGTGTTCTGTTAGAAATGTAAGAAGAAATCCAGTTTAGGAGGATAGGTTGAAAACCCAGTAGTTGAAGCTTGTGGATAAGTAAATTGTGATTAACCTTGTCAAAGGCTTTACTAAAGTCAGTATAAATAACATCCGTTTTAGCATTTTCCCTGAACCCATTAGAAACACTTGTTGTAAATTCCAGAAGGTTAGTGATGGTTGATTTACCCCTACAGAAACCATGCTGAGAGTTCACAATCAATGACTCAATCGAGTTTTTTATCTGGTTGCTTATAATCAACTCAAACAGTTTTGGGATAACAGACAATTTTGCTATGCCTCGATAATTTTCAATCGAAGATCTAATACCGCTTTTATGTAAAGGAATAATGAAGGATTCTTTCCAAGCAGTAGGAAAAATACCAAATTTCAATGACAAGTTGAATAGCTTTGACAAAGGTAGATGAATATGATCCGCACATTTTTTAAGGAAACATGCGGGGATCATATCCGGACCATAACTAAAAGACTCTTTCAGTGATTTAAGGTGATCTAAAACTTCATCTGAATTTATATAGGTAACATTAATTGTATTATTTTGAGAAAGATGGTACGGGTATATGCTGAAATTTAAATTATCTTTGGAATAATTAGATTCGAAAAATTGTGCAAAGAGATTGGCAATGCTTTGATTATCACTAGACACACAATCCCGAAAACTCATAGATGAGGGAAATCCGCTCACTCTGCGTTTTGAATTCATAAAACCATAAAACGATTTAGGGTTACGAAAAATGTTCATTTTCATTTTTCTCAGATAATCATTGTAGCACTTTTTGTTCAATGCAAAATATTTATGTCGTAAAGTTGAGTATTGAAGGTAGACTTTCCGCAAGCCTGTCTTCTTATATAATTTAAAAATGCGAGATTTCTTATTTTTTAAGGCTCTCAAGTCTTTAGTTTCCCACAGATGCAGGGGCTCGACATATATGTATTTCTGTTTGGGTACAAATTTATCAAACAGACAGTGGATCGTGTTAATAAAATGCAAAACATTTTGTTCAACGTTGCCATCATAGTTTGGCCAGACTAGTTTAGATAGTTCACTATTAAGTTTTTTATAATTAGCCTTAGCAAAGTTAAAACGAAAACACGAATCAGACGTTTTTGAGCAACAATGATCATCATCGCTTATAATTTCGTGTATTAACTCCAATGAAGGATGGTAAGTATCTTCAGGGAAAATAAGAGGGTCAGTTCTATTCACATAGTAATTAGAAACGTCATCTACAAATATCAAATCAAGTACCTTTCCGAATTTGTTTTTAATGACGTTTACCTGATGAAGACAGAGATCCGGCATTTCTTCTAAAAAGTCAGTACAATTAGCCTTAGATGTAATCGGCATGATTTCATTGTTTTCCTCGCTCCATGAAACGTGCGGAAGATTAAAGTCGCCCAAGACTATAAAAGAATCCAAGGGCGTCTTTTTTGACTCGACACGTTTCAGCAAGGAAACACTTTGAAAGTAAACTGACTGTTCGGAAGAAGGAGGAATGTAAATAACTGCCAGGTAAATATGCCCTTTGCCAGCTTTTATCCGAATGCACAAGAACTCAATGGATTCCCCTGCAGCTACATTAATTTCTTCAGATGGAATTGAGGAATGAACCGCAATTAGTACCCCTCCACCGACCCTGTTCAAGCGATCATTTCTGTACACTTGGTATTCTTTACTAAAGATTTCCGAATTAAAAATATGAGGTTTAAGCCATGTTTCGGTAAAAGAAATTATTTGAAAGTTACAATTAAAAGTTTTTAGATAAAAGTCTGTAAGTTTAGTATTTAAGCCCCGAACATTTTGATAGTAAATGTTTAGGGCAGATTTATTTATTAGTTTTTTGAGCTATTGCTAGGCAGGACGAGTTTTGGTAAGTTGTTATTAACGGATCTAGGCCTTTCTTCAAATTCGCGGACAAAGGTCCCGGCTGGCCAAAATGTTTTCTTTAAAACGGTGTCATAATCTTTAGGCGAGACGTCAATTTTGAAAGAAGCTACATTTCTTTCATAATTAAAATTGAATTTTTTAACGAAAAGTTTTTCAGGAACAATTTTAGATGATATGAAAGCCTTCAGGTCTTCAACAGTTGTATCTTTATGAAATCTAGATACAAAAACTGATTTATCACGCGGAACGATAATCAATTCTTTGGCCTTCGGAACAGGCTCCTTGGCTTTCGGAACAGGCTCCTTGGCTTTCGTAACAGGCTCCTTGGCTTTCGGAACAGGCTCCTTGGCTTTTGATGCAAGAGCGATCGAGGGAGTTACGAAATTTTCCCGAGACGTTTGTTCAGCTAAAGCAGTTTTGGAGGAACAAGGTTTGTCGATGTAGGGACCAGGTGAAGCCAAATCGATTAATTCGACGGAAAGCTCAGCCGATTCGACCTGAAGGTTGCTCTGAACCTCTTCATTACGCGGGTTAATGGCTTTGGTTTTCTTTAAAGGTTTTGGCAACGCGAAGGAACTAAACATTTCCTCGTGCCTTTTAAATTTATCATTTAGAGCCGATAACTCCTTTGATAATTCGGAAAAGCCATTTCTTGTGTGTCTAAAAAATTTGAAAAGATCAACATCTGTTGATCTGCATTTTAAACACGACCAGCGCACTCCCTTGTTCTCTTTAATTGCATCAAGAACCCTACCCGTCAGGCCAGCGCACTTCATATGGGCAAGCCCATCACACAGCCAGCAAGAAACGAACTGTTCCTTATCGCTTTTCAATGAGCAATTCTGATAACTGCACGACATTATAAGGTAGAATAGATATTAATAGGAAAAAAGGAAAATATGTAGGTAATAAGTGGAAAAGCAAAAGAGTATATACCACAATCTACACACTTACACTATAAAAGTTTGAAGCGAGCAGTTTAAGTGCCACTGTATGACGTTTAATAAACAACGCAAACAGCTGTGGTAAAAGAAAAGAGAAAACTAGATTGCACTGAAAAAACGAATGCGCGCACAAGAGCAAATGATAAAATAAAATTTAAGCACTCGAATGCAACAATAACACTATGCAAAATGCAAATAAGAAATGCACGCACAAAAGCAAAAGACAAAGAAATATTAAGCCACTCAAAAATGCACCAACAACACTATACAAATGCCTTGGCAAATAAAATAAAATATAACTTTGTTTAAGTTTTAAAATATTGAAAAAACTGAGGTAAAAATATCACTATTAGACGTAAAAACTTTAGATTAACTTTTATTTTTAACTTTTATTAAAGAATTTTGTTTAAAATTTAATTTTAAATTACAAAGATCACAGAACAATACAAATTTGGACTGCACAGCTTGACGTTTGCGCACATATTTAACCATTATCATGAGAAAAAAAAATTTTTTGGTCCTTAATAACCATTATAACAACCAAAAAACTGTTTTGGGCTTGAATAACCGTTATGGCAACCCAAAAAGTGTTTTGGGCTTGAATAACCGTTATGGCAACCAAAAAACTGATTTGGGCCTGAATAACCGTATTCGGATTTTTATTCTTTTTTTTGGTCAGCTATAAAAATCAAGTCTATTTATTTGTCAATATTTCTGGACGATATTGGTATCAAATGAAAGGTGTTGAGCAGGGATTCTAGCTCCGATTACCTCTTTTCATTTGATACCAATTTGCTTAAAACATTCCAGGGCATCCGGGTCCACTTTTTCACCCATAACTGGGAACCCGACCTACGAATCTTAACAAATACACCTCTATGTAATAGCCCTGCTAAACACCTTTCATTTGATACCAATATCGTCCAGAAATATTGACAAATAAATAAACTTGATTTTTATAGCTGACCAAAAAAAGAATAAAAATCTGAATAACAGTTATTCAGGCCCAAAAGAGGTTTTTGGTTGCCATAAGGGTTATTCAAGCTCAAAACAGTTTTTTGGTTGTTATAATGGTTATTAATGACCAAAAAAAAATTTTTCTCATGATAATCGTTAAAAATTCCCAAAAGAAGATAAAGGTTATTTTTGCGTAACCTTTTCACCACCAAAAAAACAAAAAATAACCGTTATTTTCGGTCCCTGCTTTCAATTCTTTTCAAATACTTAGAAGTATTTGCTAAAACTTCAATTATTTTTCAATTCCTTGTACTTGTACTTGTACTTGAAAATTTTGGGAATGCCAGTACTAGTACCAGTACAGTTCCTTTAAAATGTACTTGTCACAAGTCGTACTGGTACTTGATATTACCCAGGTCTGCTGGGAACTATCACTGACATTTATCTATTAACATAAACGTCGGAAAGCATGAAGTAAGGGCATGAGAATACGAAGAGGAGGCGCGGAAAAATTTGAAACAAATGGGCTGCCTTTACTTCAGCGATCTGGGCAAACTGCCAATGTGGAAATCGCACAATAGTTTGAGTGTGGGGTCTTCCTTTCTACGTGCTATCACATTGGGACTCGTGGGTCTTAAGTGCACTGCATCCTAACCACCTAACCTATGTAACTCTCTTGTAACTCTGATTTATTCGCCTGAAGCTATCAGGCGTTAGAAAAAAATTCTCTGACAATGTCAATAGTGGTTTTAAATACTACATATATATAAATTAGTTACATATAATATAATTAGTAATAAAGTGAATAATAATAATTGCTCTCTATTTTGCCCTTTCAGTTGCCAAACAGCAAGTCGTTGAATATACACAAAAATCACAAATCAAACATGAGAATCGTCATATACAATTGGTGCGTGAATATGGCTTCCATCCGAGGACGAAGGCAACGGTTGAGGATGGCGATGTATTGCCAAAGAAATTCGAACCGTTTCCGGAGAATATGTATGGTAAACCATTGGAGGAAATTGATAATTTCATTTATGAAGAGGTAAGTAATTTGTGATGTGATGTGATGGAAGCTTAAAAGCATAAATCGGTGACGGGTGGAATGAAAGTTGTTTTGTTTTTATTTTTATTTTTATTTTCATCTTCATTTTTTCTTTTCTCCTTTTTGTTGTTAGTGTAATATGTGAAACATAAGCAGGAAAGAAATCTATACATCAATTTCTAGTTGGTTGGTTTTGCTGGTGTCAAGCCGCTTGATGTGCCATGGCAATACGATATTGACATGCACACGTAAAGTATTACCCCCACATAAAGCTATCAAGGTTAAAAAAACCAAAATATTTTTGTAAATTATCTAATACCCAAAATCAATACTTCTACACCCAAGGATAACAAATATAAATTTTGGTCCCGATTGATAAAGGTTTAGTGGTCTTTCACGGGGGTCAAGTTTCAGATGGCCATAGAACTTACATTTTTTTACCCCTGTGACACTCCACTAAACCGTCACCAATCGGGAACAAAATTTATGTGTGATATTTTTGACCATGCTACTATCGATTGAGGGGCGATACAGTCTTTTTATGAACTTTGAATTTTTTCATACAAATTAAGCGCACTCTAATGTACATACATATAACATTCTATTATATTTATTGACTAATCCATACCCGCGAAGTCTTCCGCGGAAGAAAATTCAATATTTTTTTTTTAAATTATAAAATATTTAAAGTAAAATTGGCAATACACCAAAATAAAAATCCAAGCGAAATCCATTCGAAACCTAAATTAAAATCGAATTAATTTATGATCTTCCATCTTCCACCAAGCTTCAGTTCTCCCTCTTTCTCTCTCTTTCCCTTTCCTATTCCCTCTCTCTCCCCCCTCAATCTTTAACTATCCCTATCCCTATCTCAATCTTTTTTCACTTTCCTTAGCTTAAAAGCCAGATGGGCTAAGAAGGATGGGTGACAACGCACACTTTTCCAAAGTTGTCTAAGCTCGATGTAGTGGCCCATATTCCAAATATCATTGATTTACGCAAATAGACTCCGAGTTATAAGGATTTTAAGGACTTCTACTGAAGGGGAAGGAAAGTAGGGGGACTTTTCTGTGTACCATATATGATTTACACGAACGCTTATCTAAAAATCACTTACGAGGAGTAAACGCTGTTTTTAAAAATCACAACCGAAGATCTTTAGCATGGACAAAAAATTCCTACCACACTAAGCCATCTAATCGTACAATCACGTACATATGTATCTCATATTATTCACCAAAAAATAAAGTCCTGTAACCAAAAAAAGAACCATGTTCTCCAAAATAATACTAACAATATAACGAAAAAATAAAAAAATTTGAAATGTAGAAGTTATGAGGCAACGGAAAAAATAAATATTTTAAAATAAAAGTTACGAGCAACGGAAAAAATTTTTTCTTATGAATAACAGTTATGAGGCAATTGAAAAAATAAAAATCTGAACATAATCGTTATGAGCAACAGAAAAAAATATTTTTCAAACATAATAGTTACGACTGAAAAATATTTTTTTCGGTTTGAAATAACTCTTAAGAAATGAAAGAAAAAGATTTTTGGATTTTTTAATTGTTATGAAGTAATTTTTTTGAATATTTCTTATAACAGTTATGTCTCTGTTAAATATTGAAAATAGTTAATTGAATTTGAATATATTAAATATTTTTATAGAATATGGTACTATGCAGTATGTTTTTTCGACCATATACAAATTGTAGGGGAAAGTTGAATAGTTGAACTAAAATTCGTACTCGTGCTCATAAAGGTGCAACAAAGGGATTTTTCGGTGTCCCAGGAGTCACACTCATTTACTGAGTAGTTACAAAACTATTTGTTATTATTTAGCCAATTCTTTTAATGCATTTATTGTATTGGATATTTATCCATGTCGATAAATATATTTCATAGCAATTTAAGTCCCGATGTCAGTTTTATAATTCAAAGTTGACTAAGCTCTGGAGTCAAATGTCCCAGGAGTCACGATGGAATGTCCCATATCTGGAACAACCTTTTTAACACGCTTTTATTAGTTTCACCTGTATGTATGTATGTATGTATGTAATTTCTAGCTGCTGTCTAAATATATGCAACATATTTACTAATGAGATTAGGTTATAACCACCGCTATGTTCTCACAGATGGCGCGCGTGTATTTATATTTTTAAAATATTCACTTATTTCTAAGCATGAATGTCATTGGCAACGACTGTCACAACGAATAGAATACAGAAATAGCCAAAAAAGAAAAAAAAAAACCAAACAAAGTGCAAAAAGCAACCATCAGCATTTTATATTCGTTTACAACATGAATGAAAATGCATGGATTTTTGTATTTCCTGTTTCGGCTGCAGCTGACGAGTGCGCGTGAAAATTGCATTTTACCAAACGCAAACACTTTTCAAGCTCGAAGCTAAAGCTCTAGAAGGCAACGTAGAGCATAAAGCATTTCCAAGACAAACATACATGCAGCGCATGCTATACTTTGCAAATATATATTTACATATGCATGTATGTCAGCATGTCTATCTTGTTGCAGTCAAGTATGTAAGATTTGTAGCCGACGGCTAGCAACGGCTGCAACTTGGGATAGATTACATATTCTGCGGCAGCCGACAGCTGCAAATAAATTTTAATAAAAACACTTTTGCCTTACTGCGCTACACACATACATACATGCTTATATAGAATGCGTTAAGATTTATGCGTTCAGACTTGTGGTGGAATGTATGTACATACATACATATGCATTTACAAACTTTTCAAAACGGCATAAAAGCATTCAAGGCGATGGAAAATCTTGCGAAGCATTTTTCATTTCTAGTATGGCTTTTTTGCTTTAAACTGAAAATTCGTACACAAATACACAAGCAAAACAATATGCATTTGAAAACAAAAGTAAGTAAATATATACATACATATGTATATGTATGTACATACATGCAAATTTATGAATGCAAGAACGTGTGCGGAAGTAAGTAATTTTGCCAGGCAGTTAGTCTAAGCTTAAATGCGATTAAAAAGAAATATAATACCGAATAGACGAATAAACATGCATATGTACATACACACTTAAGAAAAATTGGGTGCTTATCCTGTAGGGAAAATTTCTAGTTCCGAACTAGCTCGCTTCTAGTGCGAGCTAGTTAAATCTCTTTTGCATGTTATCAACTGGCGAATTTAACGCGGCGATTGCTTAGGCGGTGTCAATTATCACTCACTGCACTACATTTTCGATAGTTCCGAACTAGTACTAAATTCTACAGATGTCACTAGTTCGTTTATTGGCACAATTTCGATAGTTCCGAACTAGCTACAAGTACCTACAAATTCTACAGTTTTACATCTGCCGCTTAAGTGCAGCATTTGACACACTTCATAAAAGTGGCGCGATGGCCCACTGGCTAACGCGTGTGACAATTAATTTGACGGGCGCAGGTTAGAGTCCCGTCGCACATAGGTAGATTTTGAAGTTTTATGCGGCCAAAAATGTTTTATTGATACATCTATTCCAAATTGCTTGTTTAATGCAAAATATTAATAATTTGTGTTAAAAGTCGATTTTATTGAAAAATATATACAGTGACTCAAAAAAAAATCATACATCAGAGTTTTTAAATTTATATCAAAGAGTTCTGTCGAAAATTTGACTTTCTTATTTTCGTTTATAAATGAAGACAATTTTTCAATAAAAATCGTCTTAAACAGGATTTCTAAGCTTATGGAAAAAATCCGAAAAATCGTAGAAATTTATAAAAGTGGATTAAGAATTTCAAAGCGAGGCCAGAATTTATAGAAGATTTTAAGGAGATTTCTAAGTGTACTGTTATGTAGCCAACCAATTTTAGTGTAAAAAGTGCAATTCTCAATGCTGTGACAATTTCCGTCGATTTTAGAAATTTTTTTCTGTAGGGTGCTTGCAATATATGTATGTGAGACAGTTTCAATTAAAATTGCGAAAGGCCAATGAAAATTTTTAAAAAGTTTAATGTTGCATATTATGATATTACAATTGAATGAGCTGCAAACTTGCATACTCAAAAATCTTCTAAAAAAAATGTAACTTTAGAATTCTTAGCCCCTTTTTATGATAAGTATTTCCCTGACTGAAAAATTGGAAATACTAAAAATACTGCCTATAAAGTTAACAATAATCGCTGATAAATATCTCTGTTACTTTCGAGCATCACCTACATTAACGAAGATATGCGTTAGAAATATAAACATTAAAATTAAATATACAACACAAAAAAGAAAATTATTGTAGGTACACTCAGGGAAAAACAGCATTTAAAAATCAAAAATAAAATTTTTGTTTTCATAATGCACGTTTTAAACCAAATCATTTTTATTTTAACAATGAAAATTTTTAAATTAGAAATGAAATTTTCGAATTAAGAATGAAGTTTTTGAAGTAAAAATGCATTTTTGATTTAAAAAGATGCAGACTTAAATTAAAAATGAAAATGAATGTTGATTCAAAAACTCGCTCTTTGTTCAAAATATTTTTGGGAGAAAATATTTTTTTCTGAGAAATCCAACAAAAACAATAATGAGAATCGACTTTTTTAAATTTTGTTTTTACAATGATTCATATAATTCATGGGATTATTTTTTAGCAAAAGGGAAGTATAAATAGGTTACTACAATTCAAAATAATGTTTAATGTTCCACTATGTGATGGCGTTGGATTGAATTTCAAGTTGATGTCATGGTTCGAATCCGGAGGAGAATATAAAATAAAGATGAAAAAGGAGAATAAGGAGAATAATAAATAAATATAGCAAACAGTTAAGGCGAAGAAGAAAATAAGAGAACAAGCAGAGGCTATATTTTTGTAGCTGGGACTGGGATTGAGAGAAGATGAAGAAAATGCCGTTGGATACACAATTTTGAACCCGGAAGAGAAAATGATATAGAGAACACTGCAGCGTTTTTTCCCCATTTTGGAATCGGAAATATTTTGGTTTTGATAAGCAGCAAAGCAATATAAATTTTTGATATTTTTTTTATATGTTTATTAAAACAAATTTGTTTTGTTTATTTTGTTGAGCAGCCTTGCTTAAAACTATAAACTTAGAATCTTTGGAAATCAAGGATATTATTGAAAAGTATTAATAATTACTTGAAGTTTTAGGATTCATCACGATTACTTAAATGAAATGCTTTAAATAATAAATATTCACGTTGAAACTAGCACATAAATATATATATATCTAAGAAAAAAACTAAAAAAAAATTAACTTCAAATATGCTAAGTTTCGACCATCTGGGAGCAAGTGCAGAGTATGAGGTCGGGAAAAAAAACGATGAATTATTGTTCCCCATTCTATTTACAAAATTCAGGCAGACGATAATTTTTATTTTTATTTTATTTATTTATTTATTTATTAAATAAAAACGGAAAAAAAATTTAAAAAGTAATAAAATAAAAAAAAAATAAAAATAAGACTGAGGGATCGAAAAAGCATAATTAGGCGAACATTTCATTTCATTAATTGAAGATGCAAATTGTACTCTTTATACGATATGCTTCACTAACAATCTGAGAATTGTAGAAATATGCAAACCCGACGGCAAATTGTAGATGAACGAAAAAAAAACATGAAATTTTTGCCAATTCGAAATGCATACAAATCAAAGTGTATCTTATAATGGCGACTCAATTCACTCCTTCTGAATTGGTGAGAGTCTAACTACAATAGAGCTAGTTCCTTTTTGACACCTTTTCGGAACTAGAAATTTTGCTCACTAGTTGTTGAGTTCCCTGCAGGGTAGTGCTGAGTTTTAATTATACATACATGCGGAAGTACATATGTACATACATATGTACATACATTCATACATACATAAGTGTGAATAAATGCTTATCTTTTAATGTACGACAAACACTTAACACCATTTTGCTCAAATGACTTTGCTTTGCTTTTGGCTATAATATAGCCGTTATATACATACATACAACAACAAACTAACAGTCCAACCGAAGCGAATCTGCTCGTGCAGTGGCTTAAAAGGTCATAAATTATTTCTGCTTTGTAATATTTAGCTCAGAAGTTTGTAAGTGGCTTTGAATTAGTAATAAGCATGACGAATAATTAATAATCACTCATACGCAGCGGTGTTCATTACGTAACACATGTCTGTACATATGTACATATGTATAACCAGCTGTCAATGTTATTATACAACACTTATGTTCATATGTTTTGCGGCGACACGTAATTTAGAATACTCTCTATGCAAGTAAATGTGTACATATAAACATACACATATCATTTGAGTAAGTTGTTTATTTATTCACTCAACACTTTTCATTAGCAATTTTTTTGGTGGTGGTGTTGGAGGTTTTATTTGAGACTTAGCTTTAATATGCACATAAAGCGCCACGCAGAGCGCGCTTGGTGTAAAGTGTTTCAGATTTGATTATAATGCATCGAGGGATATCTCATAAAATGAGAAATTTTAGTACGCGATAAGGTGTAAAATGTTAAATCTGTAACACACAGTTTAATGGTTGAAAATCTGTAGTGCTGTGAGGTACAAGTGATGCAAAATTTTTATATAAGTACGCTAGATTTTGATTTAGATTATAAAGCTGATAACGGTTTCGTCTCCGGTTTTTAAATTAGTATCCATTTGGATTTCGATTTCCATTTTCTTTTCGTTTTCGTTTTTATTTTCGTTTTCGATTTCGATTTTCTTTTCGTTTTTATCAAGGATGGGCATTTTTGCATTACCATTCAAAGTGCATTACCATTCAATAGTGAATGGTAGTGCAAAATTGGTTTGCATTACCATTCAGTAGTGAATGGGAATGCAAATGTGGTTCGCATTACCATTCAGTAGTGAATGGGAATGCAAATGTGGTTTGCATTACCATTCAGTAGTGAATGGTAATGCAAATGTGATTTGCACTACCATTCAATAGTGAATGCGAATGCAAAGGTGAATGCATTCCCATTCATTGCATTCCCACTGCAAATGTTATTTGCACTGGACTAGTACTCTATTCGGAAAAGTTGGTCTGAGAGGCATCCTCTTTCATAATAACTAGCGTTTGTTCGTGTTGAGTAAAATTTTTGTAAATTTGTTGAACTGTGTAATTATAACCTCAGAAGTTGAAAGAAATACTTTTACTTACAGGTATAACATAGAACATATGTACATATTACCATGCCGTGTTGGTTTCCCTTTACTTTGCTAAGCCTAATTCCATATTTATAATATCCCATAAACTTCCTTTCCGTTAATAAATAGATTAGCCACTTAATACCTTAACTATGGTCACAGGTTTTAACTGCTATTAAATGATGAATGGTTGTCCAAATCATTCGCACTCATTTTTAATTAATAGTCCAAATCACATTTGCAGTGGGAATGCAATGAATGGGAATGCATTCACCTTTGCATTCGCATTCACTATTGAATGGTAGTGCAAGCCACATTTGCATTCCCATTCACTACTGAATGGTAGTGCAAGCCACATTTGCATTCCCATTCACTACTGAATGGTAATGCGAACCACATTTGCATTCCCATTCACTACTGAATGGTAATGCAAATCAATTTTGCACTACCACTCATCATTGATTGGTGGCTGCAAGGCTGAATGCAATCAAAATTGAATGCAGCTTGCCCAACCCTGGTTTTTATTTTCGTTTTCGATTTTAATATTGCATACAGCCTCGACTTCGACTTCGATTTCAATTTCAATTTCAATATCAAATTTAATTTCAATTGCTTCGATTACGATTTTGTTTAAATTCACCTTTAAGAAGATCCAGAGCACAAGTGCATTGTCCACATACAGAGGTTTTCTTCCGAATTAACAACACACAAGTGTCGCAGTCAACACCTGCTCGGCGATATTGACAATATAAGCACAAACTCACAAACATACGTATACATACATATACACACACAACACGTTAGAGATGCCATCACAAAGTCGTATATACTCTTTAGTTTCATTCAGTAATGACTTCCGTCATTTTATATGTAAAACCAAAACATCCCTTGAAAAATTTGAGGACCAGGTAGTCCAATGGGACGGGGCTTTAAAGTAGGTCTGAAGGGACGTGGTTACGGACTTGGTTACATGTTATGCTGCATAGTACCACGCGTGAAGCGACCTAGTTACAGACATGGTTACATGTTATGCTGCATCGGACCACATCGAATGAAAATTGTCGTTCGCCGCCAACTAATTCGTGGTTGGTCGGCAATTTGGCTCGGTCTAGGGTATTGGGATGTAGTTTAAAGCGTGGTCCACTGTAATCAGATTAGTATATGGCCCAAATGGGGTGGTTTTTTATATAGTCCTTTGTTATGCAGCGGTGAAGCAGGGGTGGTCATGTCCAATGACATCGCAATGTTAATGTAACCATATTTTTTTCATATATTTGGACCACCTCTGTAACTAGGAACTGTCACAACGTAACCTGGTCCTATACTACCATATTACGTGGTCCCACTTTTTGCAGGGATATTTCGTATACACATGCATACATAGTACATATATAAGTATGTACATATGTATGTATGTCGCCAGCGAGCATATTGCTTTTGTTGACTTAAAAAGAAAACACTTTTATGTAAATATACACAGACAGTTTGAAAACAAGCTAAAGATAAAGTAGAAAGCATACACGGAAGGCGACCTCAAAAAGGAAATGTTATAGAAGAAGGAAAAGTGTGTGTTACAAAAGGTGCAAAGCGCCAATCAAGCAGTCAGTCAATTCAGTCCAGCCAGTTAAGACAGTCAACTTACGTTTTATTGGCTCGAGTGCATTGCAAAGGACCCCTAGCGAATAAAGTAGTTGTGTCAACATTACGCGATTCATACATACATATGTATGCATTTATGGAAATGTGTATTATGTAACTATAATGAATAAAAAATATGTATGTAATAGGGATTCCAATTTTTCCGATTTTTACGATCCCGGGATTTTAGAGATTTGTTTTTATAATCCCGGGATCCCGGGATTTGGACTTTAATTACAACAGGCCGACAAAATTTCCAAAAAATTTTCTAACTCAAATAAAATTCTACTTTTCTAAAGGATTTCGGTGCGCTGATTCTGAATCTGAAGTCGGATTTTCGGTAATACGTGTAGGTTTTGAGATATTCATGTCCAAAGAAACGAAAAATTCCAGGGACCCATAATAATCATTATTCGTTATATTTTCAGTGAAAAAAATTAAATACTTGCAAACATCGTAGAAGAGTATTGAGTTTGTGTGTGTGCATGTCTGAAAGAGCACTATCCGAATCCACTATGATCGAAAAATTTTAAGCGATATCCATAAAAATCAAAAATAATCATTATTTTTTGAGTTTTATTTTTTGGATCGAAAATAACACTTATTCCTTGAGTGATATATTTATCGCTGAGAAATAAAAATTATTCTTTGAGTTTTATTTTTTTGCTTAGGTCGAAAAACTCAAATTTTCTCTGAAGTGCTCTAGAACATAATTACAAAAAAATTCCCATCGATATAACTTCGTGACTGAGTGATATTTTTGATCGAAAAAAATAAAACTCACACAATAATGATTATTTCTGAACGATAAATATATCACTCAAGGAATAAGTGTTATTTCCGATCAAAAAAATAAAACTCACACAATAATGATTATTTCTGAAAGATTAAATATCGCTCAAGGAATAAGTGTTATTTCTGATAAAAAAATAAAACTCAAAAAATAATGATTATTTTTGATTAAATATAAAAAAAACTCAACATATAATGATTAAATGGCGATTTTTATACTAAAACTCCTAATGATTACGGTCCCTGCTATATTCACTCCTCAATATTTTTAAAATTACTCACTTTCATTAAAAACTGATTACATCTATTGAAAGAACGATCATTTCTCTTGAAAACAGCGCTTTGCTGTTTTGGGTATCTTATTCAGATATCTACGTTGTCTTCAAAAGAAATGATCGTGCTTTCAATAGATGTAATCAGTTTTTAATGAAAGTGAGTAATTTTAAAAATATTGAGGAGTGAATATGGCCACAAACTACGTTTTTCGCCTCTTTGAACATGAATATCTCAAAAACTACACCGAAATCCTTTTGAAACGTAGAATTTTTTTTCTGTTACAAAAAAATTTCCACCAGTATTATTTTCCCATATTTGGGGTTGAAAAAAGTAAATATATTTTTAGAGAAACGCTACAACTTTAAAATGCAAAGAAAAAATAGATTTTTATTGCCATTTTTTATTATTTCATTAGTAACAAAATAAAATAGGAATGTAAAATCATGCGCATTATTTAATAATACCTAAAAGTTACTTTAAAAAGCACAACCAACAACGAAAATTACATACATTTGGCGAACAAAACATTTGCCTTTGAAGTTGGTACTTTTAGGATATTAATAAAAAAATTTTAGAATTTAACGACGTACTTTGTTTAAGCGAATATTTCCAAGCTTGCCGAAAAATCCAGAAAATTAATGCAACTTCTGGATAGATAAATATCGGAGGCAAAATTTTGATATGAATTCCGAGTATGCAGCTGCGTATTTAATTTTAGTACAGTGTTGTAAGACGATTAAGTCTAATTAAAATTTTGTTTCAATTTTCTTCCATTATTTACTTTTCATGTGGGAAAATTCCAAAAAACATTTGAGAAATAAATGACCAAAAATCAGGAAATAGATATTATGAAATGAATTTTGCCACAAGCTAAAAGCTTTAAAAACACCTAACGTACGTTTCCTTACAACGCGTACTTCAACACCAAAAAATTTAATTATTAAAAAAATCAAAAATTTTAATCCTTATACTGATTTCAGACAGAAAATTAATGTAGTACATTACATTTATAATTTAACAATAAATTTTTGTGTTTCACACACACTCAATTAACAAGGAGATGTCAACTTTCATAAAATAATTTGTTGTTATTGACAACAATTTTTGAATAAATAATCCCAGTAAACATTCGGGTCATAAAAATTCTTTTGTTTTTGCATGTTCCTTCCCCTGACCCAATTCTCTTCATCCTATCTTTCCCTTCATCCCAGATTATTCTCCTCTTCTCTCATTGGTTGCGTTCAGAAGTCGCAACTGTTGAGCAAAACACCGAGCGGAAAGTGATATAATTTGCGCCTTCTGAACGAGCTGATACAGACAAAAAACAAATTATTATTATAAATACCTATCCCCAATAATCGGCAATAGCTTCGCTGCTTTGAAACATTTTTATTACATTCAAAAATTCGTAAATATATGTATGTAGGTATTTATATTTTTGTATATATGTATTTCAAAATCGTAAGCACAATATGTTGTCCGAAGTGAGCATAAAAAATTTATGATGGAAAAAAGTGTCCAAAGTGTCATGTGTTGATAAGAAATACTCAACTACTCAACTTTGCGTTCAGAAGATAAAAACACAACTGTTGCGCAACCGTTGGGATTCTGAACGCAACCATTGTGGAACCTTCATTGCTTGCTTTAAGTGGTGTCTATTGGTATTTTCCTCCGAATTCGAACCTGAAATTCAATACAACGCCATAATATAGTGGAACATTCAACATTATATTGAACTTTAGTGATACCTTTATACCTACTTCCCATTTTTCGAATTACAATTATCATTTAAAAAAACAAGAAAAAAAAAATTATAACAATTTTTCCTTATAGCTTAAACAGACTCAGCGTCGGACGAATTTTCTTCGGCTGCGGCGTTCTGTCAAACGATTAAAATACACGGCAGTATATGAGAATGAACAGAATGAAAACGCTGGCGAAAATTCGTCAGAATAGACTTATTTCTAATTTTGACGTAATCGCCTGTCAAATAAATTATTTGGAACTTGATAAAAAAAATGTAATAAAACAAAAGTATATGTTTTTTGATGTGGAAAAAATTTAAAATGTGTACAGAAGAGAAGAGTCAATTGAAGAAGTAAGGACACATCGTAATTTTTAAAATATGCATATGGCAATTTCGCATTGATTCTGTTTTACTGGGCGATATTCGTAAACAAATGTCATCGCCGCACCACGCGAAAACACGTTTAAAGCTTAAGCTCACACATATTTCACACATGTTTGTGATTCATATCCGACTACAAATTATGGGTGCTCTGAGAATGTTTGCTGGGATAATAAATTCATGCCAAAACTAATTGACGGTTGACACTGAAAATTTCAAAATTAAAAAAACCAACTTACCTCCCAGAGTTGTATTGGATTTCTATTCGATTAAAAATTCAATTAATTAGTAATGGATCCATTAAGAATTGAAATTCTGTATGGAAAATCGAGCTTCATTATTGACTTAATGAAGAAAATGTGTATAATTACTCCATTAACCGCCTGTGTGAAATCAGTATTAAATTTTAATCCTTACTTTGACTAATGGACTTTTTTATTCTAGCTGCTGTCACATTTTTTTGTTCTCTTCCACACAGACTCAACACTTTTTATACTCAGCTGTACTAGTACACAGAGTATTATAGTTTTAATCACATAACGGTGGATTGTAACAGAATGAAATAATCGAGATAGATATAGACTTATATATATCAAAATGATCAGGGTGAAAAGAGAAATCGATTGAGCCATGTCCGTCCGTCCGTCCGTCCGTCCGTCCGTCCGTCCGTCCGTCTGTCCGTCCGTCCGTCCGTCCGTCCGTCTGTAAACACTCTAACTCGCGCAAAAATTGAGATATTTTGATGAAATTTGGAACGCAAGTTGGTATCGAGACTGGGACGGTTGGTATTGAAAATGGGCGAAATCGGACCATGACCACGCCCACTTTTCCTATATAGAAAAAATCGGAAATTTGGTATCTCAGCCACTAATATAGCTAGAGTTTTAAAATTTTACCCACGTATTGAGCTCGGGCCCTTATGAAGAAATTTGATGAAGTTTTGGAAAATGGGCGGTGCCACGCCCACTTATTAAGGGTCAAACATTGAAAGTTTTATATGTCATAACTCAGAAACCGTTGAAGATATATCGATGAAATTTGGTACGCGTAATTTGCTTACATAGACAAATGTTTTGACGAAAAATTATCAAAATCGGTTTACGGCCACGCCCACTTTTATATATGTGTATTATAAAGTGACCTAATAAAACCATTTTAAGCGATATCTCTGTCAAATATAAAGATCTATCATTGAAATTTTGTCGCATGAGTCCAACTATGGACATAAAACAAAAAACACAAAAATTTTGGAATATGGGCGGTGCCACGCCCACTTATTAAGGGGCAGACATTGAAAGTTTTATGAGTCATAACTCAGAAACCGTTGAAGATATATCGATGAAATTCGGTACGCGTAATATAATTACTTAGTCAAATGTTTTGGCGAAAAATTATCAAAATCGGTTGACGGCCACGCCCACTTTTATATATAGGAAATATAAGGGGGCCTAATAAAAACATTTTAAGCGATATCTCTGTCAAATATAAAGATCAATCACTGAGATTTTGTGGCAGGAGTCCAACTATGGACATAAAACAAAAACTACAAAAATTTTGGAAAATGGGCGGTGCCACGCCCACTTATTAAGGAGCGAATATTGAAAGTTTAATAAGCCATAACTCAGAAACCGTTAAAGATATATCGATGAAATCTGGTACGCGTGATATATTTACTTAGCCAAATGTGTGGACGAAAAATTACCAAAATCGGTTGACGACCGCGCCCACTTTTATATATGTGTATTATAAAGTGACCTAATAAAACCATTTTAAGCGATATCTATGTGAAATATAAAGATAATTCATTGAAATTTTGTGACATGAGTTTTACAATAGACCGGAAACAAAAAATAAAAAAGTTTGGAAAATGGGCGTGGCACCGCCTCTTTTTAGACAAAGGGATATATGAGATTTCTTAGCCTTTAACTCGACAAATAATTGAGATATTATGACGAAACTTGGTTTATACACTTTTATAACATGTGTTAATAGACACGCAAAAATGTATTGAAATCGGTTTATGACCACGCCTACTTTTTAACAAAGATATTTCTGGAACACCCTTTTGGAATTTGTAACGTGAAGTCTTTGTAACTAAAAGTCATAGAGGGATGAAATTTTGCACTAACAATAATATTTGTATGCTTATTTGGATGATTGATATAAATTTTGAAAATGGGCGTGGCTGCGCCCTGTTTATGCAGCACTCGTTTCATATAAAATACACCCTATATCGAACAAACGCAAACAAACAATGAAAGCATACAGCTGAGTATCTAATGTTCGATTGCACTCGAACTTAGGCTTCCTTACTTGTTTTAGGTATGTTTGTTCTATTGACAAAATATAAAACTGGCCCGACTACGGGCAACATTTTCTGCTCTTAGCACAAGTAAAATGTTGCATTATTTTTGTTTAATTCATCACATGAAAAATGCACCACTTTAATAGGGCACAGGACACATGTTGATAATGCTGCAATGTAATAATGCAACATTTTCATTCAGAATAGGAAATGCTATTAGTATACAGATCTGAGACCAATAAAAATTATATAAAATATAACTTTTCTTTGCTATAATAGCGGAATATTCTCTCTTTACCTTATCCCGAAAATCCCGGGATAAAATTCTAGCTATCCCGGGATTTTCGGGGAGTCAAAAAGGGCGGGATCTCGGGATCCCGGGATTGGAATCCCTAGTATGTATGTACATAGTATCCCTGCAGCAAAACAGCCAAAATTGTAGTATATTAACTGGTATTCGTATGACAATACCATACCAGTTTATTTTGTCTAGTATTATACCAGTTAAAAGCAGTTGAACCATAAACTAGTTATCAAAATACTAGTTTATCAACTGGTATCCAAAAGACAACATACACCAGTTTATTTTATCCAGTATAAAGACATTTGATGAAGTCCAGCTAGGAAAAAACTTTGCAATTGAACAAAAAGGGGTATTTTTCAAAAAAAAAAAAAAAAGCAAGGGAATTGAAAAAATAGAATGCCTGAATTTTTATACAATGAGTTTTTTTTTAATTACTGAATATTTGGCTTAAGTTTTTTTGTTTCTAAACTGAAATGGTACCTTTTTTAGTTATTTAATTTAAGAAATATTGTTAAGATTCCTGAGTGCCTGAATTTTTATACAATACTAGCTGACCCGCCAGACGTTGTTCTGCCTAAAATTTATTCCTATAAAGCCTAAAGGAAAAGTCATAGATTACCGTGTTGCCGTATCCCTATCCCTAATCCCTAATCCCTAATCGCTAATCCCTATCCATATCCCTATCCCTACCCCTATTCCTATCCTTATGCCTGTCCCTATCCATATACCTATCCCTATCCATATCTCTAGCCCTATCCCTATGCCTGTCCCTATCCATATTCCTATCCCCATCCCTATCCCTAATCCCAAATCCCTAATCCCTGATCCCGAATCCCTAATCGCTAATCTTTATCCATATACCTATCCCTATCCCTACCCCTATGCCTGTCCCTATCCATACACCCGTTTGGGGTCACACCTGGTTCATATTTCAGGAAATACCTCGAATACGGGGTCTTATATGGGACCAATAACTACACCTTGTTCAAGCACTCCTCAACACCTTCCATTTGATACCCATATCGTACGAACCCGTTATAGGGTTATCCTGGACCACATTTTGTGGGATATCTCCAAAACCTTCCCGGATTCTTATACTTTTTTTGGCCATAAACCATGTCGGGCTCAATCGAAAACTACGTGCAAAATTTCATTTAATTCATTCCAGCCGTTCTGGAGTTAAATCATCAGGGAGGAAAATGTGACTTATTTTTATATAATAGATGTCTGTTTTTGTTTTTTAATTACTGAATATGTATCTTTTTATCTGTTTTTTTAATCATTTTATTTTTTCTTATGAAACTGAACTGCCACCTACATATGTATATCTAAGCAATATTTATTTTCATTGAATGAATGAATGAATATAATGAATTACATATGAAATAAATACTAGACTTCAAAATTAATTTATTTTTGCATACCTGAACTGGTACTCGCTGATGTAGATGCTACTAGTATTTTTCTGACCCATACAAACTGGCATTTAACTGGTATGAGCTTATGCAGAGGAAGACAATTGCTATTTCGTAGGACATTAACACACGAAAAATAACAGATGTTTACATGGGAAATTTACAGTCGGGCAAGTAGTTGACTGTACCCTGCAAACTGGTATAATTCTAGTTTGCAACTGGTTACTTTCGCTGCAGGGATGTAACTCGCATACATATATGAACATATGTACATATATGTACCCTCCAAACAATCTACGCCTTATTTAAGCAGAGGCTTGCAAAATAACGCCTGAAACTTCTAAGCGACCAAAAGTTGTATGGGCAAAGGCTATAATACAGTTAATTTATCTGTGTTGATGTCATTAGGCTGTAAGCACTACTCTCTCTCTCTCCCTCTCTCTGAGAGGAAACTTTATTGCCAAGGCTTATCCGCCATGGGAATAAGGCTTAAATAATTTCTTATAATAAGGCTTTTACCTTACAATACAATAAGGTTTATTCTCCATAGGAAATAAGGCCTGAATCATTTCTTATAATAATTAAGTCTTAATAACTTATAATAAGGTATGATAAAAAGGTATTTTTTGTTCAGCTGCATAATTCTATGACAGTTTGGTTTAAGTAGAACCAAATGGATTGCGAACTCGACTCAGTACAGCGTTTTATTGACTTCCATGATACGGAAGAAAAATGCAAAGGTGTTATAGCTCAAAATATATACATACTATGTATGATATTTTAAAATAACTATGAGAAAACGTGTGCGTAAGAATTTTTTTCTTAAGCTGATTCCACATAGAACTTTGTGTTGCGCTACGTGACACTTTCTGCGTGACAACTGAGATTAAAATACATGTATCTATATGAGGTTTCTCACATAACAAAAAGTAACGCAACGCCGAAGTTACGCAAAGCACAAAGTTGCCCAAATCTCAACTTTTGGGGGCGTTGAAATTTTTTGATGTGTAAACATCTTTGCTGTAGCTACGAGTGATTTCGAAAAACAGGTAAAGTTTACGCGTAAACGTAAATGACCTTTGTGTTAGTGCACTGCTGCGTCCGCGTGAATCGCTTGGCATTGTCAGTGGTAGGTAGGTAGATAGACATGTACTTACAAATGCTTGCATGCATAGCCGTGCAAATGCAAATATGAACAACAAGAGCAACGAAACGAACTTCACGTTGTTGTTGTTTTCTGCAACATTGCGACAAATAGGCAAAATAAAAGGGACCAACCTGTTAGAACATGTATGCAAATGTATGGATATGATTTTCTGAGCAATATTGGTATCAAATGAAAGGTTTTGAGCAGGACTTTGATCTGAAGCTCTTTTAATTGTGACCCCTACGCCGGGTCTCCAGATATGGGTCAAAACGAGGACCCGGATGATCATTGAACACGGTGAGCTTAAACAACTTATTATGAAAAGTCAAAGTAACCAAGATATTATTTCATGGTTGTATTCTTGGACATATTAGAAGAAATTATTGGAAAACACCGATGTATTAAGATGTCTATGTCCTTTAGAGCGCCCCAAATACTTAAAAACTTTTAACGATTTTCATTCAGTGGTCGAATCTTGCTTCACTATTGATTTGAAAAGTAATTATATTAACTGTATTTCTAATTTCCGAAAGAGTTACAACGATCTTTCTATACCCATAACCCCAAAAGTGCATACAGTTTTTTTTTCATATAGAAGATTTTTGTTCAAGGCAGGGAATAGGATTAGGGTATCATTCAGAGCAAGCCATGGAGGCTGTGCATTATGATTTCAAAAAAACATGGGATTATAAGTATCGAACTAGACCAAATAACCCAAATTATATGGAGAATTTGAAGAAAACTGTATGTGAATATAATATTCTTCATATTTAAAGAAAACTGTCAACCTTTTTATGTTTATATTAAAATATTATAAATAATAAATAATAAACGTCTTAAAATGTATTTTTACTGTAATGAATTTTACTATACACTTATATTCTAGAAGAACAGAACAGTCATTTTACCGTGGGTGCCATAAAAAGAACAAGGGCTCGCATGAAAAGAAAAAATTGACCATTTTAAAAAAAAACATGGAATTTCTCAAAATGTGTCCGATGAATGATTTCAATTTTGGCTCAGAACATCTTCTAATATGTCCAAGAATACAACCATGAAATAATATCTTGGTTACTTTGACTTTTCATAATAAGTTGTTTAAGCTCACCGTGTGAATGTTTCTGAGCAAAATTGGTATCAAATGAAAGGTGTTCAGCAGGGCTATCACATAGAGCTCTATTCACTAGGAGTCCTAGGTCGAGTCCCCAAATATGGGTCAAAATGTTACCCCGGATTAACCCGGAATTTTTCTGAGCAATATTTGTATCAAATGAAAGGCGTTGAATAGGACTTCTACACGCAGCTTTACTCTTTATGATTCCTAGGCCGGTCTTCAGATATGGGTCAAACGTGGACTCGGATGATCTTGCATATTTCTGAGCAATACAAAACAAAATAAAAAATCAAAAGCCAACCCAGCAGAATTTGAGGTAAGGAGGTGCATATTCTGTACAATATTCATTATGAAAAATACCCTGAAACTAAGTTCAAAATTCATTGCTGAAAAAATAACTGAACACGCAGTGAAGACATCAGGTGTACTGAAATACATGCTATGGAAGTTTTCCCTGCGTATTCAGGCCTTTTTTCCTACGGAAAGTCTCCCTTCTCGTTCAGCAGTTTTTAGGTAGTTGATTTTCGACGCCACCTTTATATAAAAACGAAAGGGAAATTTCAGATTTTAGAACTACATCTCTACTGAATATTCAGTAGGAAATATGTGCTGTTTTCCAACTGATAAATACTGCAGGGAAAAACCAAAAACCAAAACAAACAAAAATAACAAAATAGTAGTAGTCACAATGCCAACAAAAAATTACAAAAACGATAGTCGCCTTTTAATCCATAGAAAACCAGGAAAAAAAGGAATAAGGAAAAGGGAATAAATATCCGATTTCGAAACTGTTTACACATCAATGTTCATGAATACCCGTTATTCACGCTTTAATTTTTTCAGTTTCACTTTAATTCAAATGTAAATAAACAAATTTAAATTTCACACAATTGAAAAATAATTTAATAGATTTTTATTTTCTTATTTACTTTTTTGTAAATAAAACGGAGAATGAGAGATTTTTCAGAAAATAAATATTTTTTGAGTGATGTTGCAGCGTTCAATGTGGCATAGTTTTTCAGTTTTGCGTTGTTTGACATAGAAAGCGGCGTAACGCAAAGCGGAAAAAGTTTTATGTGGAATCAGCTTTATTTCAAAAAATTTCGAAGCTTGAAATTGAAAAATTTCACATTGCAAAACTTTTCCAAATATATGACGCAACACCAACAAATGCTAAAAAGTTTTGAAAGAACATGTCTGTCAGGCCAACTTTGCCGAAAACAGCACTAGTCCAGAGGGGATCTGAGATTTTTTCTAAGATTGGTTGAACTTTTAGTATTTCGCAATTAATTTAGCGAAAATAACACACACAAAATGACTTAATCAGACTTCTGCAGTAGAATTTGAGTTAAAATTCCGATTTGATTTAAAATTCTCATGATATGTAAACTCTGATGGCATAAAGAGCTCATGTAATTACGTTAATGTATGTATGTATGTAATGCACCCGCACAAAATATTTCTGTTGCTTGCGGCAGGAATCCCAATAACTAGTGAGCAAAATTTCTAGTTTCGAACTAGCGTAAAGGTTTCAAAAAGAAACTAGCTCAATTGTAGTTAGAACCTAGCCAGTTCAGAAGGAGTGAATTGAGTGACCATTATAAGGCACACACTGATTTGTGCGCAATTCCGAAGTGATAAAAATTCTATGAAATTTTTTCGTTCAATTATCGTCAACTTTGTATGTTTCTGTAATTCTCAGAAGGTTAGTGAAATATATTATATAAAGAGTGTTATATTTCTCTTAAGTGGCAGATTTAACATTATAGAATTTGTAGGAACTTGAAGCTACTTCAGCACTATCGAAATTGTGCCAATAAACGAACTAGTGCAAACTGTAGAATTTAGTACTAGTTCGGAACTATCGAAAACGTAGTGCAAAGGCTGACAATTGATACTGCCTAGGACATCATCGTGTTAAATTCTCCAGTTGCTAATAAGCAAAAGAGATTTAGCTCGCACTAGTAGGGTCGAAAAATGCACTAGAAGTAACCTAGTTCGGAAGGAGAGATTTTCCCTACACGTTACATACATACATAAGTGCATATGAAAAGATACATATAACCAGGGCCGTAGCCAGGATTTTTTTTCGTGGGGGTTTTCATCGTAGATTTTTTTTTTTTTTTTTTTTTTTTTTGAGAAAAATATATAACCTATTTCGTGCACCAACTAAAAATAATAAAAAGTCTGGTTTCTAAAGTGCTATTTAGAAGAAAATTTTTTTACAAAACTTGATTTTCAAATTAGGGGCTTTTATAAGAAGTTTTAAAAATCAGGAAACTTTTATTCATTTAAGAATTAGACTGTTCTATTGCAAACACGATGAATACTATATTTTTGGATATTTTATCCAAGTGAAAAAAAAAATATTTTATGGACGAAAAACTCGGTGGAAACGAAAACTGCTGTAAAAGTCCGCCCCAAGCAGGGTTTGAAATTATTTTCAACTTTTTTTTTTCATTTCCATTGAATTTCATTTTCATTTGAAAATTTAAAAATAAACAGCGCAACAGAAGTATAAAAAATAAAAAGTTCTACTCTACTGCAATTGCGCAGTAAGGTGGAGTGAAATTTTTTTTTTGGAAATTCAATTTGTTCCAAAGCCATAACGGAACGTTTCTAGCCCAGTAATAAGCCTGTAAAATTTTATTGACCTACTCGCATGTTTAGAGGTGCCCCCAGCCCCACAAAGTTGAAAAAATAGTACGATCTGGTACAAATATGAAATTTTGAAAATTATAAAATCAAAAAACTAAGTATGAGGATTGATAAAGATGGCTAAGGTGAGTATTAAAGTGATTTTTTTCTTTTTGGAAACAACATCAACAAAAGTTATTAAAGGTCAAAGTTTATACTATGCATTTTTAAATTGCAATTACTTAAAAACTACCTAACCGATTTCGAATATTTTTATACCATTAGATAGGTATTTTTATTCCTTTTAATTTGATATACATTTTATGTAGGTTCCATAACACCCCCCCTGCGGGGGTCAACCGCCCCTTTACCCCCCTTACTTTTCATATATAAAATGTACACAAAAGTAAAGGGAATCAAAATACCTATCTAATGGTATAAAAATATTCGAAATCGGTTAGGTAGTTTTTAAGTAATTGCAATTTAAAAATGCATAGTATAAACTTTGACCTTTAATAACTTTTGTTGATGTTGTTTCCAAAAAGAAAAAAATCACTTTAATACTCACCTTAGCCATGTCTATCAATCCTCATACTTCGTTTTTTGATTTTATAATTTTCAAAATTTCATATTTGTACCAGATCGTGCTTATTGCTTTCAACTTTGCGGGGCTGGGGGCAGTTCAAAACGTCATCCTATCGCCATAAAATTTTGTGGGGTTCATTAACTCGTATAAATGCAACTTTTCATTGCTGGTACGTTCAAAAAAAGAACAAAAAAAATCTCCATATGATTTCACTCCACCTTATTGCGCAGCCTTAAGTTTCCAAAAATTATAGTCGACTGTTGCTGTATTGTGGAAATTTTTACAGCATTGTTGTTGTTGTTTTTTTTTTACTTTATGGGAACACAATCGAAATTGTAATGTACAAAAAAAAATAATTTTAAAAAGCCGCACTGAAAACTAAAATTCTGTTTATCTGTGCTTTGCTGTCGACTGATCTGTTTGAAATTACATAGTAAAGCAACAGCACAAATAAACAAACAATTATATTCGACTGTTCTGTGCTTCGACTTCAGATATTTTCAAAGGAAATCGAAATTCAAAAGTTCTCAAAAAATTATGACAACTTTCGCAGACAGCAACAGCTTATTTTTTGAGACTGTTGCTGTTATGCTGGAAAACAGTGCTTGGGAAGCTTTATATTTCCCTCTAATGTCCTTTGATCTGTGAAGTCGTTTTCATACAGTTGGGTCACCTAGCCGAGTTTCTCGACCATAAAATATTATTTTTGTTTCATTTGGAAAAAATCGCAAAACATAAAGTATTCGTCGAATCTTTTTAATATTACGGTTAAAATGTTTGCAATAAAACAGAATAATTTTAAAAAGAATAAAAATTTCCTGATTTTTACAACTTCTTATAAAAACCCTAATAAAAATCATATTTTTTCAATAATCGCAAAAAATCAATAAAATGTTGACTTTGAAAAGTTAGTATTGAAAATAGGTGAAATCGGACTATAACAACTCACACATCCCATATGTATATGGGATCTTTCGAAAAACACACAAAATATTATAATTCAGACACTAATATAACCCGAGTAATGAATTCTCAGCCATGCAATGACTTTATGCAATTATAAGGAAATATGCTAAAATTTTAGAAAATGTGCGATGATTGACTGCCTTATTCCGGAGTGGTAACATAATTTAATTTATAAGTGGAATGTCGTTAGAAGCGTTCTTTAATTATCTTTCGAACGGAGTAGATACGGTTTGCGGGTATTTGCAACGTCAGCGAACAGAATTTTTCATTGAAGTTATAACCAAAAAAACCCAAAATTACGTTATCTCAAACCCCTAACCATAAAAACTGGTTTTGACCTCAGCAGGTTCATGCCAGAACTCCCCTATACCTGAAATTCTTGGTATTTTCTCAAATTAATTATTTGTAAACTAGTGTTTTCAACATATAGCTTTGAATATGATAGAAGTAAAATTTATCTACCAGAATTTCGTGGGGGGTTCAAACAACCAAAACCCCACGCCCCCTCTCTTAATACGGCCTTGTATATAACATTGCAACACATTCCGTCTTTAGATCCTGGCAAAAAATTCCATTCAAACGCAATAGGTGTTGAGAATAACTATAAGAAATGCCATAAATACTTACTTTGCGCTCCCAGCTACAATAACATCAACAAAAAAAAAAAAAACAACACCACCCAACACAACCAACAGCTGCGATACGGGCTTACATGTTTTAATGCCGTGCAATGACGATACACAATGCACGGTACATGCTGATGCATCACGAAAGCTCGTGCTCGATATCGTATAGTGTGTTTGGTGGGTAGTTCTGTTGATGGTGAGAAGATGGTGCGTGTGGAGTGCAAAGGTGACGTGTATGTATGTATGTAGATACATGCGATAATCCTGCCAGCAACAGCCAACAGCTCAACGACGTTGGCCAATTCCAATTCATGATGGCTTGACTGACTGATTAAGTGGCTATGTCGAAGTGAATCGTGGATTTATCGAGCAAGCAGTAAGTGCTAAGGGCAATTAGTGGGCGTTGCAGCACAAAAGAATTCCAACTACTTACGCACACATGCACGTAAATATATATTTATGTATGTAGTATGTATTTGGCATTTTTAAATAACTCAAGCGCGAGTTGCTGTTGATCTTGCTGATGTGTTGATGTGATTATAAAATTTATTGAGTATTTATGTACTTAAAAATATTGCGTGTCAAGATTTCGAAGTTATTTGAGAAAATAATTTAAAAGTGAGAATTTTGAAAAGAGAAAATTATTTTTTTAACCATCTAGCACCCCTAAGAAATTGTTATTTTGACCCCTTTCAGGAAATATAGTATTGTCAGGAAATAGTATTTTTAAGGACGCTAGAGGGCTGAAATGTTCTAGTAAATTATTCGGCACAAAATTTCAGTAGGAATCCCTTCAGAAAAAATCTTTGTAAAATGAACCTAAAAGACCACAGAAAGCGTGAAACTTGTATTCCACTGAATGTTAAATGTGTTTTATTTCCAGTCCTACTGAAGCGATCGAAATACTTCTTTTGCAAAAGATTACTGTTTTTGGACGAAGATTAACATGCCGAGAAAAAAAGTTACATTAAGGTGGTATAAGCTAAGTACTGGTTGGAAGTGACCCCAGTGGCGCACATAGGGTTAATACAATTATAGAATATGAACCCTCCTCTCAAGCCAAAGAGATTGGTGTATCAAACTTACCGATCGGGCCATAAATAGCGAAGATTTGAAAAAAATGAATTTTAGCGACATCTAGTGGCGTTCAAAAAAAAAATAAAAAATGTTTCCAGAAATGTTTTCGAAAAAGAAGTCTTCTAGGTTAATTTTACAAATATTTTTTCTGAAGAGACCCCTACTAAAATTTTATGGCGAATAATTTTCCAGAACATTTGGACACTCTAGCGACCTTACACTTTGTGAATCACCTAACTATTTTTTTTTTTTTTTTTTTTTTTTTTTTTTTTTAGAAACTAGAAAAAAACTTTTTAAGCATGGATGTAACTACAGCTGTTTCACCTTAGATCCCTCTAAGACTCATCAGGTTACTTTTGCTTCTGCCAAGACTCGAACTTGCGCACCTTGCAGTACAATAACTACAGTTCTAACCGCTGAGCTATTGCCTGCCTTCGACATCTGATGGAAAATTTGTTGCTAGTTTCTTTCCTACTATAATTCGTTTCTAACTTATGCACATACATATGTACATATTTACATATTATTGTATGATTAAACATAAGTAGCGAATAAAGTGTAGGGATGTTCAAATGAACTTAATTTTTTATTTTTATTTATTTAATTTAACGAGCACAGGCCCAGGTTATATTTTATTTTTTATTTTTTAGAAACTAGAAAAAAACTTTTTAAGCATGGATGTAACTACAGCTGTTTCACCTTAGATCCCTCTAAGACTCATCAGGTTACTTTTGCTTCTGCCAAGACTCGAACTTACGCACCTTGCAGTTTTTTTGTTTGAATTTAAAAAAACAGGAGTCAAAATGTGAAACTTTTAGGGAAGCAAAATTTTTTTCAAAAATTAGATAATAGATTTTGAAAATACCTCCGACGCTTTTTCTTTTTTCGTTTTTTTTTTGTTTTTTTTTTCGATTCTCGGTTGAGGCCGCTGGAAGAAGTCTGATGAGGGGATGTGGTGGTCTCCGAAATGGATCCATAACTTCTACCAAAAAATTTTTTTCAATTTTTCTTAATTATAAACTGGCCAATAGCTCATATAAAATTCACATAAAAAAAAAAAGATTTTTCTTTTTATTATTAACTTTTTAAACACATTACACGCTTCAACGCTGCTCTCTTTTTTCAATATTGCCAATTTTACAACTTTTCTCTTTGCTAACGCAACAAAAAACAAAAAATGCATTCGCCGTTCGGAGCCGGCATAAAACTGTAGGTCCACCCAATTAGTAGGAAAAACAAAAAGGAGCACACCTCGAATTGGGAGAGAAGCTCGGCCATAAAACTCGTCAGAGTTATAATAGCGCCATTGTATTATTATTATTATTAACGCAACAAAAGCAACATTTGACTAACGTCCAATCGACGCAGGAACCTCACAGTTCAACAATTGCAAATGTGTCAAGCATAAGTACATAAGTACATACATATGTACAAAAGTACTTCTAAACACATCGCTGCACTATGTACTTAGTCCGTCCACTGCTTGTCTTGCCACATGACCTTTCCCTGCGCTCTACTACAACTATTGTTATCACTTCTTTTATTTCCTCTTCTTTTGTTCTCGTCATCTTTTGTTTCAACCAATAAAGTTTTCGGTCTTTGTGCGCTAGTGTACCATGTTGTGAAGGAATGCCGGTGGGTATGCTCGGTGTATGTATATTTACAAACACAGACAACCATACACATTTGTATACCCAAAAGCATGCAAATCTCACACAATAAATATAACCACATACAAATACACATACATATGTATGTACACAGACCTTTGATTAAATTGCGTAGGAATTTGCTGCACAATTTTCCGCTGGCGATAGTGCGCACAGCACGTAAGAGTATGTGGCACAAAGTGCGCCTGGGCGTATGAGCGATTTTCGCATGAACGCGTTTTTACGTGCAAATTGAACTTTTCGTAGTCGTGTAGGTACATATGTATGTATGTATGTAGCTTTATTTACACAGTATTAACTTACATGTTTGTATTTCTTTTATGTTTATAGCCAAATGTATATGTTTGCTTTGTGTGATTGTTTTTACGCGTGCACGTAGGTATGTACTATACCATATGCACATTTTTACATACATATATGCGTGTGGGTGTGTGTGTGCATGAATGCCATGGGCTATTTTTACGCAAAATCTTACACGCTTCAAGTATTGATATGGAAGTGGCTGTTCGCGTAAATAAATAAATAAATGAATAAATAAATAAATAAATAAATATAGTTCTTTTTAACTTACATACATACAAAGGCGATGGTATCAGGCAATTCATTCATTCGTACGTAAATTTTGTGCAAAGTTGGTAATTAAATATACTAGAAAATTTAATGAATACTTAGAAAGTGCGAGGATCTTTCACAACACTTATCCCATCAAATTGTGGAGCTGCATCTAATTGTAAGAAGAAAATTCTTCTACATCTTGCCTTTATAATCAATTACCTGCTTTAAAATTTTGTATGGGAAATACTTAATGCACTGCGCGATTAAAATGATCTCCCGCCGGCAGAAAACGATTCCCCTACCCGCGACACTTTTCGGAGAGTCTTTTTCGAGAAATTTTTCAATCATACCTCTAGTCGTTTGAGTCTTCTCTAAAACGCGAACGGCAATAATTTTTTCAACACTACATCATCGATGACCGAAAACCCAGAAAGGCGATCTTTGCGATTATTAGATTTAAAGAAAATTAAAATAAATCATTTAAGCATTCATGTGGTATCTAATCTGAAATTTGACCCCTTTGCGATATCCCTTAATCGTCTGCGATCGGAACTAAAATTTATGTGTGGTATCCTTGACCGTTCATTAACCAACTTAGGGGGCATATATATAGTACTCCTATATTCGTAATACCTACGAGTTCCATTAGCCAACATTACAGTACAGACATATAAAAAAAACAAAGAGAAAACCGAGCAATCAAATTTGAAAAATGACATATGAATTCAAAATAAACCGCAGTGACGGCACATAAAAAAAATTATAGGGAATTTACATATTTATTATTTGATTCTCGTATTAAAAAATCGAAGCGCTGCTATATTTCTGACAATAAAAGGGATAAAATAAATAAAATATCTTTACATACGTATTAGATAGATAGATAGATTTCTTACATAAATATGTATGTATACATATATACTTTTAAAAATCATATAATACAAATAAAATTTTAATTCTAGTATTTTAGCTTGCTGGTATTTTTGGCTTTATAGTCAGCCACGGGTTCGATGCATGCCGTGTACGCCTGACTTTGCACCAGTCCCATCTTGAGATGGGATGACAGTGCCCTGTTAGTATGTGACCGCCAGTCTGCTCCAGGAAAAAAAACACTGCAGCTCCCACCCGTCCACCTTTTATCCGCTGTAAATATGTGGAACATATAGCGATTGGTTCGTAGTCCTTTCTTTCATCCGTTATTGTTATATTATTACCTGTAGTCCCCTGTTGAGGTCGGTTTTGAGAGTAACGTAGTCTGAAGTTTGGTCCTCATATGTTGCTGTGTCCAAAAGTTCGTTGTCTAAATTGTCCTGTTATTCAGTTTAGAAATTCGCAGTACCTTTGCTTAGATCACCGTGCTGGCGGCCTTCGAACGTACATACTTTACAAACATAACCCTCAAACGGCAAAATTCTACTTTTTGATATAATGCTCATGGATCGGACCACAGTATTTTAACATGGAACGCTTTCCGCCGCGATTCATAAAAATATGAGTGCATAGAAAATAGATTTTTCTAGAACATTTCCACTAATTTTCATAAAAAAAATTCACAAAAGTTTGCATCTCAAAATAAATGTGGCAAATTTCTTATATTAATTATAAACAAATTCAAAAACTAAAATCAAAGGGGTATAAGTCCCCTAGAACACAATGATGCCTTTCAATTTTTTTTTTCAAACGGCTCTGAACTCAATTAAAGGTATTTGTCACACATATTCACAGATGACATTAAATGTAATAGAGGCGCATGCGCAGAGCTGCCAGTTGCACAAAATTTTTGGATGAATTCATACACATTGCACAGATAGAATACTATCAATATAGAAGTAATATATAAATATTAGGGGGTGAGACTGAAAAAAAGGTTAATTTGATTTTTAAGGACCACCCTAATGTTAATACAAATATTTATGGAATTTCTAAACGACCACTTAACAAACACAAAGCACCAAACAAACACAAACCAACCAAACAAACAATGTAAAAACAACAACAGCAAAAACATCTAAATCCAATTATTCCGAATCATCAAAAACAAGGATGCATCGTAACGTTAATTTTAACGCTAACCGAAATGTTAAAGTCGTTTTTGTTGAAACGACTTAGGTTTTCAACGTTATAAAAATTATCAAAATAATTTCCCTTTCGTTTTTAACGTTAACGAAACTCAAGCGTTAACGCTGAAACGTTGAAAAGTTGAGTGCGTTTATTTTTGAGTTGGCAATGCTCTACCGAGTTATAAACAGAGTTGCCGAGACATCCCAGTAATTAAATCATAAAAAACGCTACAAGTGGTAAATTTTTTATTTTGTACTATGACTCAATGATAATGGTAAAATTATTTGAAAATCGCTCTTCTTTTTACTGTTTTAAATAAATGTCAAAGTATTGTGTTTCGTTTTGGTATTTCATCTGTTTACTACGCGGAAGAGCTTTAGTGTTCAGTGGCGCTTTTCAACTAACACAAAACACACACTGTTCTTAACATCTATCAAAAACGGTCATCGAAAGGCAATTACGTATTCTCTTTTAACTGCTAGGACCTGTATAGTTGCGCCTTATTTTTTACTGTTGAAATTACCATTTTTGATAAAAAGTAATTCAAACGAAAAGGTGACAGCTGTGTTCAATAACAAAAAATTTATACGAATTTTTCGTAAAAAATGACAGTTCTTATAAAAAATTCGTAACAATTTTTTGTTATTGAACACAGGTAATGATTCTTTTGGTTTTTAGCGATATCGAATTAATTTTAACAATAGTTGATTTTTCTATTACGCGACCGTGAAAAGAACACTCAACCTGCTAAATATTTATTACAACCACGCCGGTTAGATGGCTTCGGGCGGATTCGAATTTTTGCCATTCACCAGCAGAGTTCGGTTGTGTTACCGGCAATTACCGGCAGAGTTCGGTTGTTGCGGTAGTTACCGATGGTTACCGGTAGAGTCCGCTTGGTGCAGCCTCTGTATACCTCTGTATAAAAGAATACGATTGGCTGATATTTATGCACTTGGTTGATGTTTATGCTACAAGAACATACGTTCCAAAAACATAGATTCCGAAAATTATATGTTTCTATTCGTTCTTTTCCAAAGCAACACTGCTGTTACAGGTTGACAAACAGATAAACGCTTTCAGTTCGACGAGCTTAACATAGCCAGTTGGCTTAGTTTTTGTTCTTGCTTTCCATGTTATTCGCTAATCTAGCGTGTGTTTTTTCGAACTTTCGTGCAAAAGAATGGGGCTAATGTAAAGTCAAAAAGAAAAAGATTGGCTTTGAGTTTACGAAAACACATGTATACTACCCGCCAAAAAAGAAATATCCTCGACATTTGATACATGACACATAAAAATCAAATTTGGTAGTTTTTTGTTAATTTGGTTGTTTTTCAGATTATGGTTAGTAATTTTTCTTACAAGTGGCAACCTTTCTTTTGCTTTTCGTCAAAGCATTGCCAAAACAAAAAAAACGAAACTTTTTTGTTGACCGTTTTTGTTTCAACGTTAACGAAATCAGTTTTTTTTTTGAATTATTTCGTTGATAACGTTAACGGTTGCATATCCGTTTTGTTAACATAGCATGTTAACAAACGAAAACATATTTTGATAGTTTGTTGAGTATCCTTGATCAAAAACCATTTGTTTGTTTGTTTCTTGTTGCACATGGTAATTAAGTATTTCATAGAGCGCAACTAGTACTATTGCAGCATGTTTGTGCATGACACGAATAAAGCACTACAGGGCGTATACGCAACAATTTTAGAGAGCCTATCAAAAAATGTGAAAATACCGTATACATACCGTGTGCTAAAATATGCATTGGAAATAGCATGAAAACAACAACAACAAGGAAAAGGCAACAACCAAAAACAAAAATAAAAAGAAAAACCAAAACAAAACAACAAATACAACAACTACACTCCCCAAAAAACAACAACAAACCAGAAGCAACAACTATAAAAACACACGCTTAAAAATTTCTACACGACCTTCAACTTTGAACGAACCAACAACACAAATTATAGCAGCGGAACGGAAACTACCAAACCAACAGCAACAATAGCAACCAAAAGAACAGCATTCAGCAAAAAAAAAACTGCCAATAAAGTGTATAAGTAAATGAAAACAAACAAGTGCAAGTGGGCAGACCAGCAAAAGCATGAACAGTGAAAGTGAATGGAAAAAGAAATCATTTGAGCGCAAACAATTCAAAAGCAACAACAACAACAACAACAACAACAACGGCAACAATAACTAAAAGAACTTAAATAACCGAAAAACCAAGAACCAAAACTACAGCAATCACTAAGCGAAATGGGCAACAAACAAGATTAAGCTTTTTCGCTATTTCAGCTGAAATCAAAAAACGGAAGCGTTGCTTGAAAATGTGTATATATGTATATGTACACTCATATTTACTTACATATGTACACTTGTATATACTTAGATATAAAATGTTGACAGCTAAGGGCTGAAGGCGCGCGATAACTATTAGAAGGTAGGAGAGAAGCATGCGGAAAGAGTGCAGTGAATTTGCAGTGAATTTTTATGAGCCAAAAAAACAAAAAAAAAAACACTCAACAACACAAATATGCCTGTGGGCGGTTGGCAAAGCGGGCGGTGCGGTGCGGTGCAGTGCGGTGCGACATAACGAGGAAAATGTCATTATGAATGCTTAAGTGAACTTTATGCCATGTCACGCAAGGGACAGCCTGAACAGCTGAAATTGTAACTTAAATACAATGACAGCAAACAAATACAAATGAAATAAAAGGAAATGCAAGCAAAAACAAGCAAATTTCAAGGGAAACGCAAATCAGCAAGTAAGCGGTTAAAGGACGAGTGGCAAGTGGCATTTGGCGGAGTGAGTGCATAAATAAGTGCTGCCCGTGCCTTAAGTTAACAATAATCGCATTTCAACTCTTTTTTTAGCTTTGCTCATTTCGTTGTTTTAACCCTAATCACCGAATTTTAAAAAGTTACGTGAAACCGAAAGTGAGACTCTGAGTCTCACCTATGGGGAAATTTTGAAACAGATTATTTTCGTATTTGCTTTTTACTTTTATTTATGCATAATGAATTCAGAAGCATTTTTATACATTCTTATAACGTCTTAGGGCATTTTTTTAGTATATAAAGATAAAAAGCAATTTCATAAAATAGGGGATATTAATGAACTGCACTTTTCACACAGTTTTGTAGTTGTTGAAACGTTCATTACAACTGTTTCTATTACATCTCTTATAAATTTGTTTTTGTGTACACAATGAGAAAAACTATGAATAAAATGAATATGAATAAATTTTTCATATGATCGCTCCTAATATGTATTTTCCGCGATCAAATTTAAAATTTTTAAAACACGACGTTCGTGGTGAAATTTCTTACGCATAAAAGCAGCTGATCGTTCGTTTCTCTATCTGAACGCATCTTTTCAGTAATTTTGAATCTCAGTAAACAGAAAAATTATAAGATTTGAATGGTTTTAAAATTGCTGATTTTACCGTTCTCCTTAATTTTATGACATCATATGGTCTAAAGATCTATGGTGAAATACGACGAATTCACCAAAATCCGGGGGAAGTATGGTGAGTTCACAATGTAAGAACCTCACTGGATAAGCCCAGACCTGGGTAATATCAAGTACCAGTACGACTTGTGACAAGTACATTTTAAAAGAATTGTACTAGTACTGGTACTTGCATTCCCAAATCTTCAAGTACTAGTACAAGTACAAGGAATTGAAAAAGAATTGAAGTTTTAGCAAATACTTCAAAGTAATTGAAAAGAATTGAAAGTACTTGAAAAGAATTGAAAAATATACTTGAATCGATTTTTCAATTCTTTTCAAGTACATTCAATTCTTTTCAATTACTTTGAAGTATTTGCTAAAACTTCAATTCTTTTTCAATTCTTTGCACTTGTACTTGTACTAGTACTTGAATATTCTGAAATTACTTAGTACGGACTCATTACTTCAAGATCAAAATATAAAGTATTTAAGTACGTAATAGTCCGATTACTACTCATTATTACCCAGGTATGGATAAACCTTGTAAACAACGGATTCAAAATTTAGTTAAATTCTAGAAATGTAAACTTATTACGATAAAGACACTCAAGGTCAGTCTTTGAGGCTCACTTTCGGTTTTTCGTTACAATTTTATACGATTGCAAAAAAAAAATGGTTAAAATAAATAAATAGCCCAAAGATCATAATTATGTCTTAATTTATGAACACAAATGCAGGAATACCCAAAGTTTCAGACAAAAATCTTTTTTGGTTTAGGAATAATTCGCTTTTAAATTTTAAAGTGAGACTGAGAGGCTCACTTTAGAGGATTAGGGTTAAGCGAATGAATGGGGAAAATAAAGCAAACATGGCTAAAGTAAATATGTAAGATAAGAAAAAAATATGGTATATTTACTGTAATTGAAAAAGGCATGTTTTTGCGTAAGAATTTAGTAGGGTAGTTTAACTCGTGACGCTAGACTTTTCAACTTCTCATTTTCACTATGTATGTATATGTACATATGTTTAAACATTACACCGTATCGTAGATCCACGAAAGGATTATTTTGACATCCTTTTTAGAAAGTCAGAAAAAATTGTATTTTTAAGGTCAATAGCGGGTTAAAATGTTCAGAAAAATTATTCGCCGTAAAATTTCGTAAGGGTCTACTCAGCAAAAATCTTTGTAAAATGAACCTAAAAGACCACAGGAAGTGAAAAATATATGTACATATATGTATGTATGTCTCGGAAGATTGAATTTGTTTTATTTTGAGTTCTACTGAAGCGATCAAAATACATAATTCTTTTGCAAAAGATTAATGATTTATGACGACGTTTAATATGCAGGCAAAAAAAGATACATTAAGGTGGTATAAACTAAGTACTGGCCGACAGTGGCCCCAATGGCACACATAGGGTTAATAAATTTATACAGTATAAACCGCCCTTTTCAGCTGAAGACATTGGTGTGTTAAATTTAGAGATCGAACTATATATACCGAAGATATGAAGAAAGATGTATTTGAGCGACCTCTAGCGGCGTCTCACAATGGGTGATTGCGGCCAAAAATAAATTCAAAATTAAAGTATGAGTAAAACAATTTTTTTAAATAGAAATCAACAGATATATCAAATTTTAGTAAAAAAGCTTATATAAAAATTGTTGAGTCTCTTTTCGTTTAGCCGTACAGGGTGCCCAAAGTTGAGCAAAAAATAGGTTCTTTTTTTAACACGCTTTTATTAGTTCCACCTGTATGTATGTATGTATGTATGTATGTATGTATGTAAACATTGCATACTTTTAGGCGAAAGCGTGTGTATTCATACACTGAAGTTGTTCAGTGTGAGATGTGCTTATTGTTTGTTCAAATTCTATTTATACCACGGTTGCCGAACTTGGTAATTACCAAAATAGGTTATTTTTTCGCTGCTGGTTTCTTGGTAACTTTCACATGTGTTTGGCTATTTTTATTTTCAAGAAGTTGTTTACTATTTTTGGTATACAAGAAAAATATGGAAGTGATTATAGGACAATGAGAATATTTTGGAGCGCTGACTGTTCATTGTGAATATGCACAGGCAAATAAAGAAGAGCATATCTCCAATTAAAAACTGAAATAGTTTTGCTTCGATACACATAGTACATATTAGTTGATATTTTTTCGTTTAGGCTTCATTTTTGAGCTCTCATGACCAATGTTTTTTTTTATAAGGAAAAAATTTATGTGAAAAATTTACTTTTATTCTTGCGTCCACATAAAACATCCTTTAATGAAAAATTTCACTAAAAAGTTAAAAATAAATAATAGCTTAAAAAAACTAAAAAACACGCTTTTATCTTAAAAATGGTACTAAAAATTGAGAAATAATTTAATTAGAAACAAAATGATGAACGAAAATATAAGTATTTAAGGAAAAGCGTGGGGGTGCTCCACAATATTTGAACATGAAAATATTCGATTCGTACAACTAGTACAAAAATATAAATACCTAGTTGCGAAATTAAACAGTACGTTATATGAAATCTCGAAAAAGTCAAAATAAAATTATTAGTAAAAAAACACCGATTTTAAATATTTTTTGACATACACCCATCCCACGCTTTTCCTTAAATACTTATATTTTCGTTCATCATTTTGTTTCTAATTAAATTATTTCTCAATTTTTAGTACCATTTTTAAGATAAAAGCGTGTTTTTTAGTTTTTTAAGCTATTATTTATTTCTCAATGAACACACCTCATACAAAATGCTCTATCTCATTTAATTGTTAACATACGAACTCGAGTGATACATCATTACATAGATAATGATTTTCTCTTTCAGAAATTATAACGCAGTTGTAATTACCGTTCACTATTGAATTTATATGAATTTTCAAATATTGACAAAAATGTCGATAAGAAAAAAATTTTGCTCGACTTTGAATAAAAAAATTAAAAAAACAAAAAATATGACCTCCTCAAATTTTTTTTATGCTTTGAAATAATATATTCTTAATCAAACTAAATTTTAATTTTAAAAATCCACTTGCTCCATTTGCTTTTATAATTTTTTTCCCATTGGCCTAAAACTGCGTTTTTATAAACGCATTAATTATGTTAGTTTTGACATTATGAAAAACGTTTATATTTAGGCGAATGATCGAATATTTCTTTATCTTCTTGCAGTAAATGGTGCATACTTTCAAATTATGAGGTAATCTTTTTTATTAGCGTTAATTCATATTTTTGCCAGCTTTTTACTTTTGGAATATAAAAAAAAAATGTGTAAAAATTGTGAAATGAAATTTAAAAAAAAAAAACAAAAAATATGACCTCCTCAATTTTTTAATATTTCATAGTCCTAAATGTCTTTTATAAACAGGAGAAAAAATCGTAAAAATTCGTTTGCTCCATTTTGTTTTATGAACATTTTTATGGAAGGTGTTTTTTGAGTTTTCGTACATTTTTCCCATACAAAATGCCCAGAAGTATGCTTCAAAAAGTTTAAATTTTTTTGTATGGGGAATATTTGTCAAAATGGTGAAACTTAAATATCGATAATTCCAATTCTAATTAAGATACTTGAAGAAACCAAACGCCGTTTTCAAGGGTAATGACTGTGCTTTCAACTGGATTAATCGAATTTGAGTGGAAAGTAATTACATAAAATATATTAAGCAGGGAATAGAGCCAAAAAACGTGTTTTTTGCCTATTTGGGCATGAATATCTCAGAAACTAGAAGTAATTTGGAAAATCTGACTCAAGATTCAGGTTTAGCACACTGAAATCCTTTAGAAAAGTGTAATTTCATTTCTGGTATACAATTTTTTTGAAATGCGATTTTTTTGTATGAAAGTTTTATGATAAATGCTTATAACATACTTAAAAGTGCATATATTCTTAATTTAAAAACGGCGAAGTGCTTTACCCCTTTTCCAAAATGATTACTGCATTTGCTTTATATTTCAAAAATGTATACACTAATCAAAATGGAACATTTTAGCTATAATAGTTAGGAAAATGCTGAAATTCCAAAAATACCGTTATATGGGAGGTGGGCGTATTTGTGGGTGGAAATTGTTCAAATTTTCACAGTTTACTAATTTCAACCAAAAAAGCTTAAGTTCCGAGTTTCAAGATTCTATCTTAATTATTACTATTTTTGGCCGCGTTTGTATGGAGGTGCCCCCACTGTGCGTCTGCATGAAAAAAAAAACAAATTCCGCAAATTTTTTCCAAAAAGACATCATATGGCGGCCGTACAGTGAACTTTTTTTTGGTTCATACAAGGATAGACGGCCTAATGTACATACATGCATATGCACATAATGAAATAAAAGGAAAAACTCTAGATATTCATTCCAAGTATTCTCACATGGCATTTTCTAGCGTCGCGTGACTTTGCTTTAAACAATTGCTAACGTGTGTATCCAAACAAGCATGAAATTCCTAATCTTTACTCAAGTTCTACTAACTTTGTGCGCGATTTCTTTTGTGGTTGATAAAATCTTTCGCTTAGACTTGTGCTTTCACCAACAAACAAACGCACACACACACACTTTTTTCTTCTTCTTTTTGTGCTTAATGATTTTGCTTTTCTAAGCAGCAAAATCTTTGCCCAGAAAGTAAATAGGTATAAAACTGTTTTTTTTTTCTTTTTCTAATAATAAAAAAGTACCTAAAAGGAAATTAGCGGTTTTTGTTGACCTGACCGCAGATGCTTATTCAAAGGTTATAAATTCGCTTTATTGTTTTTTCAGCGCTTTGTGCATAGCTTTAGTAGCACTTAAAAAAAAAGGACTTTTTGATTCGTTCACCCTTATCAACGCCTTAATGTAGCCTACAATTTACGAACTGTTGGAAGACATGCACGAAAAAATCAACAAGGAATTAGGTGTGCTAAGACCAAAGCAGTGAGAAATATCGTTTTTTTTTGTTAGTTTGAAAATCAGACTTTCTTCTTATCACTGTTGCGAAGTGCATAGCATTGTTATTTTTTCATAACACGATTTTTAATCATTGAGGAGTTATTTTTGTTGCAGTAAATGCAACTCATTAAAAAGCAATTAAGGACATATGTGGGTATGTATGCACGCGTTTATAGCTGATAAAAGGATAAAGGATTAAGCAAAAAAATAGAAGTCATGAAGGAAAGCTTGAAGAAGCAAGAAAAAAAGGAAGTATGATGATGATGATGATGATGATGATGATGATGATGGTGACAATGGCGATAATGATGTTAATGATGTTAATGATGATGATGATGGTGTTGATGATGTTGATGATAATGGTGAAGATGTAGATGATGATCGTGGTGATAATGGCGATAATGATGTTAATGATGTTAATGATGATGATGATGATGATTATGATGATGATGATGCTGATGATGATGATAATGCTGATGATGGTGTTGATGATAATGGTGAAGATGTAGATGATGATCATGGTGATAATGGCGATAATGATGTTAATGATGATGATGATGATGATAATGATAATGGTGAAGATGTAGATGATGATCATGGTGAGGCCAATGATGGCATTAATAATGACTATAATAATGAGGCTGATAATGATGATGGTAGCCGCAGTGGGTAGAGTGCTCGCCTGCTATGCCTGAAGTCTCGGGTTCAAACCCCAGTCCGGGCAAATACAAAAAGAAATTTTTTTTCTAATTATTAAAAATCCAATTATTGGGTTTTTTAAGAGCAGCGGTCACCTCTCGGCAGTGGGCGGCATACCCTCCGAGTGTATTTCTGCCATGAAAAAGCTGCTCACAAAAAATGCATTCGCCGTTCCGGCATAAAACTGTAGGTCCACCCAATTGTAGTAGGAAAAACCAAAGTTAAGGAGCACACCTCGATTTGGGAGAGAAGCTCGGCCATAAAACTCGTCAGAGTTATAATAGCGCCATTGTATTATTATTATTATAATACATATCCAACTCGTTTTCCAATTTCTAATGTTTATTTTTCATTGTATCTCCATTGGAGAACCAACCCATTCTCAAGGAAAGCATGTGTACATTAGGGTGGTGCCAAGGTGTGTGGAGATGGTTAAGGCGTGACGCATAGGGGTCAAAGTTCAGAAAATTAAAATTTAGTTTTTGTATATCTAATGCCCAAAATCGATAGTCCTGCATTCAAGTTGACAAATTTTAATTTTGGTGCCGTTTAGCGACGGTTAGTGTTAACTATATGTGACCCTTGTGCGACATCCCTTAACGATCTCTGATCGGTACCAAACTTTAGATCTGTTATCTTTGACAGTGATGTGCTGTTAACGGCGGAGGAGCTCAGACTGGAGAAACTCGCTTAGTTGATTTTGTGGACCACGGTAATGTACATATCGTCGTACCACACGAAAACTAGCATACGATTTTTTGTGACTGACGGAAAGTAACAAGATCGACTTTTGGCTGACGAAAACTATCAATTTCGTTTAAACAACAACAATTTTAATATAAAAACAATATATAATTAATGCTACTTTTCGTCGGCCAAAAGGCAAATTTGCTACTTTTCGTACAGAATTTTTTAATTGATAGTTTTCGTGGATCTATGAAGTAACTCCCACAAAATAAGTCCCACTTTTAAAAGCGAAATAAGTCCCACCAAAAATTGCTTAAAAAAATGAAATAACTTCCACGAAATAAGTCCCACCAAAATGAAATGATTTAAAAATTTACTTGAAATGAAATAACTCCCACTCAAAATGAAATAACTCCCCCTTGAATAATATATTTCTTAAATGAAATAAGTCCCACTTTTTCACTGTTTAATGCGATTTCAAATAAGAAGTATTTGGCTCTTCGAAAAAAAAAACACACGTCGAATAATATGAATAATCAAAGCAGAGGAATAATAAAGAGATAAGGACAAAAAATTATGGTTGTCCCTTTTACGAAATGTCCAACATAAGAAAAAAATGAGAAATAAAGCCATAATGGCCTTATATTTCATGGCTCTATCGCACCCCTCCATAAAAAAAATCATTTCTGTGGACATTTGAAAGAACAACCTAAGTCGACCTAGGTGCATTTTCAGCTTTTTTCATCATAAATATACATTTTAAAATACGCTTCTTTCTGTCTAATCGGTGTTACGATATCATTTCGGGTTCAGGAGATATGTTGAATCGAAAATCATCTCAAGTCTATATTTTTCACAAATGCTTTTACCAAAGCAACTTAACTTAAGATAAGATAGAAGTGATAAGAAAAATTGCAAGAATTCCTCTTGAAAAAAGAACCTAATTTAATTTAGGTGGTATATTTTTTTCAATATGATTTTGAAAAACCAACCTAATTAGCAACTTAAGTCGATTTTCTATCATATTTCAGTTTGCCAAATGAACTTAATTCCAATTAGGAGGCTAAAATTCTATAAAATTTTGATGAAGATCTATTTGAAAAAAGAACCTAAATTGAGATAAGTTGGTGTTTTTTTTTTCAAAAACCAATTTGGAAAAAGCACTTATTTTATTTGAAATCCATTTAAATAAAAACCGTTACGCCAAGAAATAAAAATTCAATTTAAAATGAACAACAGAAGATTGTTTTATCATGCCACGCTCTTACTTCTATGAAAATATATGATGGAAAGACTCTGTGCACTTGCAAAACTGTATTTTGCTCTCCTGTAAAATTGCGAATTTAGACTTAGGTTGCTTTTCCAAATGTCCACAGATTTATTTATCAGATAAATATTTGAAGGGGTATGAAATAACTTCCACTTTGCAAAACGAATTTATTCACACTCAAAACGAAATAAGTCCCACTTAAAATAAAAACGCGTAACGAAATAAGTCCCACCAATTGACGAAATAAGTCCTACTTTTAAAAACGAAATAACTCCCACTTTCAAAATAGCAATTTTTGGTGGGACTTATTTCGTTTTTAAAAGTTGAACTTATTTCGTGGGAGTTATTTCATCGACCCGTTTTCGTATGGTACGACGATATGTAACATGTATATCAATATACATACACAAAATTACACACAAAAATTACACACAAACATATGTATCGAGCTTGATTACTATGAAAATAAATAAAATACAAAAAGCGTAGAGTTGCATACAAACCCTGCCAACCACAAATGCATATGAGAAAATGACAAACAGAAAGCAAAATAAAGAAAAACAAAAGCAACGAAAAAATTGCGGTTTAATTGAGGTCATGTGCTCTATTGTTTTATTTTTATGTTTTATATTCATTCATTCATTGTGGTTATGCTCAAGTTTCACTTTGGTGTACCTACCCAGCAGTATTTATCAGCTGGAAAACAGCACATATTTCCTACTGACTATTCAGAAGAGATGTAGTTCTAAAATCTGAACTTTCCCTTTCGTTTTTATAAAGAGGTGGCGGCGAAAATCAACTACCTAAAAACTGCCGAACGAGAAGGGAGAGTTTCTGTATGAAAAAAGGGCTGAATGAGCAGGGAGAACTTCCATAGCATATATTTCAATACACCTGATGTGTCCTCACTGCGTGTTCAGTTATTTTTTCAGCAATGAATTTTGAACTCAGTTTCAGGGTATTTTTCATATTGAATATTCTACTGAATATGCACCTCCTTACCTCGAATACTGCTGGGTATGTGTTATTATATATATACATATATACATACATATGTACATAGATATGTATGTAAGCACCAGTTGCAGTATTTGTTTCTGCTTTAGCCATAACTTGCAATTATTTTTTTAGTTTTTTAGTCTCTTTTTATACTCTCACTGGATTTTATGTCTATTTAATTGCGTTGCATAGAACCCGTTTGCAAATGTGGTTAACTAGATGTAAACAGGATGGAGAGGCTTATACATCTGTATGCACATATGTGAATAGTTTTAGATATGTGGAAAAAAGAAAAATATGTGTACTAATAATTGCTTATAAATATACGTATATATCTTTACATATGTACATACAGAAGTAGTATGTATAAATCAATGGAATTTAGCAGAGAGTTGAGACTTGCACATTATTAAATTACAATTTAAAATGAGCTACAAAACTGCGTATTTAGAAATCAGTAAATGCTCTGAAAATTTCTAAGTAATACAGGGCGTATGAGTAACATTTAGCGCAATACTACTGTGCATTTTTAACGCATAAGCCGATTGATCTAGTGAGACTTTCAGAATATATGTATATACATATGTATGTAGGTTATGTGCATGTGTGCAACCAAAATGCAGTTTTTAGAAGATCTGGCATGTTCGAGTTGCAATAATCCATATCCCCATGGCCTCATTTTCGGGTTTCTTTGGGGCATTTATGCTTTTTGGTTTTCATTTATTCACTACCGCTTGATGCTCTTTATAGCAAATATGCTATTTTTTTTTTTAAATTTTTTATTTTCTTTTTTCTATTTTTTTCTTTCATACATATTTATTTAGCTTGTCATAATATTTTCCCGAAGAGTGGTAAGCCAAAGCATTAAAAAGGAAAGCAACTGCCGCATGCTGCGAAGCAAATAAGGAAGAAATTCATCAGAGACGCAAATCATACACAAAAAGAAAAAAAAAACTTAAAAGCAAAAAACTAATCATAATAAGAAAGAAAAGCTACACAAGTGGGCGCTTGTATAAAGAAACATAAGCATATATATTAAGGTGGAGTGAAAATTTTTTTTTGGAAATTCAATTTGTTCCAAAGCCAGGACGGCACCCTTCTAGCCCAGAAATAAGACTGTAAGATTTTATTGACCTACTCGCATGTTTAGAGGTACCCCCAGCACCACAAAGTTTAAAAAAAATAGCACGATCTGGTACAAATGTGAAATTTCTAAAATTATAAAATCAAAAAACGAAGTATGAGGATTGATAAACATGGCTAAGCTGAGTATTAAAGTGAATTTTTTTTTTTGGAAACAACAACAACAAAAGTTATTAACCTTTAAGTGACGAGGTGAAATTTTGGGTGCCGTGATTTAATCCCAAGTGGCATAACCCCAATTTTAAAATTTGGGATTTTGTCACTCACCATGGTGTGACATAATCCCAATTTTTTTACTTGGGATTATGTCACCTATGTGGGAGTGACATAATCCCAAATAAAAGGGAGCCAGAATACCAAATCCCTCGAGTAGGTACTATTGCGAAGCAAAATCGCGATTTTTGCTTCCAAAGTTTTATTTTTTATAGACATATGTACATATTTATATATATTTTCATCTTTTTGTAGACATACTTATATACATATGTATATACCTATCGATCTAAAATAAAAAAAAGCGCCGCAGGCGAAAATTTGGAATCAAAAATCGCGCGATTTTTTCTTCCAAATTTTCATCTTTTTATAGACATATGTACATACATATGTATACACCTATCGATCTATTAAAAAAAAAAGCGCCGCAGGCGAAAATTTGTAATCAAAAATCGCTCGATTTTTTCTTCCAAATTTTCATCTTTTTATAGACATATGTATATACCTCTCGATCTATTAGAAAAAAAGAGCCGCAGGCGAAAATTTGGAATCAAAATCGCGCGATTTTTTCTTCCAAATTTTCATCTTTTTATAGACATATATACAATGTACACAAATATTTATATACCTATCGTTTTATTTAAAAAAGTCTGTATATATGTAAATATATTTAATTTTAATGTAATTTTTTAGTTTTAAAGTAATTTTTTGAGAACATGTGTATTTAAGTACATACATATTTCATCTTATACATATACTCAATGTATTATTGTATAACAACATTAACTTTATTGTCAGCTTTAATTTTTTTGCTTAATGTAATAAAATCTTAGAAAAAATCTGAACTGTTTTTTGGGCTTGAAAATGACATTATCCCAATTGGGATTATGTCACTACGCCTAGGGTGACATAAGCCCAAGTAAAAAAGTTGGGATTATGTCACCCTAGGGGGAGTGACATAATCCCAAATAAAAAATTTGGGATTATGCCCCTTGGGATTATGTCAGGGTACCAAATTTTGTGACATAGTTTACGACGTGGTGGTAAATTTTTTTCTACGCATTTTACTTAAAACTCTCAATAAAAAATAAATTTTGTTATAATAATTTTTGCACTGGAAAGAGGCTAGTCCTTTTTCAAATGAAATTGATAAAGAAACTTAATTAAATCTTTTAAACCAACAAAGTTTTTACTATAATTAACAAGGCCTTGTTCTTTCAAAATAGCGAAAACATCACATGAGAACCTTATAGATCAAAGGTAAAACAAAAACTTTTTTTAAACTTCAGAGACGGTTTTTCATAAAAAAAATATATATTTTTAAATATATAATAGGAATTTTATTTAAAAAAAATTTTTTTGTAGAAAATGCTGGCCAGTCTTTTTGAATTTTTTTTTTTTCATAATAACGTGAGCGTATAAAATGAACCACGAAACGAATTTTTAATTTTTCTTCCAATAATCATTTGAAAAGTGGTAAAATTAATAATCCATGTCCATGGAAATAAATTATTGTTGAAGAAAAAGTTACGTTAACGTCGAGGTGTGGTAATTTTTACACCGATATCATAATTTATCCGTTATTTAATACCTTCTAAGATAGAAACTATACTGATCGATAATTATGATGACATGAGTAGATTCTAAAAGCATCAAAATGCTGCAGAGAAGTGAGAAGTGGTAAATTTCAAAAAATTGCATTCGAAGAAAAACTAACGTTACCCTAGACGTGGGGTAATTTTTACACCACCATCATCATTTCTCGTCAAATGTTACACCTTCCTCCATAAAAACAAAACGGGTCAATAATTACAACGAGATGGGAAGATACTAAGAGAGTAAACTTGCTGGACGGTAAGTTATATTAGATATATTTAAAGAAACTGTAAGTCGGTGTAAAAATTACCACCACGTCGCAAGTTAAAGGTTAAAGGTCAAAATTTATACTATGCATTTTTTAAATTGCAATTACTTAAAAACTACTAAACCGATTTCGAATATTTTTCCATTCCAAGTAAGGGGGTAAAAGGGGGGTTGACCCCACGCAGGGGGTATTACTTTTCATATATAGAATGTATATCAAATTAGAGGGAATCTAAATACCTATCGAATGGTATAAAAATATTTGAAATCGGTTTAGTAGTTTTTAAGTAATTGCAATTTAAAAAATGCATAGTATAAACTTTGACCTTTAATAACTTTTGTTGTTGTTGTTTCCAAAAAAAAAATTCACTTTAATACTCAGCTTAGCCATGTTTATCAATCCTCATACTTCGTTTTTTGATTTTATAATTTTCAAAATTTCATATTTGTACCAGATCGTGCTTATTGCTTTCAACTTTGCGGGGCTGGGGGCAGTTGAAAACGTCATCCTATCGCCATAAAATTTTGTGGGGTTTATTAACTCGTATAAAGACAACTTTTCATTGCTGGTACGTTCTAAAAGAAACAACCAAACAAAATTTCATATGGTTTCACTCCACCTTAATAGATATGTATATACGTATACAGATGTACATACATTTACATATGTACGTACGTATGTAGATATATGATTTGTTTTGTAGTCGAGCTCTTTATTACACAACAAAAACAAAATAGAATCATAAATACGGACTTTACGAATATAGCGACTCCAGTGTCATCTAGCGAGAAAAATATAGCTCATGTCGAGGGAATTTATCCGAAGAATAAATTGTCAAAATTTGGCAAAATCCGTTTTGTAGCTTTTGAGCCATTTCCTCACAAAAAAAACTACTACAATTTTATAGAAGATATACATATATAGATAACACAATAAATAGTGTTTTAAAATTATTTTTGTTTTAAAAATGTTGCTAACTCCCATTTATTTCAAAATTCCAATCGCCGTTTTTTGCAAATTTCCATTTAATAAATTGCAATAGTGCAACATGGCGTATACGCAACTTTTAATTTGATTTTTGATTAATGATGCATAAATCAATTGCAAAAGTGTCGCTGTGCGCTGTAAAAACACACGCACTTCATTGCGTTCAGATTAATATTCATCATAAATAAAGTAATTTAAATTTTATAGCAAGGCAATTGCAGTCTACAAAATTGCTTTCAAGCTACATATAGTATGTACAATGTACATAGATACATTAGGCCTTATATGGGCAAAAAGAAATTTGTCGCTTCCTGTGGGCTTTTAGATTCATTTTACAAAGACTCTCTCTGAGGTTAACCCTACTGAAATTTTATGGCGATTAATTTTCTAGAACATTTTAACCCTCCAACCCTCTTAGACAACTACATACTAAGCTTATAAAGTAACCGCGTTTATTTGCGATTGGAATGCAATGCAGAAAGTAAGAGTAGATCACCCAGATGGACATCAAGGTTGCTTGAGAGGATTTGGTTCAGATGCTGCTACAAAATGTATTAAACGTAATGTCTTTCGGAAATAAATAATTAAAATTGAAAGCCAATTGTTTATAAAATTTTTAAATAAACGCATTTTAAAAGAATGAAAAGCTAAATTGACTTCTAATAAAATTTGATTTCGATATAAATTAAAAATTTCACTTATTTAGTATTTACAATACAAAATTCAATATTTCGTACATATTTTAAATTAAAGTCACAGCTGGCAGGCATTAAATTAATTGCACATTGACCAAATAAACCGCAATTTGGTCAAGTGGCTTTGATCACTTTCAAAAACTTTTGCCTTGCATTTAGGAGTAAATATTTACTATTTATTTTGCCAACATTTTATTTATCGCTTTTTATAAAAAGGAAATAACTAAATCGAATTCTAAATGACATACATATGTGCATATGGTCAATATGGTCAATTTTCTTACTGCTAACGTTACATTCGCATGGAGTTTTTATTTAGTTTATACGAAATAATAACAAAAATGTTAGAAACGTCCAAGGTTCTGTTACTTATGCTATCAGGTAGACCTATACCTTCATTTTAAGAGTAAAATTAGTCTGATGGCTACCATACCGTAAAAGTTATAAGCGCATGAAACGCACTGCTAACGTTACATCATTTGGAAGTGAGATCAAGATACAGATCATGTTTGGTTTAATTTCTACGAACTTGCTGAGACAATCATCCCAATTTTACTTCATGTTATATAGCAAGGATGCCACAAGGTCATGGCTTACCGCTTTACCAAAATCTTTAGAATTTTTTAACGTAATTTAACATAAAATAAGGCACTGCCTACGTTACACAAAGCACTGCTAACGTTACACGTGCGAAAACTGAGTATCTCTGCATATAATAAAATTGTAACCGTTGATCTCTGTACATTGCAGATATACAGAAAATAAAAAAAGGAGCCAGAGGAATCCAAATTAACTGTTTTTAAAATTTCTGTCGGTCTGACTGTCTGTCTGTCCTTATGTTTGTGCGCGGGTCACTAAAAATTGGAATGATGGAATTGAATGAAACTAGTCAGAGTTATAATAGCGCCATTGTATTATTATTATTATTATTATTATTATTATTATTATTATTATTATTATTATTATTATTATTATTATTATTATTATTATTATTATTATTATTATTATTATTATTATTATTATTATTATTATTATTATTATTATTATTATTATTATTATTATTATTATTATTATTATTATTATTATTATTATTATTATTATTATTATTATTATTATTATTATTATTATTATTATTATTATTATTATTATTATTATTATTATTATTATTATTATTATTATTATTATTATTATTATTATTATTATTATTATTATTATTATTATTATTATTATTATTATTATTATTATTATTATTATTATTATTATTATTATTATTATTATTATTATTATTATTATTATTATTATTATTATTATTATTATTATTATTATTATTATTATTATTATTATTATTATTATTATTATTATTATTATTATTATTATTATTATTATTATTATTATTATTATTATTATTATTATTATTATTATTATTATTATTATTATTATTATTATTATTATTATTATTATTATTATTATTATTATTATTATTATTATTATTATTATTATTATTATTATTATTATTATTATTATTATTATTATTATTATTATTATTATTATTATTATTATTATTATTATTATTATTATTATTATTATTATTATTATTATTATTATTATTATTATTATTATTATTATTATTATTATTATTATTATTATTATTATTATTATTATTATTATTATTATTATTATTATTATTATTATTATTATTATTATTATTATTATTATTATTATTATTATTATTATTATTATTATTATTATTATTATTATTATTATTATTATTATTATTATTATTATTATTATTATTATTATTATTATTATTATTATTATTATTATTATTATTATTATTATTATTATTATTATTATTATTATTATTATTATTATTATTATTATTATTATTATTATTATTATTATTATTATTATTATTATTATTATTATTATTATTATTATTATTATTATTATTATTATTATTATTATTATTATTATTATTATTATTATTATTATTATTATTATTATTATTATTATTATTATTATTATTATTATTATTATTATTATTATTATTATTATTATTATTATTATTATTATTATTATTATTATTATTATTATTATTATTATTATTATTATTATTATTATTATTATTATTATTATTATTATTATTATTATTATTATTATTATTATTATTATTATTATTATTATTATTATTATTATTATTATTATTATTATTATTATTATTATTATTATTATTATTATTATTATTATTATTATTATTATTATTATTATTATTATTATTATTATTATTATTATTATTATTATTATTATTATTATTATTATTATTATTATTATTATTATTATTATTATTATTATTATTATTATTATTATTATTATTATTATTATTATTATTATTATTATTATTATTATTATTATTATTATTATTATTATTATTATTATTATTATTATTATTATTATTATTATTATTATTATTATTATTATTATTATTATTATTATTATTATTATTATTATTATTATTATTATTATTATTATTATTATTATTATTATTATTATTATTATTATTATTATTATTATTATTATTATTATTATTATTATTATTATTATTATTATTATTATTATTATTATTATTATTATTATTATTATTATTATTATTATTATTATTATTATTATTATTATTATTATTATTATTATTATTATTATTATTATTATTATTATTATTATTATTATTATTATTATTATTATTATTATTATTATTATTATTATTATTATTATTATTATTATTATTATTATTATTATTATTATTATTATTATTATTATTATTATTATTATTATTATTATTATTATTATTATTATTATTATTATTATTATTATTATTATTATTATTATTATTATTATTATTATTATTATTATTATTATTATTATTATTATTATTATTATTATTATTATTATTATTATTATTATTATTATTATTATTATTATTATTATTATTATTATTATTATTATTATTATTATTATTATTATTATTATTATTATTATTATTATTATTATTATTATTATTATTATTATTATTATTATTATTATTATTATTATTATTATTATTATTATTATTATTATTATTATTATTATTATTATTATTATTATTATTATTATTATTATTATTATTATTATTATTATTATTATTATTATTATTATTATTATTATTATTATTATTATTATTATTATTATTATTATTATTATTATTATTATTATTATTATTATTATTATTATTATTATTATTATTATTATTATTATTATTATTATTATTATTATTATTATTATTATTATTATTATTATTATTATTATTATTATTATTATTATTATTATTATTATTATTATTATTATTATTATTATTATTATTATTATTATTATTATTATTATTATTATTATTATTATTATTATTATTATTATTATTATTATTATTATTATTATTATTATTATTATTATTATTATTATTATTATTATTATTATTATTATTATTATTATTATTATTATTATTATTATTATTATTATTATTATTATTATTATTATTATTATTATTATTATTATTATTATTATTATTATTATTATTATTATTATTATTATTATTATTATTATTATTATTATTATTATTATTATTATTATTATTATTATTATTATTATTATTATTATTATTATTATTATTATTATTATTATTATTATTATTATTATTATTATTATTATTATTATTATTATTATTATTATTATTATTATTATTATTATTATTATTATTATTATTATTATTATTATTATAGATGTCTACTTTAAGATTTAAGACATTCCTTATTTCTATAGCTCAACCAGTTTTGGAGTTATCGACCAATATGTGGACCAAGGGTGATCCAAAATGTGTTATTACAATATGGGTATCAAATAAAAGGTGCTGATGAGTGCAGCAATAAGTAATTCTATTAAATTCAATATCTCAATTGGTTTCGGAGATATCTCCCTATCCCTATCCCTATCTCTCCAAGTTTTGATATCCTACGGAAAACACTTCCAGAGATATTCAGCATGAAAGATTAAGTGTGTATCGGTTGTGCCACGCCCCTTTTCCAATTGCTCTCATTTTTTCATCCAGAAAATGATTATTGAAAGTTTCATTCATTTCTATGCAGTCGTTTTTGTGTGACGCGGGCGTTATGGTAAAAAAAACACATTTTTGGTCACATTTTTCCTACATTGTGGTCAATAACTCGGGAACTGGATGAGATATCCAAATGAAAGTTGTCCTGAATTTTAAGTTAGGCGTTAAATGATAGAATGGTGAAAGTTTCATGCAATTCTATTCAGTAGTTTTTGCGTGATGCGCGCACAATAATACAGACGGACAGACAGACAGACAGATAGACTTCTAAAAATTGTAGATTTGGGTTCCGCTGGTCCAATAATGACCTCTCCTATCAGTTTTTCTTGAATATCTTCAATGTACAGACATCGACCTGTTACAATTTTATTATATTCGAGCCGTATGCGCCGGAAAGATGTAAAGGCCAAATTCAAAAATGTTCAGGAGAAGGTTTTTTAAATTTTTTTTTACTTTCATTTCTTTATTTCGATTTCTTTTTTTTTTTGCTTTTCGACAATTTTTAATCAACTTTAACCACCAAAAATATAAAGCTATACTTTTCTAAAACGAAATTTAACGCTGATCCCGAATAGCATATCAATTCTTTTTGTGGCAGACCCTGTTTCTGAGATATCGGTAAAAATGTAGAAAAAACCGTATATACAAGACATTGATGACATACATAAGTGCATAAAAAATTGTATTAGCCACCATAGCGATTTGGCATCTAATAAGAACTGGTAAAGAGAATCCCAACAAACATTTTTTGCCTTTGCACTTAAAAATTGGTCAAGTAGTTTGGTTACAATGGCAAAAAGAATGAAAAAATCTAAGTTTGTATAAGGAATTTCAGATCCGACTCCTATCTATCCCATAAAGAATTTAAATGTGAACATTTTGAGACTAATTTTGCAATAATGGGATCTATCAGTATTTATATTTACCTATTTTTATTGAGAGTTCTTAACCTAGCATTTTCCGTTTCTTTATAAAACTTTATTAAGGAGTAACATTTAACATTATTTCTTTCCATTTATTATGAGTTTTGAAGTGCACATTGTCTCTCAAAACAGTGATCAATAGGATAAAGAATTAATTGAATAAAAAAATTAATGGATTTCGCGATTTTAAGGAGAGGATAAATAATGAGGGATTTAAGTACATTTGGCTATTCTTTTGTAATTTTCTGGATTTGTCTCCCATCATATCCTTGTTCCAAGATCCTTGATATCGCCTTTCAAAAACTATTAAGTTCTGATGAGATCTCTCGCCATGTTCATCACTTTCAGCATCTACGTTTGGAGGGAAATTATCGAGATTCAAGAAATTAATTTTGGAGAAATTTTAGAAATACACAACCAGTTTGTTTAAAACTGCTCTAAGCAGTAACAAAAGGGACCCTAACTATCGTGAAATCGTTAGAACTTTGTTCCAAAATTATGGAGCAATAAAGTACAATATGCCGCTCAAGAAAACCATATTGGTCATCGATATGTAATAAAATACAAAGTAGAAGTCTTCAAAGTGATAAAACCCTTGGTTAAATTCCAACAAAACCCCGTTAAATTTGTTTATTTGTCACTAGTCTTCAATAATTTGAAAACCAAAAAAGATGTAAAAGCCACTTCGTACTCACAAAAAAAGTAAACAAACTGAACTTATCTACTTACATCAAAATTGCTTTTCATAACGGTGCATTTTTCAGACATAAAATTTCTGGAGAAGGTGTGTGTGATGACAAGTAAGCCATTTCTACAAAAAAGTGAAAATCGGAAATCATGGCCTTTACATCTTTCCGGCGCATACGGCTCGATATGTATTATATAGATAAAAAATCACTGCTAACGTTACATATTATTTAAGCAAACAATGTCTTCAAATCTTTGGAAGTTTAACTTTTTTTAATTGGAACGTGAGATATACGTATAGTATTAAGAAAATATATAAACAAATTAAATTAAAACGTATTTTAACATGTCTTAAAAAAACTTTTTTGGTTTTGCACTGCTAACGTTACATAAGATTTTTGCGGCACATTTACTTTTCACATAACTCCTAACGTATGCGGAAAAAAATCTGCACAAAGTTTAATAAAAGATATCTATTGAAGGAAATAGTTTTATTTTATAACTTTTATTTAGATATTTAGGTATATATGTTGTGTTAATGTAAGAAAAAATTGGGGCCCATCCGAGCAGCTTTGCGACAGTTTTCAGGAACTTTCTTCATGGCCGTTGTGAAATACGATGTTGGCATATTTTTAAGCTCGTTCTTGATTTTTTTAATTAATATTTTGGTAGTTTTCGGTCGGAAATTATTCTGGTAGACTCGACGTTTCAAAATAGCCCAAAAATCTTCAATTGGACGTAACTGTGGGACGTTTGGGGGATTTTCTGTTTTAGGGACATAGGGTATCTGTAAAGCATTCATTGCCTCTATTGACTTTCTAGCGTAGTGGCTTGATGCCAGGTCAGGCCAAAATATCACATTTAAACCACGATGCTTTTTTAATATAAAATCTTTTACTTTTGGCAAACATTTCTCTATATATCGGTCAGCGTTGACGGCCAAACCCGATTCAAAAAATATTGGATTTGACATTCCATATGGAATGATTGCCAGCCATAACAAAACTTTTTTTGGAAACTTTGTGTGCTCGATATATTTAATTTTAGCATCAGGAATCTTTCTGCCTTCAAAATAATGCTGACCTTGCCATTCTTTGCCGTCTAGAGTGAAATACGACTCATCATCCATAACACAAACCACATTGTTTTTTGCGAAGAACGTGTTTTTGACCAAATTATTTAATAGCTTCTTTTGGAGCATTTCTTGGGTTTCCGAAGTTGTCGGCTTACTCTTTCTGGTTATTTTCCGTATTCCCATTGACTGAAGATACTTCTTGACTGTTTTTCCGTCACATCCAAACTTTTTCCCAAGCTCCCTGTACGATTTTGCCACTTTGCCCTCTGTAAATTTCCGTAATTGTGACCTCTTGCTAGAGTCCTTCAAACTGCAAGATCTGCCAGACCCCAACTTTCTTTCGGTGGAATTTATAACCTCATACCTGGCCAGTATACTATAAATGGTTCTGCGGCTCTCTCCCTGCTCAAAAAAATGAGAAACGATTCTTGACTTTGGCCACTGCGGGTGAGAGTCAACAAATTCACATACACTTTTCCTACGTTGCTCCTCTTGATTCAACATTTTGGAAACACTACGCCTCCAATCAATACAAAATTCACTGTGGCAACTAACAAAGCAAGTATTTATATAAATCTAACGGTGAAAATGCGAAAACAGCTGCTAATTTTTTTTTTCTAGCGTTGCCAAATTTGTGCAGATTTTTTTCCGCATACGTTAGTTGGAAAATAACTTTTTTAAAAACTTTACGTGTTAAGATATTATAACTAATTTTCTAATAGATAAAACTTGAACGGCTAAATTTAGTCGCAACAAACATGTTATATTTACCTTTTTGTTTACTGAACTACTTTCGACCATATTTTTTTTAATCACAACGTTTTATAAAAAGAGCGAAAAGTTTAATTTAAAACGACTAAAATTGAATGCCACTGTTTTCAACAGCTACTATAATATGTCATGAACCCCGCAAGACCCCAGTGCTTGCAATATTTGACAAAAAACAAAAAACTACTTGGTTTACTTTCCCAGAAAATCGGCCATATATATCAACTGTGAAAAATGCCAAACGTCTCAACGCAAACAAAACGCTTGTCAATAACAACAACAAACACTGACAAGTGCCAATAGTAGATATCAGTTATTTGGCAAAATGTATTTAGATAAGCTAATATTTGTTCAAATATTGTTGTTGTTATGTGTATATGTATATTTGTTTGCATCCCGTTTGGCCTACTAAACACTGGTATGCACAAATACATAGATATCACTTTCAATTTGATTAGCGCCTGTGCACACAAGCCATGCGTAATTGATTGACAGCAAAGCAATCGTAGAGCTATGGGATATACATACATATCAATCGAGTTTAATCAAAAAGGTAATGGATTTGTACAAAAACAAAAGGAAACAAGAAACAAAAGAAAAAACATGAATAATAAAAAAGGATAAATTATAACGAATATTGAAATAAACGTATATCGTATAAGCATATACTAAAGTGTTTGTTGGTGTTTCGAGAAAAGTGCGCGTTGGTTGTGGTTTCAGCCACTGCTGGCGGTTTTATTGACTGATTTGCTGAATGTTTTTGGTTTATTGACAAATGCGAATGCGAATGCGAATATATGTACTTTAGAAGCTGGCATTTTTCATTATCATTATTATATATGTATGTATTACAGATGCAAAGCTTTGAATAATTGATATTAAGACTCTTTATAGTTGATCACCACTCTGAAAAAAAATACCCATATTTAAATCAAGAACTTTCGGCTGTTGAATCTCCGTCTTTGATTCAACAGCAAAAGTATTTGTTTTTACAGCAAAGTTTTTGATCCAACAATTGATTCAAAAACGGGCGCTGCTGTTTCAAAAACTTGCTTGCTTTTAAAAATTTGTTTGTGGGAAAACATTTTTTTGTGAGAAAACCAACAAAAACAATAATGATGGAGAGAAGATGAAGAGCAAAATCCAACCAAAAGTTTATTTTTAGCAGAAAATTTTCTCCAAAAGTCCCCGTTGTTGATTTAAAGGTAACCGTATTTGATCCAACAGTTTCCGTGGTTAACAAAACTAATGAGACAAATTTTTTTAAATTTTGTTTTTACAATGGCTCATATAATTCATGGATTCTTTTTTAGGAAAAGAGAAGTATAAATAGGTTACTACAATTCAATATAATGTTGAATGTTCCACTATGTGATGATTGGATAGAACTTCAGGTTGATTTCATGGTTCGTATCCGGAGGAGAATATAAAATAAAGAAGAAAAATCAGAATAAGAAATAAAGATAGCAACCATTGAATGATAAGAAGGAGAGAAGAATAGGAGAACAAGCGGAGCCTACATATTTGCAGTTGGGACCCGGGTGGAGAGATGAAGAGTAAAATGCAAACAAAAATTTATTTTTAGGTGAAAATTTTTTCCAACAATCTCCGTTGTTAACTTAAAGGCAAAAGTATTTGATCCAAGAGTTTCCGTGCTTGACTTAAATCAACAACGCTCGCACCTTTGAAACAACAACGGAGCGTTGTTGGGCACATTTCAACTACGGAAGGTAGTTGATTTAACAGCGAAAGTCTTTAGATTTACAACGTTTTTTTTTTTTTTCTTCAGAGCACAAATAAGATATGAATTGTATAATATAATTGCCGAAAATCATTTAAAGCGCGATAATAGATTATTTTCATGTGCGCCTAATGCAAATCAACCTTGCCAGAAGCGAGCCAAAAATAAAATAAAAACAGATAAAGGAGGTTCCAAATGGGTCATGAAAACAAAAAAAGAATAAACATAAACTAAATGGTGCGTATATTTCAACTACGCAGCCTATTCTGACAAAGGCAGGCAATAAAAATAAAAAGTAAGAAAATAAAACCAATCAGCAATTCGTAAATTAATATTTTGTATGAAATACTACAAAGAACTGCTGGACAATGGCACTCATCTTCATCCCGCGATGAAAGTAGCACTCAATAAGAGGGCAAACCCGCCATACACATTTCTAAGAATATTAAACAGATGTTTCGTGGAGCATAACATCTAGCTTATGAAGCAAATCCCATTTAGCTCTGATTGGAATGCACTGCATAACCTTTGGCGCAGCACGCGAAACTAAATTTTTGAACAAAAAGCATAATGACGTGACTAAAAGTCTCTCCTAGAGCTCTTGAGAGGATTTGAATCAGACATTGCAATAAAATTTATTAAAATCTATGTCAAAAGTTATTTCTGAATTAATTACTGAGATGGCCGGTAAATTGGTTAATAAAATTTGATATAAAGACATTTTAATTGCAGGCAAGCAAATCAATGTTCCAGCCTCATTTCTTTGCATTTTTATTCTAAGTATTTATGTTTATGTGCGTCACTGTATTTCTTGTGACAGAACATCAAAATGACTGTTATATCCTTTTATTTCAGCCGCATAATAGAATTGGTTTTAATATCAAAATGTCCTTGAAACATTCAAGAATTTTCGCAGGCAGGCTAGAAGAGCCAGTCGATTGGTTGATTCAATGTAGAAATACTGGAAAGATTTTTATGCTTAATTTTTATTTTTTCTGTTTTTTTCGGTTCTATGCAGTAAAAGCCACTTTTATGTTAAAAATAATAATAATAAAAATCTTCGTGGCATACATATACATACATACTTATATCTCTATTCTTCTATTCTTCTCCTAGACCCACATAATATGAATGTGTGCGTGTATATGAGTGTGGCTGTGTGTGTATGTGCATTTGCTTTTCCTTTTTTTGTGCAACTGCTGTCTTCTGCTTGTCTTCTGCCAGCTTGCTGCTTGTCTTCACGAAATTAAAATTTTTCCCTTCGGCTAAGTTTTTTTTTTGTTTTTTGTTTTTGCAGCCTTGCTACTTTCACTTCAATATCTCACTTTTCATTTGTCTATTCACGCATTTTTTCGACAGACAGAGAAGACATGTCAGATTGAGCCTATTTGCTATTGCTGATATAGCAAAAAAGCACGTATATTTGGCTACTTTCTTTGTTTGACTGAAAGGACGAATATGTTTTTTCTTAAAAAAAAAAAATAATTAATATAATGGAGAACACATTAAATATCTTAGTGAACATTAAGAAAAAAGTAGTCCAAGCGTTAGGCAAAAGAAAAAAAAAATTATAATAATGTTCTAATTCTCATCAATTCACTGAAGGAATTTGCTCAACAAAAAAATTTTTGTACGTTACGTATTTTCGCGCAACATTTCTTCTCACACGCCATGTTGTGTAGTATACGTTGAAAGGAGAGCAACGCTCAGTACTACCCTAACCTAAAATCGCTACTCGTACAATAAAATGGCTTGGTAATAATATTAATATCGGTAAGTATCAAATTAAAGCCCTCATTGTAGAGTTCATCCCATTTCGATGTCTGAACCAGTTGCCAAAAAGTAGATAAGTCAAAATGTGGCCCTGCATGGCTCTGAAATGTGCTTGAAATATAGAATTACATAATTTCAGACTGACATGTGACTTTTTTGATGTTGAGCGGGAGAAGGAGAGAGGTAGCGAGATTTGTCGACGCGAGACCTAATCATTTCGCCACCAGGCAATAACCCTGAAATTGCAATTAGTATGTATTTATTATTAAAACACACTTTAAACGTAGCAAAATGTTTATTTTAGATGCATTAATACAGGGATCGTAACGATTATGACTTTTATCGAAAACGTCAAAAAATAACTATTAAATTTTGACTTTTATTTTTTACGTCAGAAAATAACGATTAAACTTTGATTTTTATTTTTTACGTCAAAAATAAAAATCAAAATGGCGTAGATCAATGAATATTGGCATCTGGGTCATATTTGGTATATAGGTTGATGCGCATACCAATACGGAAGCGAATGCGAATATTGAATATCGAATACGAATACCGAGTACCGAGAACCGAATATGCATACGAATATGCCAGGGTTTGAAATTACTTTCAACTTTTGTTTTCATTTACTTTGAATTTCATTTTCATTTCAAAATTAAAAAATGAACAGCGCAACAAAAGTAAAAAAAAATAAAAAATTCTACTGTACTGTAACTATGCAGCCTTCAATTTCCAAAAATTACTGTCGACTGTTGCTGTCTTGTGAAAATTTTTACAGCACAGTAAAACAACAACAAATGCAAACATAATCTTTTTTTTATAGGAATTTTGTTGTTTTTTTTTATGTGAACACAATCGAAATTATAAGGTAAAAAAAAAAACAAATTTCAAAAAGCCGTATTGAAAATTGAAATTTTTGTTTATCTGTGTTTTGCTGTTAACTGAACTGTTTGAAATTACACAACAACAGCACAGAGAAACAAAAAAAAATTATTCGAATGCTCTCTGCTTCGAATGTAGATATTTTCAAAGGAAATCAAAATTCAAAAGTTCTAAAAAAATAATGACAACTTTCGCAGAACAGGAGCAGCTTATTTTTTGAGACTGTTGCTGTTTTGCTGGCAGTTTTTCAAACCCTGGAATATGAATATGTATGAATATGAGTATGAAAAGTGTGTGAAGGGGAATACGGATGCCAGTATGAACACGTACGTATACCGAATACCGACCACGAATACTGCATATCGAAACGAATACGTATAGCGAATTCGAGTCCCGAATTCAAATATCGAACACCGAGTACCGAATATTAATATGAAAAGTAGGAGGATGCGAATACGATGTGATGTCATGATGTGATGTCATGATTTGATGTCATGATGTGATGTGATGTCATGATGTGATGTCATGATGTGATGTCATGATGTGATGTCATGATGTGATGTGATGTCATGATGTGATGTGGTGATGTGATGTCATGATATGATGTGGTGATGTGATGTCATGATCTGATGTGATTATGTGATGATGTGATGTCATAATGTGATGTCATGATACATATGAATATGTATTTGCATTCACCTACTTTTCAGATTAATATTCGGTACTAGTCGGTATTTGAATTCGGGACTCGAATTCGCTATACGTATTCGTTTCGATATGCAGTATTCGTAGTCGGTATTCGGTATATGTACGTGTTCATACTGGTATCCGTATTCCCCTTCACACACTTTTCATACTCATATCATACATATTCATATGCATATTCGTATGCATATTCGGTTCTCGGAACTCGGTATTCGTATTCGATATTCGGTATTCGCATTCGCTTCTGTATTGGTATACGCATCGACCTATATACCAAATATGACCCAGATACCAATAACCATTGATCTACGCCATTTTGATTTTTATTTTTGACGTAAAAAATAAAAGTCAACGTTTAATAGTTATTTTTTGATTTTTTCGATAAAAGTCAAAAAAATAAAAATCACATCGGATTGGCCATCCGTGGCCCACGAGCATCACAATGGTATATATAAATGTTAAAAATATTAACCCTTTCCCTTTGACTTTTTGAGTTGAAATTTCAAAAATAACAATTATTTTCCATCCCTGCATTAATATCATCATATCATAAATATTTGAAATATTTCATCTCCTTTAGCATTCCTGCTACGAAAAAAAAACCAGTAAAAGTAAACGTTGTGGAGGAAACTCTTCTGCCTTAGCGCATAAATATTTTAATTTACTCATTCAGAGAAATTTGAATTAGACAAACTTTTGAATGACTGACAAACTGTTGGTTGGTGTTGCGCGCCTTGAAGACATGGAAGCATTTTTAAAGACACATTTCTTTCGTTTATGCACTACTCAAGATTTCACATATTTTACTAACTCACTCAAGAAAACACTCAAACTGACAATCCAGATTGTAAGTTGCGAACGGCCTTATGTATCTAAATATTGCTTTGCTTACTTTATAATGCATAAAATTATTAATTCCTATATACATACATACGTACATGTACATATGTATGTGTATAAAATGTGGATGAGAGAAATGTGCTGTATGCATAAGTACTTTATTTTACTTAAGTATTTTCGTTTAAAATTTAATATGTACATATATACATATATACCCAGCAAAAATGTTAGGCTGACAGCTGCAGCCTAATAGCATTGACAGACGGCAGCGATAATCCCGATTACCGCAACACTTAATTCGATTAAAATTTTACCCTGACAGACGGCAAATATTGCGGATTAACAAAACAGCTGAAGGAAGGTAGGCGCAGCGGCGAATTCAAAAACTTCTTGTTTTATTTCCAAAGGTAGGGTAATGTCAAAATCAAAACGAAATCACATCATGGTCAATGGGAATGGGCGAGTCCCAAACGAGTTCAGATTTCAACATAGGCGAAATATCATTTTGACATTACACTCTACCAATTACAATAACAAATTACATTCAAAATTTCTGAATTCACTTATGCGGCTAACTTCCTAGATCTGCCTTGGGTTCTTCTTTTTCTTCCCTTTCATTCACAATAGACACTTTTCACCAGGGATGTCATTACAAAATGCTCTAATCCGCTAAAATTTTGAGGACTAACTCAAGGATATTCCTGATTACCTCCAGTTAATTCTCAAGTTAAGTCCAGTTAGCTAGATATTCCGGATTATCGCTGCCGTCTGCTTCTCACAAAAAATGCATTCGCCGTTCGGAGCCGGCATAAAACTGTAGGTCCACCCAATTAGTAGGAAAGACAAAAAGGAGCGCACCTCGAATTGAGAGAGAAGCTCGGCCATAAAACTAGTCAGAGTTATAATAGCGCCATTGTATTATATTATTATGTACATATGTACATACATATGTAAATGTATAAATAATGACGTTTCAACTCTATGCAGCTAAACAAAAAACAACTTTTACTATTCCTTATATAAGGCATTTAAGTACCGCGACAGGCCTGATTATTACGGATCAGCTAAGCCTTGTTTACCAGAGCGAGCAAGCTTTATTATAAGCTACATGTATAAACACCACATAAGGCCTTATTATCAGGCATTATCTAAGCCTTACTCCTATGGCGGATAAGCCTTGGAAATAAGGTTTGCTCTCCGAGATAGAAAGTAGTTCTTACAGCCGGATGACATCACAACACAGGAAAATCAGCCTTAGTTTGAGCCAACTTTTGTTCGCTTAGATTTTTCAGGTCTTATCTCGTAAGCCTTTATATCTTCTGCAGTAAAGCTGAAATAAGACGTCGATTTTTTGTTGGGTATGTATGTACTTATATATGTGTGTGTGTTTGCAACATCAATAATACAAATTTATGCAAGCTGCAATGGCTCATGATATTGAATACATAAGTACATACATATGTACATATGTACACATCAATTGAGTATGTTTTGGAGATTATCAGGAAATTTGCATATTAAAATGTCATAAATTGGAAATTTGTGTAAATTCAGCAAAAATTTGTATTGACAGTTTGGTAAGCCCAGTTAGTATGCGATAAGCATTGTTTCGAACGTTCGTAAATAAACTTCAATGTTATCGAATACTAACATCGAACTGAGTATAGTTCTTTGCACAGCACGCTTACAAGTATTTCAATCATATCCCAAACGGAAATTTGGATGCCCTTCCTAGAAGATAAGAATATGAAGCGCTTCCCTTTTATATCTTAAGTGCTGGTTTGAATTCGCTCTTTTGTAGCCCTTTGAGAAGGCAATTGGAATCACTTTGAAATCAAAATTTACACTAGAACGATGCGCTTCTAAAGCGAATTTATGGAAGCGAGAGTGAAGCGCTTCATCGCAATGACAGGCCAATGTTAAATTCAGCGTTATTGGCAGTGAGAGAGAAGCGATTCGCTGTTTTCTCCGGAGCACTTCTCAAGCAATCCAATGAAGGAAGGAAGGAAGGCAGTGTCTTAACCCACCCTATAACTCAGCTCTGCCTGGCGGGAAGGCTCCATTTATATATATTTTTTTATAATACCGCCATTACCTACAAGTTCTCCAAAACTGTTGAAGCTTACAAATGGTAGCGATCCAAAAAAAATTTATATTTTACGAAAAGCTTTGAGGAACTTAATATGAAGATAGAATATAGAAGAGAAAGAAATCAAAATCGAGTTCCGAATTGAAATCACAGTCGAAATCTGTATCGAATTTGAAGAGGAATCTAAATCAAAATTGAAATAGAAATCGAAAATCGATATGGAACTGGAAATCGAAAATCCATTTAGAATCAACCAAGGCTGCTCAACGAAATGAACAAAATAATTTTGTTTCAAAAAATATTAATAAAAAATATCCAAAAATTATTTTGTTTTGCTAATTATCAGAAACAAAATTTTTTCGTTTCAAAAATTATCAATAAACCTTTAATCAGAATAATTTTGTTTCGTCGATATCAATAAAATTAACAAAAATTGTATTTGTTTTTATTCATGTACGTATGTACATACATACAAACATATGTAAAATTTCTTTTCTTCATAGAAAACGAAATTATTGAAAGGTCAATTTTTTTGTTTAAATTTGAAACTATATTTGTTTGAAATAATTGTTTTGATAATTATCAAAACAAAAAAAATTTTGTTAATTTTTTTTGATAACAGTTGAAACGAAATGGATTTTGTTATGCTTTTTACGTTTATAAAATCGAATATTTCAACCAGAGTTGTAATTATTATAAGAGAAAAAATAAAATTCAAAAAATAATTATTATTGAAAGAAACATATTTTAAAAGTCTTTCCATAATAGTTATTTCTGAGATATTTTTTTTAAGTCTTTTTGTAATTATTAGCCGCTTTCGATTCACAATTTCTCTGCTGGCTACAAATTTCCCTCTGCCAAATTTATATGTGAATGATAGCGAGCAGAGGGAAATTTTTATCGACCAGTTAGCGAGTATGGCTACTACTCATTATGGGTTCAAACATTTTTGTTCGATCCGACTTCGCTTGTCTGATGGCGAATCGAAAACGCCAATTATAAATGAGAAATTTTGTTTTATATCTTCAAAGACTTTTATATTGAGACAAATTTGAAAAAAGTCTTTGAGTAATTATTATCCGTAACAAATTTTTTTTGAGTCTTCAAAGACTTTTTCATTGAGACGAATTTCAAAATTATTTTGAGTAACAAATTTATTTTTTATACCTTCAATAAAAATCTTTCATACAATTTCAAATTGGAAATTTGCTTGAATTTTGAAGTACTTATATGAAAGTTATTCTTATTTTATACTTACATATATGAAAGTTATTGAAAATTTTCTGAGACTTTTTTGAACTTTGTCTCAATATAAAAGTCTTTGAAGACGTAAAAAAATATATTTGAAATAACTATTATGGAAAGATTTTTAAAATATAAGTTTCTGAATAATAATTATAGAAGATTTTTATCATTTTCATCAGAAAAAAAAATATTGACAAAAGATTTTTATCATTCAGAAGGAAATTTGTGAGACTTTTTTATAATTTGAAAATGAAATAATAATTATTCTACATCTCTGATTTCAACAGAAACAAAATTTTTTTTTGTTTATTGTTAAAGATAACGTTATTTTGCAACCTTGGAATCAACAAATGAAATTTATATGGAATTCTAAATCGAATTCGAAAGCGTAATTTTAATCGAAGCTGAAGAAAAATTTGTAATCTGATTCGAAATCAAAATCGAAGTGGACTCGAAAGTTATATTGTAATTGAGTTCGAAACTGAGATTTTAGTAGAAATCGAAATCCGAACTCGAATAGAAGTACTAGAAGTCGACATCGATGTGAGCCATTGAAAATTGATTCCCTATTCGGCATACAAATGTCTTTGCCTTTTAAAAGCGTAAACACTAACTCAAGAATTGAAAACATTTATGCAAGAAAAATTAATTAAATTTCATTCACTTGCCAATATTGCTAAAAGGCACTTATCCTGATAATGCATGTACATATTCCATGGTCAAAATTTGAAAATTCCCCACATGCATTTAATGTTTTTGAGTGTCATAATTTGTTTCATTTTATTACATTATCGACAATCATAGCAATCAGCCATCAGCCATCAATATTCATCAAACGAAATAATGTATTATATATGTACATACATATACTGTGCATGTGTTACTATGAGTGTGTATGTATGCAAATGGAAATTTGTAATGTATGTAATGCAAGCAAGCAACTACGGTTATTGAAGTATTTGCCAATCAAAATTTATGGATTTGCATACATAGATATGTTCCAAAAGCATGAACACCGACAACAACAACAATAAATCGGTTAATATAAATGTATTGCAATTTCAAAATGACAATGACAACCAAAACTCTTCGGTTGCTGAAGCAGGTTTTGGCTCAACTAGAAATGATGACACACTGAATATCTAAAGGGAGCAGAAGCTTAAAAGAAGGAAGGGAGTCGCGCCATGCGTGTGTATGTTTTTTGTTTGTATGTATGTGCTTATTTTTAAGAACAAGTGTCACCCAATCACTTTGTCAGTGTCTCCAACAAATAGTCTTGCACTTATGCAATAACCAATGGAATGGTAGGTGAATAGGGGGAATTTTTCTAGGTACAAATACTTATGGAGCATTCCATGGAAAATGGTAAATTTGTCCCGTACAAACATTTCGATTTCTCACACATATACCAGTGCAAGTTTCTGATTTTGCTTAGAAATTAGCCACACAATATTGATGTTCTAGAAACTTTGTTTGATTACTTTTTGGTTTGTCTGTAAACCGTAAAGATTTATACCATTTGTCCCGTACAAACCATGTAAAAAATTACATTACAGCATTTTTAATTATTTTGGAATAACCTTATTTCTAATATCTTTGTTTTTTGAATAAACCTTGATATTAGTGGTACCACATTTACTTTTTAATTTTTTTCTAATACAATTAATTTGCCTAAAATTGCACCTGGTTCGCATAAACCAAGAATGATGTCAAGTACAAACACATAACTTTTTTACGATTTTTCACACATACACGAATATTTCTAAAGCAAGTTTCTGCTTTTAATAAGAGTTTTATCAAACAGTAATAATGAACCAGATATTTTTTTGGATAACATTTTGGTGTGCCTTTAATTCAAATCGAAAACTTTAAAAATTCGTACAATCTGTCCCGTACAAACCATGGAATGCTCCTTATATATCTACTACATTAGGCCAACCACAGCATGTATGAGATTTGAAAAAAAAAATTTTTATGAGAAAATGGCTATGTGAGATATAACTACTTACGTGTATGATGACGAGCTCTTACATTACATACCACACCAGTTATCTATTGAATTGGTAAGAGCTAATGGAGTTAGCTTCTTCACAATACGACAAATATTGGAAAAAACCCATGAAAAAGGATCCGACACACACCATCTCTTTGTCGATTTTAAAGCCGCTTTTGATAGCACGAATAGGAATTGCCTGTATGCCGCAATGTCTGAATTTGGTTTCCCTGCTAAACTTATACGGCTATGCCAAATGACATTGACTAACACCACCAGCTCCGTCAGAATTGGGAAGGACCTCTCCGAGCCGTTCGAGACCAAACGAGGTTTCAGACAAGGTGACTCTCTTTCGTGCGACTTCTTCAATTTGATGCTGGAAAAGATAATACGAGCTGCAGAACTTAACCATACAGGAAGCATCTTATATCACAAGAGTGTGCAACTGCTGGCGTACGCCGATGACATCGACATCATTGGCACTAACACGCGCGCCGTATGTTCTGCCTTCTCCAAGCTGGATAAAGAGGCTAAGAAAATGGGTTTGGCGGTCAACGAGGACAAGACGAAGTACCTCCTGTCATCACACAAAGAAACAGCACGCCTTGGCAGCCACGTCAATGTTGATAGCTACAAATTCGAAACTGTTAAGGACTTCGTCTATCTGGGAACCAGCATTAACACCAAGAATGATGTCAGCACGGAGATCCAACGAAGAATCACGCTTGCCAATAAATGCTACTTCGGACTAAGTAGGCAACTGAAAAGTAAAGTCCTCTCTCGACAAACAAAAATCACACTCTACAGGACGCTCATCGTTCCAGTCCTCATGTACGGCGCAGAAGCATGGACAATTTCAAAATCAGATGAGATGGCACTTGGAGTATTCGAGAGAAAAGTTCTTCGTAAGATTTATGGACCTTTGCGCGTTGGCGTGGGCGAGTATCGACGGAGATTTAACGATGAGCTGTACGAGCTTTACACAGACATCGACATTGTTCAGCGAATAAAGATCCAGCGGCTGCGTTGGGCAGGTCATGTCGTGAGAATGGACGAAGGCGCTCCGGCTAAGAAAGCATTTCTATCGAAACCCGCTGAACGCAAAAGAAAAGGGAGACCTCCACTGCGTTGGGAAAATCAGGTGGACAGCGATGCTGCCTCCCTAGGTGTTCCCCAGTGGCGCCATGCTGCACGAAACAGAAGCAATTGGCGCGCTCTGTTGGACTCGGCCAGAATCGTCTAGACGGTTAAGCGCCAATCAAGAAGAAGAAGAGAATGGAGTTAGCACAAAATGCAAGTAAATAAACAGATATATGATGGTATGTAGATGGATCTATTATAAAAACACCCTTCCATACATACATATGTACATACATACATCCGTATAGCATACACCTAAAACTCCGATTTACGACACAAATATTGAGAAATGAAATGAAATCGTATTAAAAAGTATCGACAGAGGCAGCAGGAACAAAAGAAAAACAAGCAGAAAGCAACCGCCACAACCAACAGCAAGCAACCGCAACACAACTCGGAATTTCAGTGTGAGAGAATGTATTTTGTGGTTGTGCGAGAAGCATTAGCTTGCACAAAATCGTACATACATACACACAAATATGCAAAAAGCAGCACGACTGTAAATACATTAGCATAAAATTGCATATAATTTCACATATGTATGTACATATGTACATACCCTGCAAAAAATGCGATTGATCCAGGACGTGTCCGGGATCAATCGCAAGGGAGCATGCGACTAATACAATTTTACATCCCTTTATATGAAGTGAATTGATCGCATTTGTTCGAGCATGTCCTATGAAGAGACTAATTGTTCAACTTGTATACCCGAACAGGTACCAATGTAGATTAATCGCTTTCATCCCGAACGGGTTCAAATGTAGATCAATCGCTTTCATCCCGAACGGGTACAAATGTAGATCAATCGCTCACATCCCGCATGGGTACAAATGTAGATTAATCGCTTTCATCCCCAACGGGTACAAATGTAGATCAATCGCTTTCAGCACGAACAGGTACAAATGTAGATTTTTCCAAGTTAGCCAAGACAATTTTTAATAACAATCTTTAAAAAATTGTAAATGTTCATACATATTTAAATAAAGATTATATAATGTTTTACTTTTGTAAAAAAATCTCAATAAATAAATAAAAAAAATTTTAAGTTATGAGTATCCATTATATGAGCGTAATGTAAAGGATTTTTTCATAGGATATTTTAGGCAACATTTTGTTAAAATTATTATTAATCATTGTTATTAAAAGAAAGAGTGTTCAATTCGTTTTACCGGTTGTTCTACAATTTTTTAAATACATTGCATATTTTTGTAAAATTTCTACATTTAAGGAATCTAGATTTTTACCCGTTCGGAATGAAAGTGATTAATCTAAATTTATACCCGTTCGGGATGAAAGCGATTAATCTACATTTATACCCGTTCGGAAACAATTGGTCAACAATTAGCCTACATTTATACCCGTACGGGACAATCGGGGACTAATTGTGGACCGATTGTTCTCGAAAGAGATCAATCCGGGACAAATATCTTTCGGGATTAATCGCACATTTTTTTGCAGGGTATATATGTATAATATACATTGTATATGTACCAACGTACCACAAAACTTAGCAGCTGGCAGCCACTGCGTATACGTTACCTGTAATATTCTCATATACATAACAAACTTGAATGTTCACGCTCAACTCAAAGGCTCACAGTGTGAACTAGGGATTCCAATTTTTCCGATTTTTACGACCCCGGGATTTTCGAGATTTTCTTTTATAATCCCTGGCCCCGGGATTTATCCCGGGATTTGGACTTTAATTACACAGGCCGAATAAATTTCCAAAAAATTTTCTAACTCAAATAAAATTCTACTTTTCTAAAGGATTTCGGTGCGCTGATTCTGAATATGAAGTCGGATTTTCGGTATTACGTGTAGGTTTTGAGATATTCGTGTCCAAAGAGGCGAAAAATGCGATTTTTTTCTATATTCACTGCTCAATCTGTTAAATTACTTAAAAGATGATTGCAGCTATTGAAAGATCGATCATTTCTCTTGAAAACAGGGGTGGCTTTCCGTAATTCGATATTCGACTCTCGTCGGCTCGATATTTCAATTCGATATCGAACGAGCGACTATACCGTTTTGCTTTCTGTATTTCGATAGGAAAACTTTTCTGATAATATTTTAAAAAGTGCATCAAGGGCCTTTATTATCTTTCAAAAGTTGTGTTCTCACTTGTAAACAAATAAAAAATCATTTAAACCCACAAAAATATTAAAATTTTGAAGTTATATTTTTCTGTGGTTGACATATTCGATAAGGCAAAACGATAGCTAAGGTGGTGTCGAATTGTTTCTGACGATATTTGTGTTTACGGAAAGTAAAAACGATGCTTCGATATCGAATTACGGAAAGCCACCCCAGTGCTTTGCTTTTTCGGATATTTTATTCAGATATCTACGTTGTCTTCAAAAGAAATGATCGTGCTTTCAATAGATATAATCAGTTTAATGAAAGTGAGTAATTTTAAAAATATTGAGGAGTGAATATGGCCATAAACTGCGTTTTTCGCCTCTTTGGAGATGAATATCTCAAAATAATATATATAATACAATGGCGCTATTATAGCTCTGACGAGTTTTATGGCCGAGCTTCTCTCCCAATTCGAGGTGTGCTCCTTTTTGTTTTTCCTACTAATTGGGTGGACCTACAGTTTTATGCCGGCTCCGAACGGCGAATGCATTTTTTGTGAGAAGCTTTTTCATGGCAGAAATACTCTCGGAGGGTATGCCACCCACTGCCGAGAGGTGACCGCTGCTCTTAAAAAATCCAATAATTGGATTTTTACTAATTAGAAAAATTGTTTTGGTGTTTGGCTCGGACCTTGGTTTGAACCCGAGACCTCTGGCATAGCAGGCGAGCACTCTACCCACTGCACCACAGCGGCCACTATATCTGAAAAACTACACCGAAATCGTTTTGAAACGTAGAATTTTATTTCTGTTACAAAAATTTTTCGACCAGTATTATTTTCCCACATTTGGGGTTGAAAAAAGTAAATACATTTTTAGAGAAACGCTACAACTTTAAAATTCAAAGAAAAAATAGATTTTTATAAATGCAATTTTTAGTGGCTAGCATGAAATTTATTTTTTTTTATCAATTTTTCCCACTTACCCAAATTAGATTTTTATTGGCATTTTTTATTATTTCATTAGTAACAAAATAAAATAGGAACGTAAAATCATGCGTATTATTTAATAATACCTAAGAGTTATTTTAAAAAGCACAACCAACAACGAAAATTACATACATTTGGTGAACAAAACATTTGCCTTTACAGTTGGTACTTTTAGGATATTAATAATAAAGCTTGTGATGATTTGATAATTTCCAATAAAAAATTTTACAATTTAACGACATACTTTGTTTAAGCGAATATTTCCAAGCTTGCCGAAAAATACTGAAAATTAATGCAACTTCTGAATAGGTAAATATCGGAGGCACAAATTTTGATATGAATTCCGAGTATGCAGCTGCGTATTTAATTTTAGTACAGTGTTGTAAGACGATTAAGTCTAATTAAAATTTTGTTTCAATTTTCTTCCATTATTTACTTTTCATGTGGGAAAATTCCAAAAAACATTTGAGAAATAAATGACAAAAAATCAGGAAATAGAAATTATCAAATGAATTTTGCCACGAGCTAAAAGCTTTAAAAATACCTAACGTACGTTTCCTTACAACGCGTATTTCAACACAAAAAATTTAATTATTAAAAAAAAAATTCAAAAATTTTAATCCTTAATTTGACTAATGGCCTTTTTTATTCTAGCAAAAATGTCGCACTTTCTTCCGGCTGTCACATTTTTAAACGGTTTTATTTAGCTCACCCCGTTTGTTTTATTTATTATTTATTCTTTATTCTTGGGTCAAATTTAGTAATTCAAATTTCATCCTCTTCCTGTCAACCGATTAATCTGAAATTTTGCACGCATGTATAACCCCGATGACAATGCAATATTATGAAAAAAAAATTCCGATAGGTGGCGCGTGGGTCGCTATATTTACAAAAATCGCATTTATGGTCCGATTTGGCTGAAATTCGGAACATGTGTTACTACCTTGAAAAGAAATATTTTCTTAAAAAAAAAATTCCGCTAGGTGGCGCGTGGGTCGCTATATTTACAAAAATCGCATTTATGGTCCGATTTGGCTGAAATTCGGAACATGTGTTACTACCTTGAAAAGAAATATTTTCTTAAAAAAAAAAATTCCGCTAGGTGGCGCGTGGGTCGCTATATTTACAAAAATCGCATTTATTGTCCGATTTGGCTGAAATTCGGAACATGTGTTACTACCTTGAAAAGAAATATTTTCTTAAAAAAAAAATTCCGCTAGGTGGCGCGTGGGTCGCTATATTTACAAAAATCGCATTTATGGTCCGATTTGGCTGAAATTCGGAACATGTATTACTACCTTGAAAAGAAATATTTTCTTAAAAAAAAAATCCGCTAGGTGGCGCGTGGATCGCTATATTTACAAAAATCGCATTTATGGTCCGATTTGGCTGAAATTCGGAACATGTATTACTACCTTGAAAGGAAATATTTTCCTAAAAAAAACTTCCGATAGGTGGCGCGTGGGTCGCTATAGAGGCGTTGGACTGCAATAAACTAACGGGCAAGAAACCTTGCAATAATGAAGCACTAAATGAATTAAACAGAATGCGAAATAAAAACTAAAAACTAGAAAATAAAAATAGGTAAAAAAACTTTTTAAGTTAAACTGTTTTATGTTATACATACATTGCAATGTTTAAGATAAATGTACTAAAAACCAAAAAATAATAAAATAGATACAGTCGTGGGAATTATAAACATTTGCATAGACTAGACTAAAATAAAACCGGGGGGCACGTCAATTGTCTACAAATTATCGACTTAATGTGCGATAGAAGAATCGTTTAATTCGTCGTTAGGCAGTTGGCCCGCAGACGGTGAGGAAATTACTTACTATTTTCTTGCTCATGGAAATTCCAATAGTTATACACTCCATGTTAATAAAAGAGATGTTTCAACTAGTTTATCGTTGGACATTCACACGAGAAATCGTTTCACTGCTCGTAGTTTGTCTTTAATCGACAAAACATATGATAAAAGTACTACTCGCTCACCACTATGAAACCCTAAAACTCGCTTATATTCGAGCTTGCTAGCTTTTTTCCACATTCTAGCCCTACTTATCACACGTCCATCGTTGTCGGTTGAACAACTGCCTAATTATAGTGTAACATTACAAAACAAACATTTTAATCAACGATTGTAGACAATTGACGTGCCCCACGGTTTTATTTTAGTCTAGTCTATGCAAATGTTTATAATTCCCACGACTGTATCTATTTTATTATTTTTTGGTTTTTAGTACATTTATCTTAAACATTGCAATGTATGTATAACATAAAACAGTTTAACTTAAAAAGTTTTTTTACCTATTTTTATTTTGTTCTCTTCGACATAGACTCAACATTTTTTTTGGGAAATTTGTTCTATTGACAAAATATAAAACTGGCCCGACTACGGGCAACATTTTTTACTCTTAGCACAAGTAAAAGGTTGTATTATTGTTTCATCACATGAAAAATGCAACACTTTAAAAGGGTACAGAACACATGTTCATAATGCAATATTTTCACTCAGAATAGGAAATGCTATTAGTATACAGATCTGAGACCAATAAAAATTATATAAAATATAACTTCTTTGCTATATTAGCGGAATATTCTCTCTTTATCTTATCCCGAAAATGCCGGGATAAAATTCTAGCTATCCCGGGATTTTCAGGTGTCAAAAAGGGCGGGATCCCGGTATCCCGGGATTGGAATCGCTAGTGTGAACGTACATATATTAGGGCGCTGTCAGCGAAAATTATATATATCGGAAGACTATAACATAGAAATCCAATACCGCGATTTTGGCTTAAGGAAAAAAGAGTGCATTCTAGTTATCCTATACCGGAAGATAAATTAATATTTTAAAATACTGTTCATATATTGTATTGACTTATCCTTAAGAAATTCGCAAAAAAAATTAAGATATATTATACACAGCAAGAGATAATCGCGAAAATATGCGATTTTGGACATTCAGCCTCCATAACCGGAAATCAGGCTATATATCGATAAAGAGGTGTTAAGCAAATAAGCGCACAAAAACTATTAAGATCTTGATCCTTAAATCCTTCTTTGAGTTATTGCTTCCATAGTGCAAAAACAAGACCATGCAATTTGCCCTGTTTTACAGCCAGTGGCGAAGAGCTTTTACAAGCGTTACCCACTTCTTCCTTTTACTACTGGGACATTCCATTAATATGTTACTATTTCGTTGTTTGCGTGTGTGTGTGTTTTTTTTTGTATTCAGCATGTGCAGCAGCCTCTTTTTGTTGCATTCGCTCCACTTTCGCAATCAATTCACTTTTATGTGGCTTTTGCGTTGTGCAATATCGGTTGACTGTGCCGCACACACGCTGGTTGGATGGCTGGCAACTCTATTTTTACTGGTTTAGTTAAAATTGTGCAAATATTGAAATTTAAAAACAATAGAGAAAGTTAAATTGAAATTTGTATTTACATACATGACTTTGAACGATGCGACGCGTTGCGATGCGTAAGCAATTTGAGTTAGTATTTTCTAGTAAAAAAGCGGAGAATGTTTATTTTGATTTCGAAGCTGAGATGACAAATGAATTGCAAATGCTGCTTAAATTGTTTTATTTATAATAGTACTAGCTGACCCGCCAGACGTTATTCTGCCTAAAATTTATTCCTATAAAGCCTAAAGGAAAAGTCCTAAATTACCGTGTTGCCGTATCCCTATCCCTATCCCTAATCCCTAATCCCTATCCCTATCCCTATCCCTATCCCTATCCCTATCTCTACCTCTATCCCTATCCCTATCCTTATCCTTATCCTTATCCCTATCCCTATCCCTATCCCTATCCCTATCCCTATCCCTATTCCTATTCCTATTCCTATTCCTATCCCTATCCCTATCTCTATCCCTAATCCGTAATCCCTAATCCCTATCCCTAATCCCTAATTCCGAATACCTAATCCCTAATCCCTAATCGCTAATCCCTATCCCTATCCCTATCCCTCTCCCTATCCCTAATCCCGAATACCTAATCCCTAATCGCTAATCCCTATTCATATACCTATCCCTATCCATATCTCTAGCCCTATCCCTATGCCTATTCTATCCCTCCAGACTTTCTAGGGTCACCCCTGGTCCACATTTTGGTCGATATCTCGGAAAACGGGCCGCATAGGGTCTTGAAAATCACCTCTTTTTTAAATACTCACCAACACCTTTTATTTGATACCCATTTTGTAGAAAACCCGTTTGGGGTCACACCTGGTTCATATTTCAGTAAATACCTCGAATACGGGGTCTTATATGGGACCAATAACTACACCTTGTTCAAGCACTCGTCAACACCTTTCATTTGATACCCATATCGTACGAACCCGTTATAGGGTTACCCTGGTCCACATTTTGTGGAATATCTCCAAAACCTTCCCGGATTCTTATACTTTTTTTGGCTATAAACCATGTCGGGCTCAATCGAAAACTACGTGCAAAATTTCATTTAATTCAGTCCAGCCGTTCTGGAGTTAAATCATCAGGGAGGAAAATGCGACTTATTTTTATATAATAGATATACATATACGTAGTTGGATCGTCAACCCATTTTAAAAGTTAAATCTATTTTGAATTAATTTGTTATTTTATCTTTGAACGCAAATACATACATACATACATGCAATTTTTACTCAATTCATTTTTTTATAAATTTGTAATTTTAATTTGAATGTCAAGCTTTGCATTGCAAGCTTAACTTTTTGCGGTTAGCCAAAAGATCATTAAAACAAAAAGACCAAAAAAGAACTTAAAATAGCTTCCGCAGCTTTACAATGAACTAAAAAATGTTATTTTTACAGTTTTCAATCAATATCACTTTCTCGTTTATTTTCTTTTTCGTAGGCCACCAAACCAATTTGCGATAAATTGAATGTCAAAAAATAAATGCTCATAAGCCAGCTTACAAAAAAATGCCTGCCTATATCTGTATGTATATTAGACCACCCATCGAATTAAAAGTGTTAAAAACAAAAACAACAATAGTTGTATAGTAACCTGGAGTGGCTTTCCGTAATTCGATATCGAGCGAAATTCGATATAGAAGCATCGTTTTTGCTTTCCGTAAACACAAATATCGTCGTACTGCATCGAAAGTTCGTCAGAAACAATTCGACACCACATTAGCTATCGTTTTGCCTTATCGAATATGTCAACTGCAGAAAAAGATAACTGCAAATTTTAATATTTTTGTGGGTTTAAAATTTAAATTTTAAACTAGCTGGACCCGTGCGCATCTTGCGCAAAAAGTAATAAAACATACGTGGCGCCAGTCGATTGGGAAGCAAATCAGTGGCCCAAGCTTAATCGATTTATCTGCTACAGTTCCTGAGTTTTTACTTACAAATCTTTGAATATTTGCCCCTCTTGGCTCATTTTTCAAAATTTCCTCATATTTCTTCATAACAGCATAACGCCACTGCATATATGAAATTTCATCACTCGCGCTTTTTGCGAAAGTTAGAGTGGTCCGGCCGAACAAACGGACATGGTTCAATCAATTGTTTTTAATCCTGATCGTTTTCATATATACATACATACATGTATGTAAGTCCATATCTATCTCAATTATTTTATGGTCTTACGTACAACCGTTATGTGATCAAAAGTATACATACATATACATATATTGTACTACGTACAGCTGTGTATAAATCAGCACATCCTATACTGAAAAACCCCCATTCAGCGTAGGTATGAATACACACGTGTAATGTTTACATACAAACATACAGCTGAAGCTTATAAAAGTGTTTTAAAATATACACGACTTCTCAACTGGAGCGACATCTACATTTGTATCTAACTCTGCACTCTTGTTAGAATAAAATAATTCTGAAGGCATAGTTTTAGGCGCAAATCCTTTACTTTAAATTTAAACATTTTATTTTTGCAAAAAAAACTATTAAAAAAAAAGTACCACGCCCAATAAAACACCGTTTCGCATGCATAGCTGATTAATACCTTTAAAACGATGCCTTACTTATTAATTTTGGTAAATTATGTGAGCAGAAAAAGGGATATTTATAAAACACCAATTAGAAATAATATATATGATGATTTCATATTTGTTTACAAGTGAGAACACAACTTTTGAATGATAATAAAGGCCTTTTCATGCACTTTTTAAAATATTATAAGAAAGTTTTCCTATCGAAATGCAGAAAGTAAAACGTTATCGTCGCTCGTTCGATATCGAATTGAAATATCGAGCCGACGAGAGTCGAATATCGAATTACGGAAGAGGTCAAATATCTATGAGTGATTCTAGATAAGAAATTGACCTGGAAAGCTCACGTCAAGGTGAAGGTAAATAAGGCATTGCAAGTTTTCGAACAGTGCAGCAGAACCTTCAGCAAGATCTCGGGTCTGAGACCAGCAATAGCGATGTGATTGGTCAGATCGATTCTCACGTACTCCAATGTAGTGTGGTGGCGTAGAACCATGGTTAAGTCCACGGTTAATATGCCGAAGGGGCTACAGAGGAGTGCGTGTGTATCAACATTATGGCTGCAGTAAGTCATCAGGTTCCGCTCCCAATGCTCTGTTGAACTTGCTTCCTATGCACTTCGTGATCCAAGAGGAGGCTATGAAAACTATTTGTCGTCTACACCCTTCGGGTTGTGGCACGACGATTCGAGCTCGAGGCACGCGTAGTTGTTTAACAGGCTGTCAGAGCAATAACCTTTGTTTCTGGTTCCAGGCGATTCTCCCACAAAAGATCAATGGAGAGAATCCAGAAACTCTACTGGGAAGACCGAAGAAAATCATCTACACAGATGAATCAAACAGAATATGTTACTGGATTCGGCTGAAACCTGGAGGCCGACGGCTTTCAAATTGGCGATTTACGCCATACAGAAAGGATAATTGGTGAGAGGTGATGTGGACAACCAATTTGTAGCTGCAGTGACAGCCAGGCTGCACTGAAGGTATTGGAAACTCCACGCTGTAGCTAATGGAAACTGTGTCAAAAATTGGCACTGTCAAGTACATCAAGTACTACATGGGGGAAACTCACGGGAGAGGCTGGAACTCTACAGTTTCCTGTCAAAATACAAAGTGCTTTCTGAAAAACCTTAACGGGGAGATAGAAAACTTCCTCCTCAAGCAGAGAAGGAGGGAGTGTCGGGCCCTTGTTGGGTCGATTACAGGACACAAGCCATGAGGACAGCACATGGCCACCATACGCATAATCGAGAGCTCATTATGCCTATCTTGTCTGGAGGAGGAGGACAATGGCACAGAGCATTTTCTCTGCACCTGTCCGGCCTTCGTTAAATTAAGATTGCGCATTCTCGGTTCAAATGTATTGATAATGGCGGATGCGCATTTTTTATTAAAGGATCTGAGTGGTTTGCGGGGGAACTCTGATTTCACAGTTTCTGTGCATAGTCTAATGTAAAACTATATTTATCTGCGTTGGTCGGGTGTGACATGGACTGCGTTGTTGCATTGATGTTATTCTAATTTTTATGGGAAAAACTAACCCTGCTGATACAATTGTTGTAAACCTATACCACTTTATAACGTTAAACTACTTTAAAAGAGCTTGTGAATAACCCAATGGATATTTGAAAGTTTATATCGAAGCAGCGCTGCCAGCGTATTTCACTTTAAAACTTAGCTACAGCTTAGGCTTACGAGTCTGTTTTCTGGGCAGTTATGCATATGTGTGTACATTAGGCTGGGTCAATTTTCTAAGCCATAGTGTTCCTAGCAAATTCGGATTCTGCATTAAATTCTATGAAAAAAAGTCTTCTAGAGCATGCCTCTAAAATCAATTTTGAGCTTGCCCATTTTCGATTGAAGTTTATGTAGAATGGTTTTAAGTATAGCAACCCATACTCTTTTAAATTCAACCAGTAATTTTAACGTTATCGCTTTACTTTCTTTTTCATTTTGTTTGTCACTTTAAACACGTTTAATAATGTATAAAAAGTTGGATTTCGCTGTTGCGGTTTTTTTGAAAAAAAAAAAAACCATGTTTCTAAACAACTTCCACTCGTTTAAACGCAAAATGAAAATATCCAAATACCACAATTTTTGACTAAAAACAATAAAGTAACACGTTTCTAAAGTAGAATCTTCTTCTGATTCCGAATATCACATATACTTGCTTGTGGCAGATCTAGTTTCCGAGATATCCTGGCCTAAAGATGATTAAGATGCAAAAATTGCTGTTTCTGCGCTAACTTTGACATAGTGTAGCATCAACATTTTTCCATCAATCAAAAAGCTATGAACAGCTGCTTAAATGTATGTATTTCAGTCTTTCAATTGCCACTTAGTTTGCCCAAATATATTGTTGCTTCACTGAGATATTGCACTTTCAAACTATCCAGGTTTATCCATCCTGGGGCAAAATGCGCCAAGTGTAGGAGGTAAAAAATTTTATGTCACGGATTTCGCTCAAATTTGGCTAAGTTCCTACTATAATTACTAGGTATACGTATGTAGGTGATGTGGACAACCAATTTGTAGCTGCAGTGACAGCCAGGCTGCACTGAAGGTATTGGAAACTCCACGCTGTAGCTAATGGAAACTGTGTCAAAAATTGGCACTGTCAAGTACATCAAGTACTACATGGGGGAAACTCACGGGAGAGGCTGGAACTCTACAGTTTCCTGTCAAAATACAAAGTGCTTTCTGAAAAACCTTAACGGGGAGATAGAAAACTTCCTCCTCAAGCAGAGAAGGAGGGAGTGTCGGGCCCTTGTTGGGTCGATTACAGGACACAAGCCATGAGGACAGCACATGGCCACCATACGCATAATCGAGAGCTCATTATGCCTATCTTGTCTGGAGGAGGAGGACAATGGCACAGAGCATTTTCTCTGCACCTGTCCGGCCTTCGTTAAATTAAGATTGCGCATTCTCGGTTCAAATGTATTGATAATGGCGGATGCGCATTTTTTATTAAAGGATCTGAGTGGTTTGCGGGGGAACTCTGATTTCACAGTTTCTGTGCATAGTCTAATGTAAAACTATATTTATCTGCGTTGGTCGGGTGTGACATGGACTGCGTTGTTGCATTGATGTTATTCTAATTTTTATGGGAAAAACTAACCCTGCTGATACAATTGTTGTAAACCTATACCACTTTATAACGTTAAACTACTTTAAAAGAGCTTGTGAATAACCCAATGGATATTTGAAAGTTTATATCGAAGCAGCGCTGCCAGCGTATTTCACTTTAAAACTTAGCTACAGCTTAGGCTTACGAGTCTGTTTTCTGGGCAGTTATGCATATGTGTGTACATTAGGCTGGGTCAATTTTCTAAGCCATAGTGTTCCTAGCAAATTCGGATTCTGCATTAAATTCTATGAAAAAAAGTCTTCTAGAGCATGCCTCTAAAATCAATTTTGAGCTTGCCCATTTTCGATTGAAGTTTATGTAGAATGGTTTTAAGTATAGCAACCCATACTCTTTTAAATTCAACCAGTAATTTTAACGTTATCGCTTTACTTTCTTTTTCATTTTGTTTGTCACTTTAAACACGTTTAATAATGTATAAAAAGTTGGATTTCGCTGTTGCGGTTTTTTTGAAAAAAAAAAAAACCATGTTTCTAAACAACTTCCACTCGTTTAAACGCAAAATGAAAATATCCAAATACCACAATTTTTGACTAAAAACAATAAAGTAACACGTTTCTAAAGTAGAATCTTCTTCTGATTCCGAATATCACATATACTTGCTTGTGGCAGATCTAGTTTCCGAGATATCCTGGCCTAAAGATGATTAAGATGCAAAAATTGCTGTTTCTGCGCTAACTTTGACATAGTGTAGCATCAACATTTTTCCATCAATCAAAAAGCTATGAACAGCTGCTTAAATGTATGTATTTCAGTCTTTCAATTGCCACTTAGTTTGCCCAAATATATTGTTGCTTCACTGAGATATTGCACTTTCAAACTATCCAGGTTTATCCATCCTGGGGCAAAATGCGCCAAGTGTAGGAGGTAAAAAATTTTATGTCACGGATTTCGCTCAAATTTGGCTAAGTTCCTACTATAATTACTAGGTATACGTATTCGAAAGGATTTTTTCCTATCTCATTTTCTTGAAGAGTTATACGTGTTTGAATATACTCGTTTTTTCAAGGGGCAATGTATGGATAAACATGCACAGTTTAAAAGTGCGATATCTCGGTGCAGGCATAATATATTTGAGCAAACTCAACGGCAGTTGAAAGACTGAAATATATACTTTAAGCAGCTGTTCTTAGCTTTTTGATTGATGAAAAAATGTTGATGCTACACTATGTCAAAGTTAGCGCAGAAACAGCAATATTTGCATCTTAATCATTTTTAGGCCAGGATATCTCGGAAACTAGATCTACCACAAGCAAGTATATGTGATATTCGGAATCAGAAGAAGATTCTACTTTAGAAACGTGTTACTTTATTGTTTTTAGTCAAAAATTGTGGTATTTGGATATTTTCATTTTGCGTTTAAACGAGTGGAAGTTGTTTAGAAACATGGTTTTTTTTTTCAACAAAACCGCAACAGCGAAATCCAACTTTTTATACATTATTATACATTATTAAAGTGACAAACAAAATGAAAATGAAAGTAAAGCGATAACGTTAAAATTACTGGTTGAAATTAAAAGAGTATGGGTTGCTATACTTAAAACAATTCTACATAAACTTCAATCGAAAATGGGCAAGCTCAAAATTGATTTTAGAGGCATGCTCTAGAAGACTTTTTTTCATAGAATTTAATGCAGAATCCGAATTTGCTAGGAACACTATGGCTTAGAAAATTGACCCAGCCTAATGTACACACATATGCATAACTGCCCAGAAAACAGACTCGTAAGCCTAAGCTGTAGCTAAGTTTTAAAGTGAAATACGCTGGCAGCGCTGCTTCGATATAAACTTTCAAATATCCATTGGGTTATTCACAAGCTCTTTTAAAGTAGTTTAACGTTATAAAGTGGTATAGGTTTACAACAATTGTATCAGCAGGGTTAGTTTTTCCCATAAAAATTAGAATAACATCAATGCAACAACGCAGTCCATGTTTATTGAGTTTCCTATTCGATTTTGTTTTTATTTTTTGACTTTTTTCAAGTTTTTTATCATTTATATTTTTATAATATTACCTTTTTCACTTTTGCTTGGTATTTTTCATATTAAAATTTTAGTAAGCATCTGACAACAAAATACAATAAAACATACCTACCACAGGTGTTGTGTTCTAATACACATTTAATTTACAGCGTACAACATTAAAAGAGCTAGTGAATTTACCATATATTTCCGCTTATAATTATAATATTATTATACTGTTTAAATAAAAACTTTAATTTTGTTTTATGACATAATGCCTCGTTTTTTAAAGTTAAAAATTAATAAAATTTAGTTTACATTGTGATGGTCACATGTGCCCCTATTCAAGTCACAGGTACCCCTATCAGGGGGCACATTTGACAAAATGGCTTTTTTTAAAAAAGTATCTGAAAAAGTTATTTACGTGCTTTTTTATAACTCATTAGCTACTCAAATATTGAGATAAATAATGAATAGTTATTGTCAATTGTTAAAACCTTAGTTTTCCCCAAAAATGTCTGAGATATGAGACTTCAAAAAAAAGGTGTCAAAGGCACCCCACCTTACGCTGCAATGTGTGGCGAGCGTAAAAATTGCATATTGTCGCCTCAGTCCATTTTCAACTGACATGCAATCAAGTGTTAAGTGCGCGCGCTTATCTCATTTCGATATATACACAAATGTATGTACATTAGGGTGGTCCCCAAATGTATGCGGACACATTTTATAGCATATTTCCTCAACCTCGCCCCCTAGGTCATGCTATAGTCGAAGATATCACATATAAATTTTTGTCCCAATCGGAAACGGTCAAGGGGTGTCGCATAGGGGCCAAAGTTCAGAAAACCCTATGTACACTGAAAAAACAACTTACTCAGATTATGGAAAAGTGGGAATGATTCGGCGCTAAAGACATATTTCCATATTTTGATGTACGATTTTCTTCAAATCAAGGAATAAAAACCACGTTTTAAAGAAAATTGTACATCAAAGTATGGAAATATGTCTTTAGCGCCGAATCATTCCCATTTTTCCATAATCTGAATAATTTTTTTTTTTTTTTTGAGTGTAGACTAAAACATTTAAGTTTAATTTTTTGCATATCTTATGCCGAAAATCGATTGTCTTGTACTCCAAAATACTAAATGCAGATCTTGGGCGCGATCGGAGACGATTAAGGGGTGTCCCACAGGGGTACCATATGCACTGAGAGAAAAAAAATATATGGAGGGGTCAAAGAAATTGTTTACCTATTTTGAACACTACTTTCTTTGTTTTGAGTAAATTTTCCTTAAAACATGTTAAAAGGTTTATAAAATATTGTTGTTACATGCGTTACCATGGTTTCATATACTTGTTTTGAAAAAATTCATACATTAAAATAATGAAAAATTCTTTAAGCGCCATTCCATTCCCAACTTTCCTTGTTTTGAAGACTTGATTTCTTTAATTTTGAGAAATTAAATTCCCATACAAATCCCCATGACAACGAATTGGTTTGAATGTTTTTTTATGTTTTTTCCACATTTTTGAGAAAATTTACACAAAAGAAAGAAAATTTTGTATTGGGACGCGTGTTCAAAATAAGGAAAATTATGTCTTTGATCGAGAGAAATATTTTTTTTGAGTGTGGTTATCTGAACTTTGACCCCTTTGCGATACCCCTTAACCGTCTCCGATCGGGACGAAAATTTATATGCGGTATCTTTGAGTAATTCGGTATCGATTTTGGGTATTAGATTTAAAAAAAAAAAATTCAAATAAATTTTCTATGGTAATCTGAACTTTGAACCTGTGCGACACCCAATCTCCGATCGGGACAAAAAAATTTTATGTGGTATCTTTGACCGTGTTGTTAGCGATGTAAGGGGTGGGACCAAAGAAAATCGCCAATTTAATTTTAAGGACCACCCTAATCTACATACATATACTATAAATGTATGACTAATAACGTTTCAACCCTAGCCTAGTTATTAAATTGCCGCAACGCTTAAATTGCGCAAAAAAATGTGATTTATGCCGCTAAACAAAAACACCTTATTAATAAGGCATTTATAAGGTATAGATACTCCACATAAGAGTGTATTCCTTATGGTCTGATGACATCAACACAGGCAAATCAGCCTTATTTTAAGCCTTTGCGCATACAACTTAGCTTGTCTTAAAATTTTCAGGCCTTATTTCGTAAGCATTTAAATCTTCTGTAACAATTCCTAAATAAGGCATAGATTTTTTGCTGGGTAGGTGTACACTGTACATCCTTATATGTATAAGCAATTGTATATTGTATGTAAAAGACAACTACAAAGATTTTGGCAGCCAATTAAAACGTAAAATTTTCCTACGCTTTTCACATTCAGTTAAACGAAATTTTCATTTCATTTACTCTTGATGAAATTTCTTGGATTTGAGCTTTAGCAATGTTGCTTGATAGTGCAAGCCAACAGACGTGATTATCAAAGCACTTAGGAGTGTTTGATGCCCAGAATTTTGCCGCCGATTTCTTGGAAGGGCAATTCAATTATGGTCCTCGAATCCTATGGCTTACGTCGCAATTACTCGTAGCCGAGGAAACTTTAAATCAAGGGATTACTGTATGTGTATTTTTTTTTGGTTTTCCTCATTTTCGTTGACTGCAATTCACGGTGGTTTCGTTGTATGTTAATTTTTTTATTCTAAAAGTTCTTAATTTTATTATAATATAGCAGAATAAACAGAGATAAAAAGTAATTCTCGAAATGTGTTTTAGATTTGTTTATAAAAGTGCAAATAAATGCCTTAAGACGACCACTTTTTGTATCAATTGCTAAGATCTTCAAGTAAAAAAAGTCTTAAAAATATTTTAAAGTATTCAATTTAGTGGTCAAAGCTTAGCAATTAAATCTTTAAGTTTTTACATGTTTTACGCTACGAATACAAGCCAACTTTTTGTCCGAAGCCTTTGAATTAAAGCGGTGCAAGTTTTTGGCATATCAATAAGGTGTCGGGCGTTACCTATTCACTAGCACCATTATGATAGTTATATGTACATATGTATAAAAGAAAAAACATATCTAAATTCGTATGGCGGCAGAAATTGCACAATTTAAAGCAAACAAATATATATTTCATTTAATATGTAGTCATTAAATATTGATATAAATCAAATTTGTTGCATTAAAAATTCACTCAGTTAATAATCGGCAATTAGAGCTCACCCACTGAACTGAAATGGCGCAAGGATAACGATACATACAGACATATTCCTATATATACCCAGTAGTTAAAGAGAAGCAGTTCGAAGCAGTTAAAGAAGCTCTTCTATAAAGTCCCACTACTTGCAAAGGCATGTATTTTAACCAGTGATGCACACCGCCGACTGCGCTACACAAGCGCAACATATTTTTGCATTAGTGTGCGCGTATAAGCAGATGTCGCATACCTATTGCTCAGAAATAAGTGAATATTTTAAAAATATAAATACACGCGCGCCATCTGTTGGAACATAGCGGTGGTTATAACCTAAGCAAGAAGTTACATACATACATACATACATACATACATACAGGTGAAACTAATAAAAGCGTGTTAAAAAGAAAAAAATTCTTCGCGCGATCGATGTACACAGCATGAAATTCAAGCGCAGACTAATTGGTAGGCATGGGTAACACTGCGCTGCGCGGCGCAACCTTGGTGTTATTGCGCTAACTCCGATTTGGGAAATGCGCCAACTCAATATAGCGCCAACTCAATGTAGCGCCAACTCAATGTAGCGCCAACTCAGTATAGCGCCAACTCAATGTAGCGCCAACTCAATGTAGCGCCAACTCAATGATGCGCTATTGCAATATAACACTAGGCGCATTTCAGTTATTACATCTGGGTCTGGGTTAAGATAAATTTTTACTGAAGCAATCCGGCTCATAATGAAAATTGGCTGCACTTGAAAAGAACTAAAAAGAAGAAGAAACATATACAACATATACCCAGCAGTAAAAATTTGAAATGAATCCTTTATGAATCACTGATGAAATTCATCATGAGGAGGCATCAGTGAATGCTTCATATAAAGGCTGCTGAATTTTTTCAAATAAAAGGTTTGCTTTCCTAATGCCTATATGACTCCGTTCGGAGCCGGCATAAAACTGTCCAATGGTAGGAAAAACAAAAGGAGCACACCTCGAATTGGGAGAGAAGCTCGGCCATAAAACTCGTCAGAGTTATAATAGCGCAAAAACAATTCTTCTGTACGTTGAAAAGAGACAAATACTCCCTCAAAAACAATTTGATTGACTTTAAACTTCAAACTAAATGAAAATAACTATTTCAAAAATTATTTTTTTTGGAAATTTGAATTTAAATTACTGAAATAAATTATGAAACTCAAATGGCGGGATAGCTATGTATTCCATGTTATAAGGAGAAGCCAGTGCGCAGTATAATTTTTCTTCCGGACTTCTTCTTTCCCCTTATGGCCAAAGCAGAAGCTTACAAGAGGCAAATTTGAAATTTGTATTTCCATATATTTTTTATTTTAAATATAATTTGTTTTATAGTTGTTAAATTGAACAATTTGTCAGAAAAGCTGCCGAATGTCAAAAAACCTACCGAAATACAAGCTGGCTCGTGGGTTTATAACCGCCTAGATGGTATTTCGTTTGGGTTTTTCAATATAGCTTGCACGCTTGCACCAACGCAAAACGATAGTGATGAATATTCAACAAAGAATGATCAATGATCATTTAGCAGTGAAACAAATTTACTGCAGGGTATATGTATACATACACAAATGTCACTTTTCAGTTCTGCCAAATCAAAAAAGCACTGTGCTGCCAAATCAGCACGGAAAAAACAAATCGAACAGGGCAGATCAGAAATTGAACCAGCAATTTATCTGGTTTAATCGAGCTGAAATCTTTGTTGTTGCATTTACATGCAAAAATTTTTATCTGGGTTAGGATCACCGTATGTGAAACACGGCTACTAACTCAATTTCGTGCGCTAACACCAGCTCCAATATAGCGCTAGTGTAAAATGGCGCAACCACAACGCCAATAACAGCATCATAGTATATGTATACGTATGACAACGTCACAATTATGTATGCTTGATAGTGATCTATGTGACTCTAATTTCCAGCATATTTTCACATATATACGGAATATTTTTCCAAATGATTATGAAAATTAAAATTAATTGTGCCCTCGTATATGTAAGCAGAATTGCGCCAAAAGAAATAAAACGGGGATGGTAAACAGTAACAAGCGAAAAAATGTTATTTATCGATTATTCGATGACAATTGCGCTAAAGGTGTTATTGCGCCAGTACCGTGAGTTGGCGCCACGGTTGGCGCTGGCGTTATTGTATCAGCGCCAAAAAAATTGCGCCATTACCCATGGCTACTAATTGGTTGTAGGCGTCGCAATTGCTTGCTAGCAGCATACACACGACTCGTATGTGTAGCCGAGCAGCTCCGTTTTGCTCCGTATTGCTCTTTCGTTCAACACTGATTTTAACTAAACGAGATTTTAGTAAGCATTGGTTGCAATATTTTAATAATTTTATTTCGGTTATTTGGTTAACGCATTGCCAACTCGCTACCTCGAAAAATAACCGAAGCAAGTATTGCTCTCGTGCGGAGATTCGCATTGCTTTTCTTTAGATACTATTTTTGTAATAACTTTTAAAGGCAGGTGTGTGACAACTTTTCTTCTGGGTATACATATAAATATGAATATACATATGTACATACATGCATACATATACAATTGATACAAAAGAAATGAAATGTTATATTTTTCACTTTAGATTAAAAGGTATAATTTTTTCACTAAATCATTTGTAGTATAAGCAACAACATACTTTTTTGTAATACCAGATAAAATTGGTTTGAGCGATAAAACAAATGAACATTAAGTAAAATCATTTGGTATTGAAATAGGTCACATACAATTAAACGAGAAGCAATAAATATTTGAAGAGAAAAAGATAAAATAAAAAACTCACACTGACGTGCATATCAGTGGAAAATTTATGAGTATTTTTTTTTGTGAAATGGTTGTTTTGCTGGTAGCTGAAAATTAAAAATTGCAAACCAGCCGCGGTCAAATCAACTGCAATGCGCTGCCGTTATATGCACACACACTCGCTTTAGATACGAGAAAACATATCTATATATATGTATGTATGTAAGCAATCAATTTTAACATTTACTGCGCTGTATAAATTTCTATTGTTTGTGGTTGAGATGTGGAATTGGAGGAAGAAAAAAAATTATTGCAGCTAAATGATATGCAGAGTACATAAAGAATCTAGATAATAATAATAATAAAAATAAACAAGTAAGGAAGCCTAAGTTCGAGTGGAATCGAACATTAGATACTCAGCTGTATGCTTTCATTGTTTGTTTGCGTTTGTTCGATATAGGGTGTATTTTATATGAAACGAGTGCTGCATAAACAGGGCGCAGCCACGCCCATTTTCAAACTTTGTATCAATCATCCAAATAAGCATATAAATATTATTGTTAGTGCAAAATTGCATCCCTCTATGACTTTTAGTTACAAAGGCTTCACGTTACAAATTCCAAAAGGGTGTTCCAGAAATATCTTTGTTAAAAAGTAGGCGTGGTCATAAACCGATTTCAATACATTTTTGCGTGTCTATTAACACAAGTTATAAAAGTGTATAAACCAAGTTTCGTCATAATATCTCAGTTATTTGTCGAGTAATAGGCTCGTAGATTTCTTTGTATAAAAAGAGGCGGTGCCACGCCCATTTTATAAACTTTTTTTATTTTTTGTTTCCGGTCTATTGTAGAACTCATGTCACAAAATTTCAGTGATAGATCTTTATATTTGACAGAGATATCGCTTAAAATGTTTTTATAAGGTCACTTTATAATACCCATATATAAAAGTGGGCGTGGTCGTCAACCGATTTTGGTAATCTTTCGTCCACACATTTGGCTAAGCAAATATATCACGCGTACCAAATTTCATCGATATATCTTTAACGGTTCTGAGTTATGGCTTATAAAACTTTCAATATTTGCCCCTTAATAAGTGGGCGTGGCACCGCCCATTTTCCAAAATTTTTATATTTTTTGTTTTATGTCCCTAGTTGGACTCCTGCCACAAAATTTCAGTGATAGATCTTTATATTTGACAGAGATATCGCTTAAAATGTTTTTATTAGGCCCCTTTATAGTTCCCATATATAAAAGTGGGCGTGGCCGTCAACCGATTTTGATAATTTTTCGCAAAAACATTTGCCTAAGTAAGAAAATTACGCATATCAAATTTCATCGATATATCTTCAACGGTTTCTGAGTTATGACATATAAAACTTTCAATGTTTGACCCTTAATAAGTGGGCGTGGCACCGCCCATTTTCCAAAATTTTTGTACTTTTTGTTTTATGTCCGTCTTTGGACTCCTGCCACAAAATTTTAGTGATAGATCTTTATATTTGACAGAGATATCGCTTAAAATGTTTTTATTAGGCCCCTTTATAGTTCCCATATATAAAAGTGGGCGTGGCCGTCCACCGATTTTGATAATTTTTCGTCCACACATTTGGCTAAGTAAATATATTACGCGTACCAAATTTCATCGATATATCTTTAACGGTTTCTGAGTTATGACATATAAAACTTTCAATGTTTGACCCTTAATAAGTGGGCGTGGCACCGCCCATTTTCAAAAATTTTTGTATTTTTTGTTTTATGTCCGTAGTTGGACTCCTACCACAAAATTTCAGTGATAGATCTTTATATTTGACAGAGATATCGCTTAAAATGTTTTTATTAGGCCCCTTTATAGTTCCCATATATAAAAGTGGGCGTGGCCGTCCACCGATTTTGATAATTTTTCGTCAAAACATTTGTCTAAGTAAGCAAATTACGGATACCAAATTTCATCGATATATCTTCAACGGTTGCTGAGTAATGACATATAAAACTTTCAATGTTTGCCCCTTAATAAGTGGGCGTGGCACCGCCCATTTTCCAAAACTTCATCAAATTTCTTCATAAGGCCCTGAGCTCAATACGTGGGTAAAATTTTATCACTCTAGCTATAGTAGTGGCTGAGATACCAAATATCCGATTTTTTCTATATAGGAAAAGTGGGCGTGGTCATGGTCCGATTTCGCCCATTTTCAATACCAACCGTCCCAGTCTCGATACCAACTTGCATTTCAAATTTCATCAAAATATCTCAATTTTTACGCGAGTTATCGTGCGTACGGACGGACGGACGGACGGACGGACGGACGGACATGGCTCAATCGATTTCTCTTTTCACCCTGATCATTTTGATATATATAAGTCCATATCTATCTCGATTATTTCATTATGTTACAATCCACCGTTATGAAATCAAAATTATAATACTCTGTGTACTAGTACAGCTGAGTATAAAAGCGAATGCACATTTAAATACATACATAAGCTTACACATATGTGCTCATAAAAAGAAACAAATGAAAAACAAATCGCTTATGGGAATGACAATTCAATCGCAGCACCTGCTGGTATGCAACGATATTTATTTGTTTCGCAAAATCACAAAAATTGCATACTACAAACAATAAATTTGCTGTAAATGCGTGCATATATAAACAGCCCAGCAGTAATGTTGTCAAGCCTCTGCCTTTTATAAGGTATCACAAAATTGCTTTTAAGCAAGAGAGAAGCACATCCCTGCAGCGCTTCACATGCATTACATACAACCTGCTTCCTTAGAGAAGCGTACCGACAAGTCAATAAGCTGTAAAAACCTATTCAAAAACCTTGTAATCAACTGCTTCGTAAGCTACTTATACCTTGAAAACGAAGACCAGGTCCAAAAGTTTGGTTTATTTCATAAGCATAAAAAAGAATATTAACAACATAATGCAGACAGTATATCGCTATAGACACTGGATAAAAGCTTCTGTAAATGCTACGCACCTCTTCTTCTTCTATTGGATATGTACATACCTAAATAAGTATAAGAAGGTGTGTGGGTTTCAATTTAAATGTACCTGCCTATCACTGGCGATCCCTTCATAAATTGGCTGCGCAAGCCTATGTATGGAGCGCAAACTTCAAATATCAGACTATGAAGAAGATTAGTGAATATAAAAATCATAAATGCCAAAGCCAGTGCAATTACAACTTAAATAGTAAACACATTTCAAGGGTAAAATAACCAGATTTTAAAGAAATTCGCAAAATGGAATGAACGAAAATATTTAGGTAAGCCGGGCTTTTTGGCTTGTATGAAGCGTCCGCCACTGTAGTACATATAATAATACATATGTATAGTACATATAATAATATGCGCACAGAAACGGTTTCGAATTTGTTGAAGCATGTTAAAGCGCGATAAAAAACGCAATACATTATTGAGTAATAAAAATTTTATTTTAAATGTGCATTAAAGCGCTGTAGATAATGTTGAAAATTGAATGAAGGTAAATTGTTTATTATTTTAAAACCAAAACTATCTCCTTTTGGTTATTTCATCGTTTTCTTATTATTTAAAAACAGAAGAAAAGATTTAAGAATTTAGGAGTAAAATTTCAAACAACACGTTAATAAGGCAGCTCTTTTTTATACTCAGCTGTACTAGTACACAGAGTATTATAGTTTTAATCACATAACGGTGGATTGTAACAGAATGAAATAATCGAGATAGATATAGACTTATATATATCAAAATGATCAGGGTGAAAAGAGAAATCGATTGAGTCATGTCCGTCCGTCTGTACGTCCGTCTGTAAACACTCTAACTCGCGCAAAACTTGAGATATTTTGATGAAATTTGAAATGCAAGTTGGTATCGAGACTGGGACGGTTGGTATTGAAAATGGGCGAAATCGGACTATGACCACGCCCACTTTTCCTATATAGAAAATATCGGAAATTTGGTATCTCAGTCACTAATATAGCTGGAGCGATGAAATTTTACCCACGTGTTGAGCTCAGGCCCCTATGAAGAAATTTGATGAAATTTTGGAAAATGGGCGGTGCGACGCCCACTTATTAAGGGTCAAACATGGAAAGTTTTATATGTCATAACTCAGAAACCATTGAAGATATATCGATGAAATTTGGCATGCGCGATTTACTTACTTAGGCAAACATTTGGATGGAAAATTGTTAAAATCGGTTGACGGCCACGCCCACTTTTATATATGGGTATTATAAAGTGGCCCAATAAAAACATTTTAAGCTATATCTCTGTCAAATATAAAGATATATCATTGAAATTTTATGGCAGGAGTCCAACTGCGGGCATAAAACTAAAAAAACAAAAAATTTGGAAAATGGGTGTGGCACCGCCTCTTTTTAGAAGCAGGAATATACGAGATTTCTGAGCCCATAACTCGACAAATAATTTATATATAATGACGAAACTTGGTCTGTACACTTTTATTACTTGTGGTAATACATGTTCAAAATTTTAGCGAAATCGGTTTATGACCACGCCTACTTTTTAACAAAGATATTTCTGGAACACCCTTTGGGAATTTGTAACGTGACATCTTTGTAACTAGAAGTCATAAAGGAATGAAATTTTGCACAAAGAATAATATTCATATGCTTAGTTGGATGACTGATAAAAGTTTGAAAATGGGCGTGGCTACGCCCACTTTATGCGGCACTCGCTTTATATAAAATAATCCGTGTTTTCATCAAACGCAAACAAACAATTAAAACATATAGCTGAGTATCTAATGTTCGATTCCACTCGAACTTAGGCTTCCTTACTTGTTCATATTAAAAGTTAAACCAATTAAATTATCATCAGCGGAAGACATGACAAAGTAAATAAACAAAGTTATTATATCATAGCAAGAAAAACAATGTGAATTAAGATAAAAGTGCTGTGAGTTGACTTGAACATAAATAAAAATAGGTAAAAAAACTTTTTAAGTTAAACGGTTTTATGTTATACATACATTGCAATGTTTAAGATAAATGTACTAAAAACCAAAAAATAATAAAATACAGTCGTGGGAATTATAAACATTTGCATAGACTAGACTAAAATAAAACCGTGGGGCACGTCAATTGTCTACAATCGTTGATTAAAATGTTTGTTTTGTAATGTTACACTATAATTAGGCAGTTGTTCAACCGACAACGACGGACGTGTGATAAGTAGGGCTAGAATGTGGAAAAAAGCTAGCAAGCTCGATTATAAGCGAGTTTTAGGGTTTCATAGTGGTGAGCGAGTACATATGTTTTGTCGATTAAAGACAAACTACGAGCAGTGAAACGATTCCTCGTGTGAATGTCCAACGATAAACTAGTTGAAACATCTCTTTTATTAACATGGAGTGTATAACTATTGGAATTTCCATGAGCAAGAAAATAGTAAGTAATTTCCTCACCGTCTGCGGGCCAACTGCCTAACGACGAATTAAACGATTCTTCTATCGCACATTAAGTCGATAATTTGTAGACAATTGACGTGCCCCCCGGTTTTATTTTAGTCTAGTCTATGCAAATGTTTATAATTCCCACGACTGTATCTATTTTATTATTTTTTGGTTTTTAGTACATTTATCTTAAACATTGCAATGTATGTATAACATAAAACCGTTTAACTTAAAAAGTTTTTTTAACTATTTTTATTTTCTAGTTTTTAATTTTTATTTTTTATATTTTTTTTTACCATTTTGTTCCCACGAGTAATGGACATTTAAACGGTCGACCCCCCCAGAGGTCCAATAAAGGGGCAAGGCTATGTACAACAAGATGCGCCTGAGTCTTGAGGGCAAAGCGCTAACGACATATCATTTTTATCCACCCTAATGCCATACAGTTCTCGGCGCGTTTTAACCTTTCACCTTAACTTGGGTGGTGTACCGCTAACGACGTATCATTTTTAGCCACCCTAACGCCACACAGTCCTCAACACGATACAAAATCTTGACTTGGGTGGTGGATTCAGGCTGGATTAATCAGATACCTAAATTACAGATTCAATTTCTAAATTTAAATCTTATTATTATACGCCATTTAGTCTTAAACTTTGCAATGTATTTTTAACATAAAACCGTTTAACTTAAAAAGTTTTTTTACCTATTTTTATTTAAATAGAGCGACTCACGCGCCACCTAGCGGCTCCAATTTTTTTTTAAACATTTGTAAATTATTTAAGTAATGCACATGCTAAATATCAGCCAAATCGGTCCATAATTAGGATTTTCAGTTTTAATTACCCCGATCTCAGCTCCACCTAGCGGAATTTTTTTTTTAAGAAAATATTTCTTTTCAAGGTAGTAATACATGTTCCGAATTTCAGCCAAATCGGACCATAAATGCGATTTTTGTAAATATAGCGACCCACGCGCCACCTATCGCAAGTTTTTTTAAGAAAATATTTCCTTTCAAGGTAGTAATACATGTTCCGAATTTCAGCCAAATCGGACCATAAATGCGATTTTTTTTAATATAGCGACCCACGCGCCACCTAGCGGATTTTTTTTTTTAAGAAAATATTTCCTTTCAAGGTAGTAATACATGTTCCGAATTTCAGCCAAATCGGACCATAAATGCGATTTTTGTAAATATAGCGACCCACGCGCCACCTATCGGAATTTTTTTTTCATAATATTGCATTGTCATCGGGGTTATACATGCGTACAAAATTTCAGATTAATCGGTTGACAGGAAGAGGGTGAAATTTGAATTACTAAATTTGACCCAAGAATAAATAAAACAAACGGGGTGAGCTAAATAAAACCGTTTAATAAAAAGAAACGAAGCTTGGGTTCACTTAAAAAAAATTACGCAGATTATGGAAAAGAGGGAATGATTCGGCGCTAAAGACATACATATTTGCATTGTTTTGAATACAATTTTCTTTAAAACATGGTTTTTATTCCTTGATTTGAAGAAAATTGTACATTAAAACAATGAAAATATATCTTTGGCGCCGAATCATTCCCACTTTTCCATAATCTAAGTTGTTTTTTCAGTGTACTGCCTTTTCTTCTGCTTTATAGATATTTTTTTTTCATATGTAATACGCGTATTTGCCTCTTGAAAGACAGAAAACAGTATGTCAAAAACAAGAGCAACGAGTATTTTGTCATAAAAAGTTTTAAATAAAAAACTAGGTTAATAAAATGGATTAGGGTACTCACCTTAAGTAACTTTCGTGCTACACAATTCATGTATGTATGTATGTATAAATACACATTAAGTTCAATATGCCATATTTGTAACTAGCAGACTTTTATCTCACAGCAGCTAATCAGGTCTGTTTGCTGTTTCACAAAACTGAAAGATTCAGAAAAGAAATAAAATAAGTTAAGTTCAATTGTAACATTACTTAAAAACAAAGACTAAAATATTAAAGGAGAAAACGTTTGCTTAAAGTACGTGGTAGTATTTTATTAAGTAAACTGTATTCAAGAAAAAAGTTACGATAATATTGCAATTCCTATTACATATGTACATTAGGGTGTCCCGTTCATGTATGGAAAAGTTTTTTCGAGCTACGCTATCGCAAGAGGTATCAAAAGTTGCGTAATTGAATACAGATCACAAAAAAAGTAAAAAACCCGGAATTGTATTCGCTCTTGAGGGCTCTACCGAGATCTGAAATTTTGTTAATTTCATATATTTGGAAACCTAAACTTTAGAGCTAAAATAATTAAAAATGTCATACTCAAAAGTTATTTTATTATTGAGATTAACCATATAAGTACAGAGAAACAAATTTATTGCATTTAGTTAATTTAAAAAACTTTAAATACAAATATATTTTTGTGTCCAAATTTTGGTATTTCTGCTTGAGATTGCGACTATAATATTCCTTTGAACCAGTGGGGATATTCTTTTTGCTATAAGTTGAATATTGCAGGGGTGGGTTTCCTCGATCCAATCTGAGTCCCTAGTGACATTATAGGGTTAAAAATCTAGTATATTATAAAACTTTATTTGATATTCAGTGAATTAGTTTTTTATTATCTACAAAAATCTCCACCCTTTCGAAAAAAATTTTAATTGAAGTTTGGTGTCCCTATTATTTTTCACAAGCTGAAACGAACTCACTACACAAAATCATCAGACATTATGAAACGACGCAACAAATGGCCGATTAAATAACTGTTCCTTACTTCGGAGACATCTGAGCAAGAAATTAATGTATAAGTTTTGACCATTGTTTAGAAATTGAAGCAGGATCGATCTTTGAAATATTTCAAGGCAAGTGTCCCTATAATTTTTCATATGACTGCACTACCTAAAAAAATTAATTGAATCAAGAATTTTTAACTGAATTATGTTTAAAATAAGAAAAAAGTGCTGCAAACCTATTTCTGTGTTCAGGGGATTTTTGTTTATCTGATATGACTTTCGTTTAAATAAATTAAATAAAATAATTTTAACATAATTCGTTTTAGTAAAGTAAATTATTCATATCATTTTAATTGCGAATTCTGTAAGGCTACCAAGGAAAAATTTGTACACCTATTTTAGTGTCAATATGTGTATAAGTGAATTTGATGGATTTTTTTTTTGCATGTTAGAAATAATAAAAAATAATATATCGTTATGAAGTTAAAGCATTTTATTTTATATGAAGTTTTAATAGCTTTCCTCTGAGATGATACTTAAAAACAATATACATATATTATTCTGTTTTTACGATCCAAATTTTCTTGAACTCGCGGGAACAATGAACATATGAAAACCCATTTTGCGGTAACAACACTGCATACTAGTACCTTCGCCCAGGGCTTGTAGTCTCTTCTAAATCTTTTCTGATTCCAGAATATTCGTAACGTTATAAAATTAAACTTTAGGCAAATAAGAACTGTATGCTTTAGTTAAAGAACCGTATTGTTTTTTTTTTATCGAACTGATTCTCCACGATTGAAAGGCAAATAAAATGCAGAAGCCGAATCAAACCCATTGTAGAAAATATGTGTATGTACGAGTATTTTCATTGTAACTACATGGAATTCAGATTTTTGCACTTAAAAGTAAGTTGCATAAAAAATTAAGCGAATAGAACTTATAAGAACGAAAAGAATTACATAGTAAGCATGCAAATAATATGCGGATGTAATATATGTTGTGGTGAGTGGGCGTTCTGCATGAATGACAAAACCGCAAAACTTTGAAGATCGGTAGAGCCCTGAAGATCTAATTGTATTTAGTTTTTAAAACTTGTTTAGTAATTTGCGATCAAAACCGCAAATTTTGAGGGGTCTTGCGTTAAGGAAATCCAAAAAAAAATATTTCGGGACACCCTAATGTACATACATACTCGTACTACAGTACATTGTATTCACATTGAAGCAACAAAATTTGCCAGACTAAGTGTGGCGCCTGCCTTTAAATGTATTAACTTTATACGGTGCGATAATTTCTATGAAGCAAACACTAATTTTTGTACGCAATACTTTTTGCTGTGTCAGCGCACTAAAGTGCTTTTTCTTTATCTATACAGATACACACAATAACAAGCTAACGCACAAATAACTAAAACTTTGTCACTTTAGCACACTATCGTAAAAGTGCATTGACAAATGGAGAGAAAAATTACACATACACACATGCATACATATACATAAGTACTGCTTTCTTGTACACTCTAAAAACTGCGTGTAAATATGCTACCAAAATATATGTAATTTTTAGTTGAAAATTACATTTCTTTCGTAGATTTACACTTCAACTGTGTAATTTACAGTTCTAAACGAAATTTTACGCACTTTTCAGCAAAAGTGAGCATATCATGCGATTTTACACGCATTTTGGATTAAAATTGCATACAGAAATTGTAATTTCAAATCTCGTGCGCGAAATTACAATTGAGTGGAGTAAAATTACATAGTGAATTTGTAATTTTGTTTAACTTATATGCGAAATTACAATTTATTACTCGATTGGTGTTTAGATTTAAAGTTTGTTTGTGTAGGCTTTACACTTTTATTGTTTAAATTTAAACAGCTTATCTGTTGAATTTTTCAGTGTGCGATTTTGCGCATAATAAGGTAGGAAAAAAGTAACCTACCTTTTTGTATGCAAAATTACACAAAAATTTCTAAGAGTGTAATGCATCTCCATTACAATATTATGTACTCGCAGATGAATCAGAACAAAAAGTTAGCGTACTAAGTAGTCGTTCATAGAGAGCCTGCGAAAAGCGCTAAGTGCTTATTTTTGCTTAATTATTTGGAAAATTGTGCTTTTATAAGAAATATAATAAGACGTTGTGTCATTTTTATTTTTCTGCACATTAGTGAAATTACTTACAATTGCCGGGGAGTTGGGTAAGAGAAAGCGGAAAAATATAATTTAATTTCAATACGAATTTGCTTTCTTTGGCTTATTTGGCTAGCAAGATCGAATGGGTAAGCACCGCACTAAAGGGTTTTTCTATTTCATCCAGTCACGCTGAAAGATACGAGCAGTACACTCTCAACAGTGGCTATGTGAATTTTTCATATTAAGCTACAAATTAGACAAAAACAAAACCACGGCCTCAAGCTCTATTTTATTCGAATATTTTTTTTTTCTACCTGAAAGCTTAGCCTATAAGAAATTAAGGGATATAAAGAAATAAAATAAAACCGCAATATGACAGATGTTTGCAAATGTTAAATATTTCACATATCCAGTTTTGCGACAGTATTTTTCATATAGCTAGTTTTGAAATTGGAACGCAAAATCATACGTTTCTTCTTACAAAAATTCACTCCTTCTCTCTTAAAAAATATCTCGGTACCGGCACAAAAGGAAGACCGCCACTACTTGGGAAGGATCAGGTAGAAAGCGACTGGGTAAAGTGGGTTAAAACATAGACATTTATGCATTAAGACGCTTAAAATTTACTTTTATAGTATAGATCAAGTGATGCTGTGGAAATAAAATGGTTTTAGAATTTTGAGCGCCCCTTACATGAGGCGATATCAATGTGTGCCAAGGCTTATGAGTGACCTATTTTAGATAGAGACTTTTGAAAGTGTATAAAAGAAACATAGAGACTTTTGAAAATGTATAAATGAAACATAGAGACTTTTGAAAGTGTATAAATGAAACATAGATACTTTTGAAAGAATCAAGCATCTTTTATTTAATGCTTTTTTTTCAGAATACGAAAGGATTTTCCAATAAATTTTTAATAGACATTGTACACCTTCAATTACTGGTACTCAATCCATCAAAAACTCAATATCGAAAAAAAATTCACATATCCACTTTTGAAAGTGGACTAGGTACTCATATGTTAAACAGAATCGGCTCAATTTGCTAAACAAGGCCAACACGCTCCCAAATACAGCAATTAATATTTTCATTATTTTCTTCTCACCCTGTAAAGAGGCCTCTAGCTATAATCGGTTGCATTTCGATTGAGAATTGTGGTCTTTTAGCTTCTTTGTACAATGATTTGGTCTGAGGGTAGGTACCTCTAGTGAAATTTTTCAATAATTTTCTAGAACATTTTAACCCTCTATCATCCTTCAAAATACTGTTTTTTCCCCAACTTTCTAAAAAATAGGTCAAAACGAGCTCGTGCAATTTTACTATATCGACGGCTGAGTAAAAGATCACCCTATTTCAAAAATTGTTTCAAAAACGCCCTACTTCAGAATTTGTTTCAATAACGTCCTATTTTAGAAAATTATTCAAAATCGTCCTACATATTTCTATACAATACGCATTTTAACCCCTTCTTCATTTATTTCAAAATCACTCATACGAAATTTCGCAAATTTTAAATGGCAATAAAACAAATATTTGATCACAGGAAGCAAAACGGTTGGGGGGTCTTACTATACGGATAGTGGTATTTTGTTCTATGTGTGAATTATTCCGCCCCCAAAAGTGCTGTTTCACAGTGTTATTTGTCCAATAAGCCCAAAAATCAAGTAAATTTTAATAATCTTCAAAAATAACACACACACACACTACTTTAAATTCTTAACCCATAAAAGGCCGCTATGAAGTGCACATCTAATAACTTGAATATAAAAATACCACTAGAGTAGCAGCTGAAAACTTGCCACTAGATAACGCCATCAGAAAAAATATTGTTCACTTGACCAAAAATTGCTTGAACAGCCGAACAAGATGTCGTCGACGTCTATGCAGATGAAATGGCGGCTGTGTAAAAGTGGCCGTTGAGTTGAGTGGAGCATCTTAAAAACCTTGTTTGCCCATTTGACAGCGAATGCCGTGCGCCGCAATACATACAAATGCGAATATCAGAATTTATGGATCACCTAACTGATGTTGTTTTAGTGCACCAAAAAAGCATAATTTGCCTGCATGGAAGGATAGTTAAAGGGTATAAAGTAAGTAATAATAATACAATGGCGCTATTATAACTCTGACGAGTTTTATGGCCGAGCTTCTCTCCCAATTCGAGGTGTGCTCCTTTTTGTTTTTCCTACTAATTGGGTGGACCTACAGTTTTATGCCGGCTCCGAACGGCGAATGCATTTTTTGTGAGAAGCTTTTTCATGGCAGAAATACTCTCGGAGGGTATGCCACCCACTGCCGAGAGGTGACCGCCGCTCTTAAAAAACCCAATAATTGGATTTTTACTAATTAGAAAAATTTTTTGGTGTTTTGCTCGGACCGTGGTTTGAACCCGAGACCTCTGGCACAGCAGTAAGTAAAGTAAGTAAAGTTAAAGCAAAGGAGGTTAGAGCAAACGGCAAGAAGCTCAGTTGTATTGAAAATTTAAGAAATATTTTGAGATATTTCAAAGGTCAACCAAAACGAAAAGCACATCGAAAGCTCGTTAACGTTTGATAGAAATCACATAGATTTCAACCATAAGCCGCAGACAACAACGCATTTAATCAAGCTCACAGTTTTGAAAAAAAAAATATACAACTGTTTAATATGTCAATATGTATATTTGTCACAAAATTGTGCTTTGAATATCTTTATACATATTAAGCTAAGCGATTTTTTGTAAGCACCATAACTTTTACACCGTTATACCGATTTTCGAAAATGTGGTGTCAGATGAAAGGGCTTGACCTGTAGATGTGCAGGAAGGTTTAATTTTTTTGAAAAGGGTTGCCAGATGTTTGAAAATTTAATTTTACTGTATAGTTTGTTTGATTTTAAAAGTTTTGGCACCATATGAAAGGGCTTGACCTGATATTAAGTAATTTAATAAAAATTTTACAAAAAGGGTTGCCACCTGTTCAAAAATTCAGTTTTACGCTATAGTTTGTTTGATTTTTAAATTTGAGGTGTCATATGAAAGGATTTGGCATGGAAATGAGTAATTTATTAAAGTTTTTACAAAAAGGGTGCCACCTGTCCAAAAATCCATTTTTACGCTACAGTTTATCTCATTTTTAAATTTGAAGTGTCATGCAAGGCCTAGCACTGAAGATGGGTAATAAAAGGAAAGGGAAGAGGAAAATTAAAGGGACGGATATGGCGAAGGACAGGAAGCGAAAGAGGAAATATGGAAAATAAAATGGATAAAGGGAAAATAAAGCGCAAATAAAGGGGAAAGGGGAAGAGAAAGAGAACTAGAAAGAAAAGGAGGAGCGCGCCAAATGGCCTTTTGTAGGTCGCTTTAAGGTTACCATAGTCTAGAAAAATATTCGGCACAATGGGGCTCTTTGGTCAAAGTCTATGTATAAAAAATCTAGGTCCACAGAAAATAAAAATAACCAGTAGCTATGAAGGTATATCAAAAAATTTTCAAATGTGGCAATAAGTGGTCTTCCACCCTCAAATTGTCATACAGTGTAATTGAAAGCCACATCATCGCGTGGCCGGGTTTACTAGTTTTCATTATTTAGCTAAAGAAACAACAGTCTTCACTTCAAATTAAAGAAACATGCGTGTATGAAATAAAACCACAGCGAATTAAAACGATATGTTTTTCGTAAAACTTTTTCCATTAATTGATTTTCCATTAATTAATTGATCTGAATAGCAAGTGAGCTTTTATTCACGCTAGCAGCCTTTCACAGCTTTTTGAAAATTAGTAAAAGCAAATAATAAAAGTTAACTGGCCAATTTGGTTTGCAAAAGTTTTGGTTTTGTTTGCCAAGTAAAGAGAACTTCAATCAAGTGTGTAATTATATTTGTATCGTTTAAGTTATTCATATCGCTTTGGAAAGTTTGGCAAATATTAGATTTGAAGGAAATTAGCAAAATATTTTGAGCGTGTTTATTATTCAGCAAACTCATTAAAACTAGGAATGTTAAGCGTGCGTTTAGAATAATTTACGAATTGTATAAGAAAAGCGAGCAGGCGGTTAGAGGGTTAATAGGCTTTGAAATAACTTTCAGATGGCTTTAAGTATGTTAAGTGTCATGATTGTTTCTCTAAAATTCTACTAACTGTAAATTATAGTTGAAATAAGTAAGAATTAAAATGTGTTGGAGATATACATACATACATGTTGACAGGAAAGCATCTTTGGCTTAAATGGTTATGGTTAGATTGAATAGTTAGGAAATGGAAATTGGAATTGGAATCGAAGCTAAATTAAAAATTAAAATCAAATTTGTGGGTGTAATCGAAATCTAAGTGGAAATCGACATCGAAGTTGTAATTAAAATCGAAATAGAAGATGAAATAGAATTAAAAATGCAAATAATTGCAATTAAAATCGAAATCGAAGCTGAAGTTCAATTCGCAATCAGTTAAATCGAAATAGAAGTAAAAATAAATCCAAAGCCTAAATCTAAAGCCGAAGTAAAAATTGGCATCGTAGTCGAAATCGATATCAATATCGAAATCCAAAACAAAATCGAGATCGAAAACCAATAGGAAATCGACGTCGAAATCATAATCGCAATAAAAATCAATATTGAAAATCGAAACCGAAAAGAGATTTTAAATCAAAATCGAAATGAACATCGATATCGAATTCTCATTTGAAATTGAAATCTAATTTCAAAATGGAATTGACGTCAATTGAGACAAATTCGAAGTCAAAATCAAAACGAAATTGCATTTAAAATAAAAATGGAAACTGAATCCAAAATCTAATTCGAAAGCAAAACCAAATGTACGAACATACATAGGCCTGTAAAGTTTCAGCTGTAATCTTTTTTTATACACAGAGCCAAAAAGTTCACCTACAATCAAAGAGACTGCCACCTAAAAAAGCTATTTGGCCGAGGAGAGGGAGAGGGTACAAAATTGAAGAAATTTTTGCTAGAAATTCTTCTGGATTTTAGCTCGAATTTCTTCTTAAATTTATTTAAAAGGATATCGTCTGAAAACGAGGAGATAACTTCTTGTTTATTAATTTTTTATGTCATTTTGTAAAAAAAAATTAAATTGTTAGAAGAAATCTGCTTGTTTTTAGGAGAAAATTTTTATAAAGCAAATCAATAAGGACATCCTCTAATTTTTACTTGAACCTTTTTGAATTTATTAAAAAGGAAAACTTTTTATTTTTAAAAGAGCCCTTATTAATTCAAATTTTGCTTTAAACGTACATACATATGTACATATATACTCGTACATACTAGAAGTATTTATAACAGTTATTGCATCAGCCACGTTTTATGCGTGCAATTACATGTTCAAGAAATTAAAAGGGAGAACTTTTTATTTTTAGAAGAGCTCTTATGTATTTCCTCCGTTCGTCAATTTCACCACGGCTTTGCACATTTCTACAATTCTCAAACGATTAATGAAGCACTTGGTATAAAGAGTTTATTATGTCCATCTGCACTTATTTGAAATGAAATGTTGCCCTTTGTCTGAATAAGTCCTAGGAAAATACTAGTTGACTAATTATGTTTTCCGATGAAAATCAAGATTCTCTTCTTAATAATATTAAACAGGGTTTCTTCTTAATTTTACAGGTTATCTGCTAAATTTATGTGAAAAGGTTTCCATATTTATTCTAGGAGTCATCTTCTAAATTTTATTTAATAGGTTTTCACCTTAGTTTTATAGGTTATCTCTTAAATTTTACTTAAAATGATTTCATCTAAAATCCACGGGTCATCTTCTTAATTATATTGAAAAGGTTTTCATATTAGTTTTACAGATTATCTACTTAGTTTTATTAAAATGAAATATCCAGTAATAATATCTTATTGGAGAGAAAGCATAGAGAAATCCACTAAACTTTGTTCTAATTTATAGGGCATTTTAGGTGGTATTTTGGCTCTGTGTAACTTTCGTGAGCATGAAATGGTATTATAACTTTGTGCCGAAACACGAGTGGTGAAAGTACAAAAAGGGGGCATGGCAGACCCAGTAAAATATATAGCAATATGATCAGGATCACGAGCCCAGTCGATTAAGCAATGTCCGTCTATCTGTCTGTCTGATTAAACGCAAGCTGCTAGAAATTTGGAATATGAGTGTGTGTTTTAGGAGAATCTGATTGGTCGAATCGGACCACTATAACATACATACACATAGCTTCCCTACAATCGATTGTTCTCAAATGGATATTTTGGCGTATAATTCCTCCATTTAAACGGCTAAGCGCCTGCAACTTTGAAAAATTTAAATTAATTTAAAATACCCACATAATATCTCTAAAAATATGCCTTATTATAATTGAATTCAATTTACGAAAATAATGCCAAACAATATTGAATTATAATTAACAAAAGGCAGTTTGCAAAAACTGCCGCCAGCACTGCCGCTGACAAGGATACTCAGCAACATGTTGCGGACGTCAAAACACACAACCAACCGTAGTAAATTCACATAAAGAAAGTTATTTATTTGCTGCTTTACACTGCCCTGACACATGCCGAAATGCCTTTTATGGCAATTTTTTCATTTTTCTTTTTTCTTTTTTTTTTTTGTAATTTCTCATACAACCACCTACGATGTGTATTTGTAACGGCTAAAATATGAAGGCATTCATGTACATAACTAAAATGTTGTTTGTTTTATTTACCACAAAAATGTAAGGAAAATGTTGGCTCAACGCCAGCTCAGCTTTTGTACAATATTTTTGACTGTTGTATTCACGATGGCAAGTTACTGTATATCAACAATATTTTTATGTTTTCTTTTTTTCTTTTTCTTTGGAGCTTCTTGCCATTTATAAGCAGCTTGTTATTTACGATAAGCTTTAGTAAGTATAGTCTTGACAATGGCATTGAACTTACATATGTATGTCCTTAAATATGTATATTTTATATCTACATACATAAATATGTACTTAATTTTATTAAATTATAATTTATTTTTATTCTCTTCCTTTCTTTTCAGGTATGTAAAAAACTTCAAATAGAGCAATTGGAGAATGGAATATGTTTAAAATATCATATATATATATATATATATGTAAGTATATAGCACATAGCAATGCTTTAGGATTGTATCGGAATAAGGAGAACCTACTAGGTCATTAGGAGTTTCCCAATTACTTAGAGAACCTTCAGAAGTCGGGCGTTTAAGTTAGCTATACATGCATTGACCGATAGAGTAGCACAACACAGATACAACGGCACTTCTTCTACATACCTAGACATGACTTAAACTTGAAGATTAATACAATTTTAACATAGTTTATATATCACTAGTAAACAGCCGTACCGCTTCGCAGCGACGAAAAATGTGTTTATTTTATAATGAGCCTCTCGCTCTACCTTTCTCTTTCTATTTCTATTTCCCTTTCCATTTACCTTTACCTTTATCTTTACCTTTATCCTTACCTTTACACGGAGAAAACTATATTGATGGCAGATCCATATTTATGAATAATGCTGTCTGATCTATAAACTATGGATGCCATATCCATATTTTTGTATATATTACCAACGTTTTTTGGATATAACACCCATAGTTTATGGATCAGACAGGATTATCCATAAATATGGATGTGACATCAATATAGTTTTTTTCCGTGTACCTTTACCTTTACCTTTATCTTTACCTTTACCTTTACCTTTACCTTTATCTTTACCTTTACCTTTACCTTTACCTTTACCTTTACCTTTACCTTTACCTTTACCTTTACCTTTACCTTTACCTTTACCTTTACCTTTACCTTTACCTTTACCTTTACCTTTACCTTTATCTTTACCTTTACCTTTACCTTTACATTTATCTTTATCTTTATCTTTACCTTTACCTTTACCCTTACCTACCTTTACCTTTACCTTTAGCTTTCCCTTACCTTTACCTTTACCTTTACCTTTACCTTTACCTTTACCTTTATCTTTACCTTTACCTTTACCTTTACCTTTATCTTTACCTTTACCTTTACCTTTACCTTTACATTTACCTTTACCTTTACCTTTACCTTTACCTTTAACTTTACCTTTACCTTTACCTTTACCTTTACCTTTACCTTTATCTTTTATCTTTACCTTTACCTTTACCTTTACCTTTACCTTTACCTTTACCTTTATCTTTACCTTTACCTTTACCTTTACCTTTACCTTTACCTTTACCTTTACCTTTACATTTACCTTTACCTTTACCTTTACCTTTACCTTTACCTTTATCTTTACCTTTACCTTTACCTTTACCTTTACCTTTACCTTTACCTTTATCTTTACCTTTACCTTTACCTTTACCTTTACCTTTACCTTTACCTTTACCTTTACCTTTACATTTACCTTTACCTTTACCTTTATCTTTACCTTTACCTTTACCTTTACCTTTACCTTTACCTTTACCTTTACCTTTACCTTTACCTTTACCTTTACCTTTATCTTTACCTTTACCTTTACCTTTACCTTTACCTTTACCTTTACCTTTATCTTTTATCTTTACCTTTACCTTTACCTTTACCTTTACCTTTACCTTTACCTTTATCTTTACCTTTACCTTTACCTTTACCTTTACCTTTATCTTTACCTTTACCTTTACCTTTACCTTTACCTTTACCTTTACCTTTACCTTTACCTTTACCTTTACCTTTACCTTTACCTTTACCTTTACCTTTACCTTTACATTTACCTTTACCTTTATCTTTTATCTTTACCTTTACCTTTACCTTTACCTTTACCTTTACCTTTACCTTTACCTTTACCTTTACCTTTACCGTTACCTTTACCTTTACCTTTACATTTACCTTTACCTTTATCTTTTATCTTTACCTTTACCTTTACCTTTACCTTTACCTTTACCTTTATCTTTACCTTTACCTTTACCTTTACCTTTACCTTTACCTTTACCTTTACCTTTACCTTTACCTTTACCTTTACCTTTACCTTTACCTTTACCTTTACCTTTACCTTTACCTTTACCTTTATCTTTACCTTTACCTTTACCTTTACCTTTACCTTTACCTTTACCTTTACCTTTACCTTTATCTTTACCTTTACCTTTACCTTTACCTTTACCTTTACCTTTACCTTTACCTTTACCTTTACCTTTACCTTTACCTTTACCTTTACCTTTACCTTTACCTTTACCTTTACCTTTACCTTTACCTTTACCTTTATCTTTACCTTTACCTTTACCTTTACATTTATCTTTATCTTTATCTTTACCTTTACCTTTACCTTTACCTTTACCTTTATCATTACCTTTACCTTTACCTTTACCTTTACCTTTACCTTTACCTTTACCTTTACCTTTACCTTTACCTTTACCTTTACCTTTACCTTTACCTTTATCTTTACCAATACCTTTACCTTTACCTTTACCTTTACCTTTACCTTTACCTTTACCTTTACCTTTACCTTTACCTTTACCTTTATCTTTATCTTTACCTTTACCTTTACCTTTACCTTTACCTTTACCTTTATCTTTACCTTTACCTTTACCTTTACCTTTACCTTTACCTTTACCTTTACCTTTACCTTTACCTTTACCTTTACCTTTACCTTTACCTTTACCTTTACCTTTACCTTTACCTTTACCTTTACCTTTACCTTTACCTTTACCTTTTTCAGAGTACATAATTATCTCATATGCCCTCATACCAATTTTCAATACTCTACTACAAATATTTCAAGAGATTTTCGCTATGAAAGCTTCAGTTTGTATAAGAGGTGCCCATCCCTGCTTCACCAAGGCCTAGCGTTTCTATCCGTTGTGTAAACAATTATAAAAATTATGTAGTATTCCTTCACACCTTTTTCTAGTATTCTGGTACAAATGTTTCAAGAGATATTACGAATTAAAGGAAAATTTTATATGGGACGTACCCATTCCTGCTTTTCAATAAGATTAAAAATATGCCTATAACCTTCACAGGATGAAAATAATTAGGTGTGCAAAGTTGCATGTGGGTCAGTTCAGCGGTTATCTCGCCAATTGAGTTTAAACACAATTTCCATTGAACATTTATAATATAAAAAAAGAAAGAAGATTAATGTACAAAAGGAAAAATTATGGATTGAGGAACATCTTTAGTTATGAAATATTTTCACGTGCACTTACTTGCGAATCGAGTCAAAACCGATAAGTCAATTTCGCAAGGCACTTTCCTGTTTGTAAATTTGATGAGAACAGATAGGTAATCCTTTTAAATTATCAATTTAAATATCTTTTACAAATTTATATAATAAGATACCTTCTTCAAAATCAAAGTAAAACCAAGCAGTCGGATTTCGTTGAATTATGCTTTTTGTAACATTAAATGCTCTTTAATATTTTACAATGATCCCAAAGATATACATATATACATACAGCAGTTTAATGCCACAAAAAAAAAATAAAATACAAAATTCAATCACATCAGCATCTTCGCTAAATTTCAAGGATGCTAGTGTACATTAGCATGAAAATTGAAATACATATTTTACTTCAAACCGATATTGCCTCTTAAAGCACTTAAGTGCCTATGCAAATATCGAAGGTCAACAGCGGCGCACATTTACGTCGAAAAGATAGCAATGGAATGAAAACGAAAAAGGTCAAGTTATTTGATGCACAAAACGCAATAAAAAAATGAAGATGTTGTCTTTTTTTTAACGAATGAGAAATTTTGGAGGCTTAAATAAAAAAAAAAACGTAGTAAAAAAAATTAATAGAAAATTCAGAGCTAGCGCAATATTCTTTAAAACAGACAAATATGAGAAAAAGTAATGATAAAATGAGGGATTGAGGTTGCTACTTTTATACACGTTGCAATACAATTTTTTATTTATTTATTTTTTTTTTTAAATCATAATCAAATTGTGTTTGTATTGGTATGGTATGAAGGCGCGCATAAAGCTTGCCAAACAGTGCCAAAGGTCTGCCCTGCTACTCAAATCTGAAAAGAAAAAAAAAAATAAGCTCCTTCTCCAGAAAAACAGAAGGCAAGGCCTTGTAATTTGCGCTATTTCATATCAGAAATAATTAACGAAATCATTCAGCTGGCAGGGCACTCTGGACTAGCTTTTCTATTTTGCATCTTATTAATTCCTTTTTCTAAAAGGATAGATGAGGGCTCTTATATGCACATTTACATATTTATGCAACTGTATGCACTGGTAGGTAGTTACGAGTATTAATTAAAAAGTTCACAATGTACACTGAGAGAAAAAAAATATATGGAGGGGTCAAAGAAATTGTTTACCTATTTTGAACACTACTTTCTTTGTTTTGAGTAAATTTTCCTTAAAACATGTTAAAAGGTTTACAAAATATTGTTGTTACATGCGTTACCATGGTTTCATATACTTGTTTTGAAAAAATTCATACATTAAAATAATGAAAAATTCTTTAAGCGCCATTCCATTCCCAACTTTCCTTGTTTTGAAGACTTGATTTCTTTAATTTTGAGAAATTAAATTCCCATACAAATCCCCATGGCAACGAATTTGTTTGAATGTTTTTTTATGTTTTTTCCATATTTTTGAGAAAATTTACACAAAACAAAGAAAATTTTGTATTGGGACGCGTGTTCAAAATAAGGAAAATTATGTCTTTAATCGAGAGAAATTTTTTTTTGAGTGTAGCTTAAAAATTGCAAATTAAAATTTAAAATCGAACAAATTTGCGCGCTCATTTTTCTTCCATTCATTATTTGTTCCAGTTAACGCGCTCAGCTTGTACAACTTTTGCGGTTTTGTGAATATTTAAATTTTTTGTTTACCTCATCCACTTATCTACTTTTCTCTACTCAACCATTAACTACTTTTAATTTATGTTATATTTTTTTTTTTTTGTAATACACAAACTGCAAGTTTCCCTTCTTTATTTTCATGTCTTAACTCGCTTACGCATAAGCGGGTCATTTATGCGTAAGCGAATTCAATTTACACATATTCGTATCTGCATACAGACATACATAAGTCGCCGCCCGGATAAATTAATGTCGTATGTTGCATTTGAAGACTTTTGGGAAAACAGGTTTGAAGTTTGGAATTGTATTTCTCCAAAACTTCTGATTAGTTTTTCTCCAAAGTCTGGCAGAACACTACTAGGCCACAAAATTCTTAAATTATTTTAATTTTGTTATATATTATTTATTATTTTGGAATTTATAAAGGATTTTCTTCAGTAAAATTTTGTCGTATGTTACCTTTAGCAACATTTTTGCAGGAAATTTGTATGACGTACGACAAAATGTGTTCCCAATTTGAACTAAATTAAAGATTTTTAAAATTAGTTAAATATTGTATTTGATTTCTCATAAAAGTAAATAAATTAAATAATTGACTGCAATTAAAAGCACATTGGAAATTAGACGAAATCGCTTGCGACCTTGCACAAACGAAAAAATTCTGCTCAATATCTCTTAAACTAAAGGAGATAGCAAAAAACGGATAACGTCATTCGAAAGATCTTGATTAGTTTAGTATAACTGTATTATTAACTCAATTCGGCCCAAAATTCACATACGACACTAATTTATCCGGGCGACGAAGTATGCACATTAAGGTGGTCCTTAATAATCAAATGAAAATTTTTTTCAGTCCCACCGCGTAAATCGGTTAAAGTACGGTCAAAAATATCCCATATAAATTTTGTTCCTGATCGAAGATGGATAAGAGGTGTCGCATAGGGGTCAAAGTTCATATTACCATATGAGACCCCTGTGCGACAGCCATTAACCCTCTCCAATCGCGCCCGAAATTTACATACATATATTTATTATCCTTGAGTACAGGACTATCGATTTTGGGCATTAGATATAAAAAAAATTAATTTAATTTTTCTGATATATTACGGTAAAATCTGACTTTTAATCCCTCTGCGGTACCCCTTAGTCATCGGGACCAAAATTTGCATTTGGTATTGTTAAGTGCAGGACTATCAATTTTTGGCAATAGATAGACAAAAAATTAAACTTAATTTTTCAAGTCTCCATTGAGTTTTCTGAACTTTGATACCTGTGCGACACCCCTTAACCGTCTCCAATCGTGACAAAAATTTATATGTGATATCTTTGGCTATATTGGCATCGATCTAGGGGATAAGATTGAGGAAATATGCTATACAATATGTCTCCATACATTTGGAAGTCACCCTGATGTACATATGTATGTAAATTTATATATACGTACATAGTACATACATATTTATGTAGGCTAGACTGTGCCATAAAATTATGTACCCCTTGAGCTTAAACTTCTACCATGTGAGCATTTTAAAACTGAAAACACTGAAGAAAGAGCAGATGTGCTGGCATTGGGGTCACATTTGGGTATTGTGTGTTACATGCAGTCGTATTTGTCTTTCATATCCTGCGGTCGTTTCAATTCTCTATATACAAATTTAATCTGAGCATAGTCGAGTGAAATTATACGGCAAAAGATTTTCTTAAACAATTTAACCATCTGAAAACCTTTCAAATGTTATTTGTTCCTGACTCCACAAAATAGCGGGTCAAAAAGAGCGCTTTGTGAGGGAGCTAGTTAATTATAGTACGTATTTATATAGTTAATTATAGTACGTGTGTAAGTATCTCCATATCAATGTATGTATGTGTGTATGTATGTCACGTATTCTCTTTATCATATTATAATTTTAGTGCCACTATTATTTAACACAATGCTTGTGCCAGTATAGCAAAAACAATTTAAATTTTTAAACAATGCAATTTAAACTTAAGTTGTCAATCGCTAACAACATATGTACATACACATGTAAATTCTTACAGTCAAACATACAAACTTACATGTGTACGTCTATACATTTGCGCGACAAGTGATTACAATGCACTTGTGTATAAATGCACTTTTAAGAGCAATTTTTTGCGGTTATTTACCAGCATGGTTTAATGCACTTTCTGTTTTTATTTTTATTTTTATATTTAATAAGTTGTTTATACGCAAAGGAATTACAAAATGATATAAGGGAATTACCGATGGAAAAATAAAGTTGAAAAAAAAAATAAATAAAAACAAGTAAGGAAGCCTAAGTTCGAGTGGAATCGAACATTAGATACTCAGCTGTATGCTTTCATTGTTTGTTTGCGTTTGTTCGATATAGGGTGTATTTTATATGAAATGAGTGCTGCATAAACAGGGCGCAGCCACGCCCATTTTCAAAATTTGTATCAATCATCCAAATAAGCATATAAATATTATTGTTAGTGCGAAATTGCATCCTTCTATGACTTTTAGTTACAAAGACTTCACGTTACAAATTCCAAAAGGGTGTTCAGAAATATCTTTGTTAAAAAGTAGGCGTGGTCATAAACCGATTTCAATAAATTTTTGCGTGTCTATTAACACAAGTTATAAAAGTATATAAACTAAGTTTCGTCATAATATCTCAGTTATTTGTCGAGTAATAGGCTCGTAGATTTCTGTGTATAAAAAGAGGCGGTGCCACGCCCATTTTATAAAATTTTTTTATTTTTTATTTCCAGTCTATTGTAGAACTCATGTCACAAAATTTCAATGAATTATCTTTATATTTCACAGAGATATCGCTAAAAATGGTTTTATTAGGTCACTTTATAAGACCCATATATAAAAGTGGGCGCGGCCGTCAACCGATTTTTATAATTTTTCGCCAAAACATTTGTCTAAGTAAGCAAATTACGCGTACCAAATTTCATCGATATATCTTCAACGGTTTCTGAGTTATGACATATAAAACTTTCAATGTTTGACCCTTAATAAGTGGGCGTGGCACCGCCCATTTTCCAAAACTTCATCAAATTTCTTCATAAGGGTCTGAGCTCAATACGTGGGTAAAATTTTAGCACTCTAGCTATATTATTGGCTGAGATACCAAATTTCCGATTTTTTCTATATAGGAAAAGTGGGCGTGGTCATGGTCCGATTTCGCCCATTTTCAATACCAACCGTCCCAGTCTCGATACCAACTTGCATTTCAAATTTCATCAAAATATCTCAATTTTTACGCGAGTTATCGTGCGTACGGACGGACGGACGGACGGACGGACGGACGGACATGGCTCAATCGATTTCTCTTTTCACCCTGATCATTTTGATATACATAAGTCCATATCTATCTCGATTATTTCATTATGTTACAATCCACCGTTATGAAATCAAAATTATAATACTCTGTGTACTAGTACAGCTGAGTATAATAAATCACTTATACGCCATGTGGCACGCACAATGAATGAATGAATGAATGAATGTATCTAAGTACATATGTTTGTATGTACGTACATATGAACATATGTATGTATTTATGCATGTACAATAGGGTGGGGCGATTTGGGGCGCTTCACGTTTCTGATTCTTGGGATGGTGCCGAGCAAAAAAATCCACTAGACCATACGTCTACGGTGAAAATCGAGCTTCCACTTTTTGACTTGAAGTTTTTTCTCAGACTTCATTTTTTTGCAAATTTGCAAATTTTCTTGGTCTCATATTTCGTAAACTATTTGAAATTTTGACTTATTTTCAAAGATAAAGTTGTAGCTATTGTCTCGGGCTACAATTTCTTTGAACATATTACTTAGAAAAAACTTCGTTTTCATAGTCGAAAATGTAGAAAATTCACCACTTTTAGTCAAGTTTTTTTCTTTTTTTTTTTTGAGATTTTGGCCTATAACAGCCAAACCATTGAGATTTTCGATCCAATACTCAGACAAATATTGTAGCCAAGACAATAGTTAAGAACTCTCTAGTACATCGCAAAAGCATTGGAGCGCTCCTTCAGGCAGTTTTGGCCTTGTGAAATTTTTCGTGAAATTACCATTTTCAGTTGTTCACAAGGCCAAAACTGCCTGAAGGAGCGTTCTAATGCTTTTTCGATGTACTAGAGAGTTCTTAGCTCTTGTCTTGGCCACAATTTTTGTCTTAGCATTGGATTGAAAATCTCAATGGTTTAGCTGTTACAGGCCAAAATATCCAAAAAAAAAAAAGTGACAAATGTCTGAGAGAAAAAGTGGAAGCTCGATTTTCACCGTAGGCGTATGGTCTAGTGGACTTTTTTGCTCAGCACAATCGCAAGAATAAGAAACGCGAAGCGCCAATAAAGGCGTTTTTCCTTCCATACAAATCGCCCCAGTCTAATGTACAAGCAATGAAAATGAGTGCAAGTGAGAATAATAAGTCAAGCGTGTGTAGAATAAGTACTAAGTACTTAGTTATTCGTTTGTATAACCACATGAGTGGAAATTTTACAGATGTATGTTATAAAAAGTATATAGTACATATCGTCGTACCATACGAAAACTAGCACTTTCAAAATTTTTTACAAAGTTCTATAAAAGAAATTTAAAAAGTGCTAGTTTTCGTATGGTACGATGATATGTAAAAATATATATCGTCGGTGATACTGCAATACGTTCCATGTCACTTTTCACTTCTTCCTGAATACACCTAAATAACCTTTTTACACTTTTGTCAATCACATAGATTTTGCTTTTATATATAACTTCGCTTTTATAAATACTATAAAAATGTAAAAAACACCGCGAAAAGTGAAAATATATATAGTTTTTTCTCCTTCTTCAAAAATTTATTCACGGCGACATAGAACGTCTTGCAGTATCACCGACGATATGTACATTTACAATATGTATTTTAACCCTTTTTGTCAGTTACATATATAAAAAATACTCAGACGAAATTTCCTAAATATAAAATGGCAATAAAAAAAAATTGGCATCAGGAAGCAAAACGTTTTGGAGGTTTTACTACTTTTATGGATAGTAGTGATCTTTTGTTCAGTGTTGGCATTATTCCGCCAGTGCTGTTACACAGTGCTGTTGCACAGTGTAGTCTAATAGAGAATTGAAAATAGTATTTTGAAACCATTTATAATTTTTAAAATTATAGGTAGGTTGTACTTTGAAATGTGTTGAATTACATTTACACTTCTTCCTGGTGGGTTGTTTATTATGCATACTTACAGTAGCGAATATACGCGTATATTGTATGAATATATTTTTTGCGAGGTGATACTTGAAGCAACAACACTCCAACACAATTGCAAATAGTATTAACCTACATTCAACCTATCTGTAAATATGTACTATTCATATACATACATACATATCGTCGCTATAGAAGAAAAAAGACGCAAACTGTTTTGTTGAGGAAGAAAGACGCAAACTTTTTTTCTTTCAAAGAAAGACGCATTAAAAATATTTTTCGAAAGAAAGACTCTTTATTTTTTTTTACTATAAAGAAAGACGCATTTAAATATTTTTTAGGAAAGAAAGACGTATTCGTTTTTTTTATTTTTTTGTCAATATTAATGCTAATATGTCTTTCTTCGCAGTTAATAATGCTAATGCGTCTCTGTTCGTCGAAATATTTTTTAATGCGTCTATCTTCGTCGACATGTTTTGTAAAGCGTCTTTCTTCCCCGACATATTTTTAATGTGCCTTTTTTCGTCGACAGATTACTGACATGCGTCTTTCTTCTTCCGGAGCGACGATATGTATTCAATACAAGTGTGCAATAAGTTGAAGGTGCTGCTGTAAAAAGTGAGAATCGATACAATTTCAATACAAAGTAGGCTTTCTATATTCCAAAATGTGTTCCGTGCTTGAATTGAATTACATATACATATGTAAAAAAATCTTCTTAGATTTGACTTTAACCCTTATATATCCCAATAAAGTTTAATGCATCATCTATGGCGTAACTGAAAAAAAAAAAATTGTGATGGAAACTTTGGCATAGTTTTATGGGATACGCTGGAAATGTCGAAAAAAAATGTCGAAAAACCAATGTCGAAATTTTCAAATTTTCAAAATGTCGAAAAACAATCGTCGAAGAAAAAATGTCGAAAAGTTAAAATGTCGAAAAATACTTGGAATGTTTTTTCTTTATTTTCGGTAGGTGGGTCGTCTTCGATATAATGCGACCTACAGGGTATCTAAGAGATTCCATATTTTATAAAAAATATGTTGATCTAAATAAATGAAATGAATAAATAAAGGCGAAGGCTGCCAGTGCAAAAAGGTTTTCTACTCAAAAGTACTGTGGATTGCTCTATAGATTTTACTCCAGTAAGAGAACTCTGCCGGCTGAGGGCCATACAACAACAACAACAACAATAACAAAGACAGCAGCAACAACAACCAATATATACGAATACCATTACAATGAATAAAAACAATGTCGTGTTTATGTTAATTTTCTTAAATTTTATTTAATAAAACATTTTAAATAAATTAGTGTTAATATACTTATGTAAGTGCATTATAGTGTATTAGAGTGAACTTTGCGGTATACGGGTATCTTTAGCGCTTTAAATTGACTTTTTCGGTAGGTGACCTTTTCACATTTACCGATTTATTATTAATAAACTATACATTTAAGCGCCCTATGGTTTACATTTTAGTGATCTATAGGACCCCCCCCCCCACACATGTCACACATCTTGTATTTTTTTCTTATGACAGTATTTGCCATTAAAATGGAGAAACCGCCACTAGATTTGTGAAAAAAAAAACTCAGCGGTGAAAGTGTAATAATTGCACATTTCCTTATAGCATAATATAAGCACATATTTATGTACAGAAAATATACATATGTATGTATACCTAAAAATATGTGCACATATGCTGGGGAGTTCGCCCAGTACCTTTTGACAGTGGGCATAATATACATACATATGTACATAAATGTGGTTGTACACAACACTATTGCCAGCGAAAAATAGAGATCAAGTGGCAACCGCAAGTGGCAACAACTGCAACAAATAAAATCACAGTAAATAACAACAAGCACTCAGCTTCTTTCATACGTTCATGTTATTGCATTTTTATTTGTATTTGTATTGTATTTGTACTAGATATCAAGTACACTTGGCCTGTGTGGTGAACAAGAATAAATATCACAAGCTATAGCATGCAATAATAGAAAGCTTGAAATATCTACGATGCAATTGTTGCTTCAACGAAATAAAACCGCCATACAAGCATTAGAGCAGTGCTCGGCTAAGAAATAAATTACAAGCGCGAAATGTAATGTAAGTTGTGAGCAAATGAGATGCAGTGAAGTACGCCTTTATGTCTTTGTTTTTAAGGAAAAATAATCACATGTGAGTTAGGTTTGCCGGCTGTTCAGATTTGATGGAGAATACACGATGGATATTGAAACCATCCTATAAATCACAAATCAATTGTGCTTCAGCAAAAGCTTTCTTCTGTTTAATGTGGCTTAACTATGTATGTACCTAAGTAGTGCGGGTTTTCTATTGGCTAGTAAGCAGATGAGGGTTTGTGTATTAGTTAAGTAAGGTTTGGTGCCGAAACATGCTTAAGCTCTCATACCCGCAAGTTTCCATGGATTTATTGTGGAGAGGAAAACAAAATTTGGCTCAGTTTTACCTAGAACCGGAGATCTCCACTTCGAAATACCCCGGGGGTACAGCCTTTAAGCGAGGAGATCTGCGAGCGCAAATTCAATGAAAGCCTCCCACTTTTTTCAGTGCATATTAAAGCTTTATACAGCTCGTTTCTATCTGAATTGCCAATCTTGGTCCTGGGGTGCATATTCGGGTGGGTGAGAAGAACTTGAAAAATTGTCGTTCGATAGCCTTTTTGGCTCCAACACACTGAGAGAAAAAAAATATATGGAGGGGTCAAAGAAATTGTTTACCTATTTTGAACACTACTTTCTTTGTTTTGAGTAAATTTTCCTTAAAACATGTTAAAAGGTTTATAAAATATTGTTGTTACATGCGTTACCATGGTTTCATATACTTGTTTTAAAAAAATTCATACATTAAAATAATGAAAAATTCTTTAAGCGCCATTCCATTCCCAACTTTCCTTGTTTTGAAGACTTGATTTCTTTAATTTTGAGAAATTAAATTCCCATACAAATCCCCATGGCAACGAATTTGTTTGAATGTTTTTTTATGTATTTTCCACATTTTTGAGAAAATTTACACAAAACAAAGAAAATTTTGTATTGGGACGCGTGTTCAAAATAAGGAAAGTTATGTCTTTGATCGAGAGAAATTTTTTTTTTGAGTGCATTGTCGCTCATTATATATGTTGGAAGAGAATCCTCGCCGTCCGACGAAACGATCAAATGCCGCAAGAGAAGTTGCAGTTGTCAGATCAGAAGTTGTAAAACATTTTGTTCTTTTTATTCCATTTTATATTAAAATCTAGTTATTAGATTACTAGGAGATGAAGAAAAGATGTACATATGAACATTTGGTACTGATCTATATTTTTATAGTGCATGTGATACATCAACTGTCGTAACTCTCAAAGTGGTTTCACATACACAGGTACATATGTACATACATATATTTGGCTCCCCCTATTGAGCACATTCTTTCCATACACCCTTTGTAAGTCATTCATAAGACCACACACAGTCATACATATGTACAGATATATAAATTTTATATTTTATCACAACTTTCCTGCTGAACTAATGCACAATAAACCAACCAACCAAGCAAACTATCAAAGTCAAAAGAAATATGTACATATGTAAGTAAGCGAAATATGCGAGTGAGTGAACGATTGAAAACACGTCAAATCAAACAAAATTAAATAAATCAATTCACTATAAAATGTAATTTTTATCTGACTATTGATTTCTATTACAAAATGTGTTTACAAATCGCGCTTAACAATGGGAAAAGGGATTTGAAAAGTGCTTTATTCTCTTTTTCACTAGCACAACAGCTTCTTTGTATGTTTTGAAGAAATAAATAATGTTCATGAATTTTCAGACATTTCCCCCTATAAACTGATGACCACAGGGTTTAGCTGATATGTACTATGTATTTATGTATGTATGAAGGTACATATGTATATGTATGAGCATCGTGGTAAGGAAGAAAAGCAAATATGTTACATATAATGACAGGATGTGCATTGATGCTTGTAAAATTAAATGCACGGAAAGGACGGGGTAATAAATGGGCAAGTCAACTGCTTTATCCGCTTTGAGCTAACGAAATTGGCTGAAGTGGCAAGCACAGATGCGTATTTTTACCCAGTTGCGAATAGACTAAAAGCTGCTTTGGAGTGTATTGCAGTAAAAAGATGAAAAGTGAATAGGAAATTGAAATAGAAATTGATATTGAAATGACATTTTAGTTGAATTTGAAATGAAAATTAAAAGTAATTTTAAGCGAAATCGTAATTGTAATTATAATTATAATTGTAATTGCAGTTGTAATTGTAATAGTGATTGTAATTGAAACTGTAATTGTAATTGTAATTGTAACTGTAATTGTAACTGTAATTGTAATTGTAATTGTAATTGTAATTGTAATTGTAATTGTAATTGTAATTGTAATTGTAATTGTAATTGTAACTGTAATTGTAATTGTAATTGTAATTGTAATTGTAATTGTAATTGTAATTGTAATTGTAATTGTAATTGTAATTGTAATTGTAATTGTAATTGTAATTGTAATTGTAATTGTAATTGTAATTGTAATTGTAATTGTAATTGTAATTGTAATTGTAATTGTAATTGTAATTGTAATTGTAATTGTAATTGTAATTCCAATTCCAATTCTAATTGTAATTGTAATTGTAAATGTAACTGTAATTTAAATTGCAATTGAAACTGAATGTTGATGATTTTCAAATAGTAATCACAATGAAGCACTCCAGCGGTTGTAAAGAATTTTCTCGAATTTTCTGAATTTTTGTATAAGCTTGGAGACACTGATTTAAACATATTTCATCGGAAAATTTCGTATATTTTTAGGAGAAATTAGCAAATTAATTTTATCTAGCAAATTAATTTTATGCATCTGGAACATTTTGTCCATTATTTAATGGAATTGGGGCACCTCCAAATAAAGGGCTAGGCCAATAATATTTTGCAGTATTACTTCTGTACTAGAAAGGCAACTTTCTGCAGGTAGAGCAATAGTGATTTCAAAAAAAAGCCCCAATTCACTCCGCCCTATTGTATACGGTTTGTTCCAGTTTGTTTTCTCTTTTACTTATATTGCTATCAATTTTTGCTTATGTTTTCAATTTGTGTTAATCATGATAACGCAGTTAATACTACGTGCGCACATCCTTCTCCAGCACTCTGCGCTTTTGAGTGCAGATACTCGTACATACACCCAACTATAAATTCACGTCGGACAAGTTGATTGTGCAACTTCGCTAGAAAAAAGTATAAGTATATGATGCATACACACAAGAACATACCTACTTACACCGGTGTATAAAACGTTTACAATGTACCTATAGACGCTTTAAATTTTTACGCTTACGCGCTTAATGCAACCGAATACGGACTTACGCACCATAAGTAGGTAATAAGCACAAGTAAAAAACTGGTCGATTACGAAAGGACAAACGTGGATAAAAGTTGTTCTTTTTTTTCCAAATTTCACATTAAATTTAAAAACACAAGCGACAGTGTAAGAGTTTGTTGTTTTATTTTTGATGACAATCCGTTTAATTTTATGGCTAATAACACTAATAAGTGTTGCGCTGAACGAACGACATTTTTTAAAAGTTAGTAAGTTTAAAGGACTTTAACTGTAAATTGACGCAATGTGAGAAAGTTTCACAACTTATATAATTACATTTAAGGCGTTTATGTGTTGGAAATTGGCAGTGCGATTCCAAATTGTTGCTAATTTCACATTAATATGTACGTGTGTAATGTAGTTGCGGAGTGAGTGGTTTAGGGGAGAACGGCAAAGCGAAGTGGCGTTTAAAGGCTTAATAGACACAGATATTTTTGATAGATTTTATGTGTAGGCTTTTACAACTTTTTTTCGACCCTATCTAGTACACATTCACCAGCAGAAATCCACTTTTTTGATTGTTCCTTGATTTATGGTGTGTTGTGATGGATCCAAGTTCCATCTACGGCAACAAAACGACGCAAAAATTCGTTCGAATTGCGGCTGAACATTGTCTAACACTCCTTTAAGATTGTCCTTGAATTTATCACTCGGTTACGCTTATTATCGAGTGCAAGCAATCGCAGAACCCATCGCGCGGATAGCTTTTTTGTGTCTAAATATTCATGCAAGATGTGATGTATTCGCTCAGTTAAGATGCCTGCGATCTCAGCTATTTCACGCACTTTGATTAACCGATCATCCAATATCCTTCCGTGGATGTTATCGACGATTTCTGACGTGACTACTTCTTTTGTTCGATCTGAACGTTCGACATGACTTGTGCTAGTACGACCACAACGGAGTTCAGTAAGCCACTTTTTAACCATGAAAATGATGGAGCAGACTCTCCATAGTGTTTATCAAGCCTTCCTTGATTACTTTCATGTTTTTTTTTTTTATAAAAAAAATAATGCATACGAAATTCACTTTTTACCATTTTTGTTAAAAACATAAGAGATTCTCGGTTTTAAGAGATAGTAGATAGATAGCTAGATTGTTGTTGAGGATTGTACTGCGACCACTTGGTCTATTGTACCCTCTCCTCGATCACATTATCTCGTCTAATGCGAGTTCCTCCAGAAATCGGAGGATAGCGCTCGGTTTTAGAGACTGTATGTGCCCCTGACGTGGACAAGGCATGCCTAGCAATCTTTCACGCTTTCTTGCAATGGCATCGCACTCGATCAGCATGTGCTCTGCAGACTCGACAGACTTGACAGAGATACATAGTAGTTCACATGGGAATTGTTGAATTTAAAATTACTGGTCATCAAGTTCAAAATGTCACGGAGAACAAATTTCAAACAACACTTTAATGTAGTATGTAATTTACTATTATCCTTTAGCACTAAGAAATTATCAATAGCGTAAAATTAACATTCTTCAATCCAACAAAACCAGCTTTCGTCGCAAGCAGAATCGTCTTTCGACAAATCATCTACGACAAAACTAATGATGAAGCTATCAAAAGCATTGCGCACGACATCAACTCTCCCTTACAGTTCACACACCCCACAAACACCTCAAGGCAATCGAAGCTTTAAAATACATACATATAGACAAATTGCAAAGAATAATCTTTGCGCATAAAAATGAGTACACATTCACAGTTGTACATACATACAGACATGACTTTTGTCAATTTACGATGCATTACAAATCCATCATGCACAACAGCAAAAAAGTAAAAAACTATATGTATAAAGTGCCAGAGAAGAGACATTTCCTGCCAACTTTGAAAACATGCAAAGGAACCGCATCAGCCGCCGCAATGAAACATTATGCTAATGCGATGTATGCAATCAAAAGCAAAAACGCAATCATATGTACATATGTATGCACGCACAAACATGCATAATCTAAAGGAAGTTTGCACTTGAGCAAGCCCGAAGGTGAATATGTAGTCGGTACATATGTAACAACAAAACGAATTGCGAAAGATGAAAGGAATATAAAAGCGCATACTTGAATGCAACGAAAGTTAGTGGATTAATGTTTTTACGATTACACATTGTAAATAGGAGCATACGGAAGAGCACTGAAGCTAAGACTGCAGCTGAGAGAGGCTGAGAAACCAAGTGTGATGATAAGCGCGCCTGTGTGAATGTGGAGAAAAGAGTAAAGAATGCATACAGATAGCACTGCAAGCAACGACCCAGCAGGGCTTTCTCTTACATGTAATGAGTAAAATCATCGAGAAATCTTGATTCATCGCTTATACTTTCGAATACGGATTGCATTACTTTAACATAGGCATGTCATTGGCGGTATTGTCTTACAATATTGTAGACAATAATGCATTATATAATCGCTACTAATATTGGAAAAAATAAGCTGTTACAAGTAATAAGTTCTTTCACTGGTATAAGTAATTGCATATATCACACAATCCAGTATAGTAATCTATAATGTATTATAATAAAAACTGGCAAAATAAATGAGAATGAGGGTAAATTTCTTTACAAAATTGCTATTTACAAAAATCTAAATCAATGTAGGCTTTGCAAAATATATCGACAGTGTTCCAAATCTTTTCGCTTATTTTATGCAATGCCGGTTAGCGAAAAAATAATTTTAAAACTATGAGTGAGCAATTTATGCCGAAAACAAATAGCACACAGAATGAATAAAGAATCAAAACATTCTTTGAAAAATGTATTTAAAAAAAAACACTATTTGAATAATAACACTGGATCACAAAATAAATTTTTTGTCTGTACTCTGAACGCGACCATCCTTTCTATATGTAAAATCGGTCGCTGATTCCGAAAATCACACCAAACGAAAATTAAATTTCCTTTTCACGGCTCCTATAACATTTTTCTCTAGTTCTTATAGTTTCTGAAATATTGACGATTAAATTTGAATTTTTTCGATTTTTTACGATTTTTTGAAGAAAAAATTGACTTTGTCAGACAATATCTTTAAAACCAATGTCTTCACCTTCTGTTTTACTCTTTTACGTGAAGCTCCATTCTATTGGGAAAAATATAAGCTATCAACGAAGAAAATCCATGGTAAAATGGAAAAGTTATAGGCGATCAAGTAAATACAGCCAAGTCGCGCAGTGCCTCTGCACGGGTATATTCTATGCATGTTATACCCGTAAACGCGCTTGTATCTACTGCGCTGCCAATGTGCTGCTACTGCAGATGTGTAGGTATTGGTACAATATGCATAGAATGTACCCGTGCAGAGGCATTGCGCGACTTGGTTGTATTTACTTGATCGCCTATAACTTTTCCAGTTTACCATGGATTTTCTTCGTTGATAGCTTATTTTTTTGGAAATGGAATGGAGCTTCACGCAAAGGAGTAAAACCGAAGGTGAAATCATTGGTTTTAAAGATATTGCCTGACAAAGTAAATTTTTTCTTCAAAAAATCGTAAAAAATCGAAAAAATTCAAATTTAATCGTCAATATTTCAGAAACTATAAGAACTAGAGAAAAATGTTATAGGAGCCGTGAAAAGGAAATTTAATTTTCTTTCGTTTGGTGTGACCCTAAGGAAGATAACTCACTGTGTTAAAGAGATATACAGGATTAAGTGGACTCATTGGCCAAATAACGGTAAATTGCCGATATTTCAAAAACCTTCCCATAGAATTAAAAATGAACCCGATTTTCGGAATCAGCGACCGATTTTACATATAGAAAGGATGGTCGCGTTCAGAGTATTTTTTGGCTGTAGAGCAGTGTAATTATTACACTATGTATTTGCACAGCTATTGGCTTATTTAAAAAAATTTCAACGATGGAATAACGCGACTAACCACGACAGTTTTATAATGACAACTGGCAAAATAAACGAGAATGAGGGTAATTTGGTTTACAAAACTGCTATTTAGAAAAATTAAAATCAAAGCAAAGCGTTTGCAAAACAAATAACGGCAGTACCCCAAACCTTTTCGATTATTTTCTGCATTACCAGTAAGCGAAAAAATAATAATTTTAAAACTGTCGCATTACAAGTAATGAGCAAAGTAAGCGAAGGAGTGTTTATTAGCTATTTGTAATGCCTTATTTCATTGAATACAAGTTCAGGCCATTACCAAAATATGGAAAAACCCTGCTGGGGAAATGCATTCACACACATTTTAAGCTCTTACAATGCCTCCGTGTACAGATTTCTTAGTCACTTGCTTAAATATGCACAAATACTTATGAACATATAGACATACACACACGACGAGAAGTGCAAGTAAATATTCGAAATATACAAGCCCTGCAAAAAATGCGATTAATCCGGGACATGTCCGAGATCAATCGCAAGGGAGCATGCGACTAATACAATTTTACATCCCTTTATATGGAGTGAATTGATCGCATTTGTTCGAGCATGTCCTATGAAGAGACTAATTGTTCAACTTGTATACCCGAACGGGTACCAATGTAGATTAATCGCTTTCATCCCGAACGGGTACAAATGTAGATCAATCGCTTTTATCCCGAACGGGTACAAATGTAGATCAATCGCTTTCATCCCCAATGGGTACAAATGTAGATCAATCGCTTCCAGCACGAACAGGTACAAATGTAGATTTTTCCAAGTTGTTCGCCAAGGCAATTTTTAATAACAATCTTTAAAAAATTGTAAATGTTCATACATATTTAAATAAAGATTATATAATGTTTTACTTTTGAAAAAAAAATCTCAATAAATAAATAAAAAAAAATTGAAGTTTTGAGTATGCATTATATGAGCGTAATGTAAGGGATTTTTTCAAAGGATATTTTAGGCAACATTTTGTTAAAATTATTTATTCATCATTGTTATTAAAAGAAAGGGTGTTCAATTCGATTCTCGAAAGAGATCAATCCGGGACAAATATCTTTCGGGATGAATCGCACGTTTTTTTGCAGGGAGGATTTAAGTCACGTATGTATGTATGTAAATATGGCAACAAAGGAATGCCGCATGCGTAAAAGAGAGATTTGCAGCGCGCAAAAGTTGTGAAATCGTCAAAATTCTTATTCTTATTTGTGTTTTTGTTGTCACTGTTTATTTTGCTTGCGCTCTGTGCCATTTGCTATTTCGGTAATGCACAAAGTGTGCTGTCGTTGGTTGGTTGCTCTGCTGCCCGGCGTTATAATAATACACTGGCGCTATTAACTCTGACGAGTTTTATGGCCGTGCTTCTCTCCCAATTCGAGGTGTGCTCCTTTTTGATTTTCCTACTAATTGGGTGGACCTTAGATAGGGTTGGTCCCCATACGAAAAAAAAAGTTGTAAAAGTCCGCCCCTAAATTTGAAGCTTATGTTGAGAGGGTTAAGGGACACAAAAAAAAATATTTTTTTGATCGTTTTCTTATTGTAAATCGTTTTTTTTTATTGTAACTTTGTTATTTTTCATCCGATTTTTAAAATTGATACGTCATTATTTTCGTATTTTGCAGCTCTACACTTCCTTCTAATGCTCTTTTGAGCTCTGAAGTCAAATAACAAAGTTACAATAAAAAAACTATTTCGGCGGTATTTCGCGAGATCAGAAAAAAAATAAAACTTTTTTCTTTAATCCTCTCTATATAAGCTTCAAATTTAGGGTCGGACTTTTACAACTTTACATATACTGAATTGCTTAAGAAAAATAGTTAAATAATATCTACGTTAAATAACTTCTTTGTGACGTAACTTCTTTGTTTATTAATTTAGTAAACCCGTTTCAAGGCAACATTGTCATGAATTTTGAAGCACTTTCATTTGGCAATACAAATAAGATAATTCGTGGACATACAAATAAGTTAGCTGACCCAACTATGTGAAAACGACTTCAGAGCTCAAAAGGACATTAGAAGGAAGTGTAGAGCTTCAAAATACGAAACTAATGACGTATCAATTTTAAAAATCGGATGATAAATAACAAAGTTACAAGAAAAAAACAATTTCGGCGGTATTTCGCGGGGTCAAAAAAAAAATTTTTTTTTGTCCCTTAACCGTCTCAACATAAGCTTCAAATTTAGGGGCGGACTTTTACAACATTTTTTTTCGACCCTATCTAGTGGACCTACAGTTTTATGCCGGCTCCGAACGGCGAATGCATTTTTTGTGAGAAGCTTTTTCATGGCAGAAATACTCTCGGAGGGTATGCCGCCCACTGCCGAGAGGTGATTGGAGTTTTACTAATTAGAAAAATTTTTCTGGCGTTTGCTCGCACCGGGGTTTGAACCCGAGACCTCTGGCATAGCAGGCGAGCACTCTACCCACGGCACCACAGCGGCCAGCCGGCTTTAGTCAGGCCTAATTAGCGCACCAGGCGCCATTTTGATGCACGCACTCATGGAACAAATAATTTCTGTAGTCACGGTTCTCCATCCGTACGAAACCACTTTTTGTTTCCCTCGATAAACCTTCTGACATCGGTTGTTGTTATTGCGGTTCATAATCCTTAACGAACCATTTGGTTCCTTCGATGAACCTGTTAAGGTCGGCTGGGTGGCAAACTCTTAACTACTTTAGGCTTTGAAATTCAAACCTTCCAAGGGCTTTATGTCTGATATGAGACAGTGCAGGACATTCGCACAGGAAGTGTGTGATCAATTCCTCGCTGCCATCTTGGTTGCAGCTTCTGCATCTAGTGTTGAATGGGATTCCCATCCGTTCGGCTTGTTTGCCAAAAGGCCAGTGTCCCGTGATAGTGGCTGTAATTCTAAAGATTTCCTTTCTTGATCTACTAAGCAGTTCCCTAGTTCTTGTTATGTCAGGCCAGGTTTGCTTCGTTATCTTGCATGTTGCTGTAGATTTCCACCAAAGTGTGGCCAGTTCCTTATGTTTGTTATGAATGTCGCTTTTAATGGCTGATAGGGGGCAGTTTAGCGTAACACTGCTCTTGATAGATCCATAGACGCCCCGGCTTTAGCCAGTTCATCTGCCATCTCATTGCCCTCAATGTTCCTGTGACCAGAAACCCAGCTGAGCGAGATGGACACTCCTTCCGCCGCTATTGCTTCAACAACATCTTTGCAGCTTCGGACTGTCTTGGATGTTGTTATGGGAGAGTTGAGCGCCATAAGCGCCGCTTGACTGTCTGTGTATTTTGTCTGTGTATATGTGTACCTCGCGTCCCCTGACTGTGCTTTCCAGCAACAACTCGCTGGCCCGCTCTATGCCTTGCAACTCCGCTTTTAATATGCTGGCTGAGTCTGGCAGACGGAAAGAGAGTGAGATATTTGGTTGCTCAGAGAATGCTCAAGACCCCACACCTGTGTCCATTTTAGACCCGTCTGTGTAGATCGAGATTGTTTCCTTCTACCGCACGCTATGCCTTCTCCATTCCCTTCTCGAGGGGAACCTCAGTTTGCGATCTATTTCGACACCCAAGTACTTAACCTTCGATTTCAGATAGGTCGAGAGTATTGCCGTCTATAGAAGGCATTCTGAATGTGCTGTGAAAAATCGCAAATTTATATTCCTTTACTGTGTTAACAGGAATAGCTTACTAAAAGCTTAAAGGCGATTATAAAAGAAAGATATCGCTCGCTACGCATTGCCCAAATACTTAAGCGACTACAGTAAAACTTAAAGAGAAGGAAAAGATGCTGCCAGCCAGCCATTAATTTTCTGCAAAAACATTCTTCTTACAAAGCAAACAAAAGAAAAATCAACTGCACTACAATTTATGTCCATATGTGCTAACCAAATGATTAACAAAGCACTGAAGCAGCTTGAGTATGAACTAGTTAATCTCAAGGAATACGGTGACGATAAGTTTATCGTTAAAAAGTAAAAAAGAAAAAGACAAAGGGCATTTAGTACGCTTAAGATATAGGATAGGTTACACTGGCTGGTCATTAATGAGCTGAGTGAGTGCGTAGTGTTACAAGACAATTTATTGAACATGAATAACTCTACATTAAAAGCCTAGACTAAAACTGGAGAACAATCCCGTCCCTTTGGCAAATACCAAAAGTTTCCTTACCTCTATTTTGGATACAGATTTGATCTCACTGAAAACAACTTACCCTAGTAGCCAAAGCCTTAGCCTGGAAAACGCAGGACAGGAGCAGAGAACATGCTCCACAGTCTCCTCCTGCAATCCGCATTCCTTACATTCACTTGCATCAACTAGTCCCATTTTGAATGCATGTAATACTAAAAGGCAGTTCCCTGTGAGGACACCGATTATAAGTCTGCACGATTCCCTTGTTTCCGCGCCTTATCAGTCTGGTCGATCATATACATACATATGTATATATAACTACCTATGCTTAATTTCACCGATTGGCATCGGAACGTCCATGGAGTATTCTGCTCCGAGACTTACATCCTTCTTTGCCAGCTCATCAGCTTTCTCATTACCGTCTATCCCCTTTTATAAATGGACATTATCCCTGTATATTACCCCTAATGCTTTCTTGCAGTCCGTCACACACTTGGATGAGGTGCTTTGCGACAGTATGGACTTTATAGCCACATACCTACATAAAAATTAATGCGTCTCCTTCGTACGTCATTACAGACTAACATCTCTGTTGCCCTTATTACAGTTAATACTTCTGCCTGAAAGCCACTACTGTGATCCGGCAGCCTAATACTGGTGCTGATATCCAGTTCACTTCTTAAGATATAATAGACTTGAGATATATGTAAATATAAGTAAAGGCGGCATCCAAGAGGTTGGGCTTACCAGAGGTAATGTTACACCTATGCTCTTTTACAAAGTTCTGCCTTATGTATACTCCTTAAAAAATTATGTAATGAATTAAAGGAAAATGGCGGTCAGTTTGTACATCAACCATCTGCAGACTTAACAGCAAAGATTGCGCCATTTAAATACTAAAGGTGAGTTAAAGATCTTACGGACAAAAAAGGTCTAATTTTATTTCTTGTTCTTCTTAATTAGCGCGTAGCCGCCTAAACGATTTTTGCCGAGTCCAATAAAGCGCGCCAGTCGTTGCTGTTTCGCGCTGCCTGACGCCAATTGGAAATACCAAGGGAGTACGAGTCAGTCTTCACCTGATATTTTCAACGCGGTGGTGGTCTCTCTTTTCCTGCTAATGCTATCACTAGTTGGACATTTCGATTACAAGGAAGTCTTTAATTCACAATAAAATCAAAATGTTGACGATTACATATGTATATAGATGATAGGGTATACTGAAATAATCTGGGTATAAGCAGTTTATTCCTTAGACTTCCTTTCAAGTAAAGGTAGTTTGTATAGGAAAACCAACGGACAGAACAATTGAAGATTCCTCATAAAGTGGACGTTTAAAAGGAGTCAATTTATTTTCCATCTAATCTTTACAACGCAGTGTATGCCTGCCTTTTGCTCTGCTGCCTAAAGTCGGTGTCGATAGCAATACTTTCTGGGCATCTACAATCATTCGAATAACATGAGGCTAAATTTTTATGCGTTGAACTACATAAGTCGAGATCTGTGTATAGCTCGTACATTTCAACATTAAATTTTCTTCGCTACTCGCCAATGCTAATGCGTAATTATCCATAAATTTGTCAAAGAATTTTTCTCGCGAATATTCTGAGAACCGCCCCATATGATGTTGGTATCGTCCATACTTCTGCGCCGTACAGCATGTACAGCACGATGGTTGGGCTTCCTAGTATAAATTTAATTAATCTAAAGACCTAGAAAAATTCCAAGTTTAAACTGAAATTCACCTTAAGCACAATTAATGCTTCACTTTAGGAATCTCGCGTTTTTATATTTGAGAAATTTATATTTTTTTATTTTTTATGGCTTTAAATTCGCACGAAAGTCAAAAAATAAATCTTTCTCTTAACACGAAATGAAATAAAATTTCGCGTAAGTAACTTTTTGTGTGCTGCATAAAATTAAAATGAATTATTATGCAAAAAAAAAAAACGACGGCAAAAATGTGTTTATAAAACGAATAAAAAGCACAAATAATACACATTTACAATAAAAACAAGAACAACAACAACAGCAACAGCAGCAACAATATATACATAGGTACTAGTATATAGAGTACTCGTAGTAGGCAGAGTAACAAAAGTAAATAATTAAAAAATAGAGAAACAAAAAAAAAAAAAATTGCGCATTAAATTTAACACACAAAATACAGCAACAACAGCGCAGCAGCACATGAAAAGGTTAGTTAAAATTTTCTCTCGCTTATTAAAAAAAAAAACAGCAAGCAAAACTGTCAGGCACGCCACGACGTATACGCAACATGTCAGTGCGCAAGTTGGACGGAGGACGGCAAACCTACTGCAATGCATAACATTCCATAGTTTGAGTGAGGAGTGTTCGTGACAAAGGAACTGTAAATTTTGCACATGCGAAATTTTAAAGAAGAATAAAAATTAAAATGTTAAAAAACAAAAAACTTGTGTGCCTAATTTTTTGAACAAAATAAATGAGTGAAAAAAGGTGAAAATAAAAAGTACACGAAAGAATAATAAAATCTGCTCAAAATGCAAAAAAAAAATACTACTATTACCAAGCAACTAGCACAGCACTAATTGAGCGCTATTTACTATACAAACAACTAAATTTATTAATAGTCTATTATATATAGATTTCACACAAATTGAGTGGGAATTTCAATACAACTCTGACAGCCGGTGTTCAGTGGCAAGCGAAATGTCATCAAAAGGAAATCGAAGATAAGTGAAATGTCATTAAATATCTGCATAGCAGCCAAACAGAGAAGTGCGTATTTTTATGGCAACTCTTCACAGGAGATTGTTTTGCGGAATTCTTTGATACACCACATACAGCGCACTCCGTCGTGGAATTATGTGGAACAGGCTTTTTTCGTACACTTGCGCTCAGCGAAAATGATTAGCTCGTATATTAATATTTAAATGTGTAGGTACTCATTTAATTGCATATGTGTGAAGATAAAAATAAGGGATATAATTTAAAGCTTAATTGACACAATTTGGCATTTCTGAAGATAATATTATGAGCTCCAATTGATGAAGCTTACCTGTAGCTTGTGCTCTAAATACGCAAAATGGCAGTAAAATTTTGAAAAGCTAATTTTTTAAGTGCGCTGGCCTATTCGCGAGTTAAACGATGATGGAAAAAGGTAAAAAAAATAGCGTTGGAGAGAGAGAGAGAGAGCGAGGGAGAGAGAGGAGAAAAAGCAGCACAACTCGCACCGCTGCTTTAAAGCCCGTCTGCACATAACTTAATTCGCCAACGAAACATGTAGCTAAACATCTCGCGAAATAACCCGTCTCCACGTAGCTGATCGTTCCGCACTTTGATATTTCTCATTCTTGTTCTTCTTCAATATATGTATGTTTGCTTATCTTTGCGTTTTTGTTTTTTTCTGTGTAACATTTCGATAGATTTGCGATACAAAATTAGAGATGGCATCGGTATTAACGGGGTTGTCAAGAGCATTGAGAACGAATCACGTGTTTCATTCGTCATTCGCTCTCAGAAATTTGTATAGAAATTAGCGCGTTTCGGCACTGGTTTCGAGGGCGAACGACGATTGAGAGAGCGAATGCAGATAAAAAGAGTGAACACATTATGTCTATCCGCCCTCCTACGTTTAGTCTATCCGCCCTCCTACGTAGTAATACCTGTCCGGTGGTTCCGTAGGAGGGGCTTTGGGTGGGAGTAGGTTAGGTTTAGCGGGTTAAAGTCTCGCGCCTCGGCTTTCGATGCTTCCCCCTACTATAAAAAAAAACACATAATGTGGAGACTTGGTATTAGGCGTTAGATGGTTGGTTTTAGTTGAACAGCAATTAAACAAGATTTTCTTAGAATAAAAAAGCTAAAGCAAAAACCGCTGCCAACCGCCGCTCAACGCCTGTCAAAAAACACAAAAGTATGTACGCATGTATAATAATAAAAAAGTCGACAATATGCAGCAAATTTGTATGTAAATTATATAATTAATTATGCTAATTACTTGACAGCAAGGTAGCGGCTGCGACTGCGACTGCAGATACGATAAGTGTGAGCAGCTACCGTTGATGCAGAAAAATATATATGTATGTATGCGTGTGCATAGGCAGTAAGCTAAAAATATGCAAATGAGCGTGCAAAATGCAAGGTAGTAATTAGTAGTAGTGACGGTACACAGTGCGCGAGGATAGTAGTGGTATAAAAAAGTTAAAATATACATTTCGCATTTGTTGAAATTAGTGGTTTTTTATGAAAAATTTATATGAAGAATTATGTTCCTTTTTTTTGAACTCATAGTCTTCGAGTAGACTGTGGCAAATTCCTGCCGGAATGATAATGGCAATTTGGTAACCGACATACAGAGCGTACAAGTTGTGTACGGACCACTTCGCCTCCTGGCTAGATAACAACAACAGTGAAATTGCTGAAGGAGATGTTGTATGACCTGAATCCTCAATAGCAGAATAGCAATATCTCCTCCAATAACTCCTATCAAGAATATGGTCGGACGAGCGCATGCCCGACGATTGGAACTTAAGTGTGCTCTGCCCAATCCACAAAAAAGGAGACTCCACAGTACGCACCAATTGTTGTGGGATAAGCCTCCTGAATATCGCATATAAGGTCTTAGCAAGTGTATTGTGCGAAAGACTGAAGCCCATCGTCATCAATCTGATTGGACCTTATCAGTGTGGCTTCAGACCTGGTAAATCTACCATCGACCAGATCTTCACAATACGCCAAATACTGGAAAAAAACCCATGAAAAAGGAACCGACACACACCATCTCTTTGTCGATTTTAAGGCCGCTTTTGATAGCACGAATAGGAATTGCCTATATGCCGCAATGTCTGAATTTGGTTTCTCTGCAAAACTTATATGGCTATGCCAAATGACGTTGACTACCACCACCACCTACGTCAGAATTGGGAAGGACCTCTCCGAACCGTTCGAGACCAAACGAGGTTTCAGGTTTCTCCACGACGTAACCAGTCCCAATGGGACGAGGCTGATCGACTTCGCCGGGTCACGAAACATGGTCATTAGCAGTACCAGATTCCAGCACAAAAAAATACACCAAGCCACATGGCTGTCCCCTGATCGAAAAACGCGAAATCAAATTGATCACGTCATGATCGACGGCAGACGCAGCTCCAGCATCCTAGACTTGCGCACAATCCGTGGTCCCAATGTCGACTCCGACCATTATCTTGTAGCAGCCAAGGTACGTACCCGCCTCTGTGCAGCAAAGAATGTGCCAACAGGACAGCAAGGAAAGTTTGAAGTCGAAAGGCTGCACATGACGCAGACAGCCAATGAATACACCACTCGGCTCTCACTCCTGCTCTCTGAGAGCAATCCTTCACCAAACGATGTATCTGAGGAATGGGAACACATCGCTCGTTCACTTCGTATCGCCGCTGAGGAATCTATAGGATACAAGCGAGCCCGCAAAAACACAAGACAAGAATATTTATACGCTTAGTCGGATGATTGATACATATTTTCAAAATGGGTGTGGCTACGCCCACCTCTTGCGGTACTCGCTTTTTATAAAATACACCGTATATCGCACAAACGCAAACAAACAATAAAAGCATACAGCGGAGTATCTTATGTTCGATTCCACTCGAACTTAGGCTTCCTTGGTTGTTCTAGCTAAAATATATTTAATTCTAATCCATTACTGGGTATAAAGTCAAATTCGATAAAATTACGCATTTTTAATATTTTTTTTTAGATTTATTGTGGAACGGTTTTCCGTCATCCTTAGCTTTTTGTGAACTCTTGGCCAACAAATATCGAGCCCTAACCGCCATTTTAGTGTAACCAACAGAAAGTAAATTTACAGTAGAAGAATTGTGAAGACGAGTAACGAAAACAACACCAAAAACAACAACAAAATATTAGAATTTACAGTAGCAACAAAAGGAGCAGCATCAATAGGAACAACAAAAAAATATTAACAGTGACAATACCTAACAACAAAAAATTATACAAAAACTATAGTTGCACCTTAGTCATAAGAAAACATCTAGAAAACCTGCCGAGTTTCGACAGTAGGCAGCACTCTAGTGTAGATTAAATGGTAGATATACGCTGTTTTTGAAGTGTTGCCAGTTGAACGGATTTGATTGCTTTATTTATCACCTGTTCGTATATATTAAATTATGATTTATGTTAAAAAAAAGTCAAAGCTAATTGGTGTTATTGCCTTCTCAGTTGGCAACTAAGACAAAATTTGCTTTGTTGAATAATGGAAAATATGTTCCCATAATTTGGAGGACACTATTTGCACAACTGAACACACATTAAGTGCAAAATCAATTTTTATTTGCACTCATTAAGAACAATCGCACGTAAACAAGTCCAAAGGAAACGTAAATACAGTAAACCCGTTTTGCTTGTTAACTAAATGTGTTTTTGAGAAAAAACTTGCTAACCTCGAACCCAAAATTTCGTGGAATAGGTGTACAACTGCAATATCTCTACTGATTTGCGGTATAAAAGGCGCTTAGAGCTTCAACATTTCATAGTTGAAACTAAATTCTCAAAAGTGCTTAAACTATAATTGCTAGTTAAAATGAAGTGCTCACTAATTTTTCTGACCGCACTTGTGGCTTCAGTCTTGTTAGTCCAACAATCCGCTGCTGATGACAAAGTTAGAAATAAAGAAAACACCGATACTGAAGGCGAAAGTGTTCAGTTGCTCAATAAAGGTTATGATGGCATTAAATTTCGAACAAATTCACCTTCGAAGTTGAATACTGAAACAAAAATTAGTTTTTTTGGAAAACATGATGATAGTGAGGGCGAAGTGAAAGGCTCTTCGGAATCGGAAGGGGAATCGGGAGGGGAATCGGAAATGGGACCAAGTAAGGGGAAGAGACCGAGTAAAGAGAAGCAACCAAGCAAGGAGAAGCAACAAAGTAAGGAGAAGCAATCAAGTAAGGAGAAGCAACAAAGTAAGGAGAAGCAACCACTTAGCGCCGAGGAACAGCGTAAGGCAGAGGAATGTAATAAGAAGCAAACCAAATAAAGTAATATTGCTTCCTGGAAATCTTTTGTATTTTAGAAAAATTATGCATAAATCTTTATTATTATCTAAATGCAAAATAAAAACACAGTTTTACTGTTGTACATAGATATATGTATATTTTCATTATAATAAGCGTATTTCCGTGAATAAAATGGGGATTTAATATCCGCCTATGAACATACATATTTATGTATGTATGTATATTTTTATACTCAGCTGTACTAGTACACAGAGTATTATAGTTTTAATCACATAACGGTGGATTGTAACAGAATGAAATAATCGAGATAGATATAGACTTATATATATCAAAATGGTCAGGGTGAAAAGAGAAATCGATTGAGCTATGTCCGTCTGTCCGTTCGTCCGTCCGTCTGTAAACACTCTAACTCACGAAAAAATTGAGATATTTTGATGAAATTTGAAATGCAAGTTGGTATCGAGACTGGGACGGCTGGTATTGAAAATGGGCGAAATCGGACCATGACCACGCCCACTTTTCCTATACAGAAAAAATCGGAAATTTGGTATCTCAGTCACTGATATAGCTGCAGCGATGAAATTTTACCCACGTGAAGAGTTTAGACCCCTATGAAGAAATTTGATGAAATTTTGGAAAATGGGCGGTGCCACGCCCACTTATTAAGGGGAAAACATTGAAAGTTTTATGAGTCATAACTCAGAAACCATTGAAGATATATCGATGAAATTTGGTACGCGTAATTTACTTACTTAGGAAAATGTTTGGACGAAAAATTGCCAAAATCGGTTGACGACCACGCCCACTTTTATATATGGGTATTATAAAGTGGCCTAATAAAAACATTTTAAGCGATATCTCTGTCAAATATAAAGATATATCATTGAAATTTTATGACAGGAGTCCAACTGCGGACATAAAACGAAAAACACAAATCTCTCACGAATTTCAAAGTGGGCTAATATGAATAACCCCAAGTTAAATGCATCAAAGACAAAAGCAATATTACTGTCGGCTAAACATTTTGACCTCAATGGTGTGTCTCCACTAACGCTTGATGGAACAAATATTAAGTATGTTGATAATGTAACAAACTTAGGTTTCAGAATAAACTCGAGGTTATCATGTGGACCACATCAAGTATATAGTTAGAAAAATTTACGTCATTCTTAGGAAACTATATCATAATGCCTACCAGCTACCTCAGCAGACTAAGTTAAAGATCGTTAGAGCACTCATCATTCCGCATGTCTCGTATGCTGAACTTATATACTGCAACCTCGACGCATCATCACATCATAAATTGCAAGTTGCTTTAAACAATGCGGCACGATTTGTATTTGAGAAAAGAAAGTATGACCATATCTCGTACTATTCTAAACAGATTCTTGGTGGCGATCTAAGTTCATACTACAAATTGCGTGCGGTTATATTTTTGCATAAGATCATTTACACTCAAAATCCATCTTACTTATATAATAACTAGCTGACCCGGCAAACTTCGTTCTGCCCAAAACAGATTTTTTTATTAATTTCATTTAAAAAATTATTATTACACCGGTATTATTTTTAATAGAAAATTAACGATTTTTCACTACTTCATTGTGTATACAACTTCAAAAATATATAATTTTAGTATTCAGTTTAAGGCTGCACGATACACAACATTTTTAGTTTTCTGTTCCGGATATTTATTTTCACTGAGTATTGGCTATTTTCACTAAGTAAGTAAGAGGATCCATAATGGTTTTCAGGCTCCTCCTCCAACCCTTTTAGATATATTCAGCCTCAAAAGTTTAGTACGTATGGGAGGTGCAATACCCCATTTTTCGATAAATCTTTTTTTTTTTTGGGTGAACATGGTATTAATATCGTATATCTGCATAGTCATTTCTATGTACATGCCATGAACGCTTTTAAGGATATTTACCCTTAAAAATTAAGAATGCATGGGAGGTGCCACGCCCCCTTTTCCCAAAACTACTGTTTTTTTCATAAGCACGCTATTGATATCGTTAATCTCCTGATCAATTTTCAGGTCCCAACCTTAAACGCTTTTATAGATATTCAGCTTGAAAAATTAAGTTTGTATGGGAGGTGCCACGCCCCCTTCTCCGATAACCTACACTTTTATGCGCAAAAATTGTTTTGATATCATATAGCTCTGTACCAATTTCCAGGTCCCTGACTTAAATCCTTTTAAAGATATTCAGCTTAAAAAATTAAGTGTTGTTGGGAAGTGCCACGCCCCCTTTTCGTATAACTCCTATTATTTTGCGTTAATATGGAATTATTATCGTTTATCTCCACACCAATTTCCAAGCCCCTAGCGTAAACAATTTTAGAGATATTCAGCATGAAAAATTAAGTTTGTATGGGAGGTGCCACGCCCCTTTTTCCGATAACCCCCACTTATGCGTGGGAATGGTTTTGATATCATTTAGTTCTATACCAATTTTCAGCTCCCTACCTTGAACTGTTTTAGAGATAATCAGCTTTAAAAATTAAGGTTGTATGGGAGGTGCCACGCCCCCTTTCTATACCAATTTTCAGCTCCCTACCTTGAACTGTTTTAGAGATAATCAGCTTTAAAAATTAAGGTTGTATGGGAGGTGCCACGCCCCCTTTTCTGATAACCCCCAATTTTCTGAGTGAGAAGGGTTTTGATATCACCTACCTCTATAGCAATTTTCAGCTCCCTACCTTAAACTGTTTTAGAGATAATCAGCTTTAAAAATTAAGTTTGTATGGGAGGTGCCACGCCCCCTTTTCTGATAACCCCCAATTTTCTGAGTGAGAAGGGTTTTGATATCACCTACCTCTATACCAATTTTCAGTTCCCTACCTTGAACTGTTTTATAGATAATCAGCTTTAAAAATTAAGGTTGTATGGGAGGTGCCACGCCCCCTTTTCTGATAACCCCCAATTTTCTGAGTGAGAAGGGTTTTGATATCACCTACCTCTATACCAATTTTCAGTTCCCTACCTTGAACTGTTTTATAGATAATCAGCTTTAAAAATTAAGGTTGTATGGGAGGTGCCACGCCCCCTTTTCTGATAACCCCCAATTTTCTGAGTGAGAAGGGTTTTGATATCACCTACCTCTATAGCAATTTTCAGCTCCCTACCTTAAACTGTTTTAGAGATAATCAGCTTTAAAAATTAAGTTTGTATGGGAGGTGCCACGCCCCAGGCACGTAGCCAGGGGGGGGGGCTAGAGGGCTGAAGCCCCTCCCCCCCCCCCGAAATAAAGAAATTTTTTAAATAAATCGCAAATAAAAAAGATTTATCACTGACTGAATCTTTTGAAACTCTTATACACAACTCAGCTCAAACCTATAACAGTCGTACGCAACTACACTGGACGGTGACTGACTGTCGCCGTTTCGTCAGCGTTAAGATCTATGCGAAATACAAAAAAATATGGCACGCGCCAAATAAAACATTTACATTCAATTTATGTAGTGAGTATTTTAGATCAGTGATGCTCAATTGCGAAAGACGCAATAAAATACCAAACACCAGTGATGTCATTTTCACTTCGATCGAAGTATTTCACTTCACTTTTATGCCTGTCACTTCGACACTTCCTCTTTCCCCAAATCACTTCGATTTTGATCAATCAGAATTAACTTACTCTTATAATTTATTCTTACAAATCGCTATCTTAGAGTGCAAATTGTGTAACTCCTTTTTTTCAAACTTTGTAGGAGAGACAAAAAACAAAAAATAAAAAAATTTTGAAACGAAAAAAAAATTTCTGTTCATGTAAATGTTTTGGACCTACACAATTTTCTTCGCTTTTTGGACTTACACAATTTGCGTATGACTGAATAAAAACGAGTAGAAATATGACAAGTATCACAGACTTGTTTAGTGTGATGCGCAATTGATTTTTTTAGCGTTCTACATAAAAATACACTTTTTCATGAAAGTGGACTTACACAGTTTGCACTCTAAGCTAGCGAAATACTAATAAAAGTTGCATATGCAATTATGCAAGAGGTAAATGTTTATAGAATAATAAGATATGGCATCCCTCATTGAGATGAATAATCGATTTTTTAAAAGCTCCTCTTATCTCTAGGGTTTTATCGCTTTTTCTAAAAGTTTGACACAGGGCCTCGGAGCGGAGTTCGAAGCAAAAAAAAAAAACATTGGCAAATAATAGCTCGTGCACAATTCATTTAAAGCAAAGTGAAATTCCAGATGCTTGCTGCAATTAACACTTTGACAATTTCCACTTACTTTTTTGCTTTGATTTATAACACTGATTTTGTGCAAAATATTCTGGGAATCGACTTTTTTCTGCTTATTTCAAATGATATTTTTTACTCTTTATTGTTCATTTTACGTAGTTGCGCGAAATCGCTAATATAAATGTAGATAAACAAAGAATACACACACACATATGAATTAATGTATGTATATCATTTTATTTCTTTTGAATTTTCAAAATAGAAATAATGAATATGAAATGTTTTGTTTTTTTTTTTTAGAAAAAAAAAAATTACCCTTAACAGCCAAAAATAGCATTCAAATGACTATTTGCTAATTTCTACCATTTTTCCGTTTCTTGATTTTCTGTTCGTTTTTCATTTTTTCTAAATGTTGTGCTAAACACACTGTAGTTCGATTCGAAAGAAAATTCCATATTCCATATAAACTATATTCTACAGTTTACGAATGTGCTTTCGAATTTAATTTCACTTTAGAATAGAACTACAGAGTGCGGGCCCAGGAATAAAAAGATCTCGTATTTATATACATGAAACAATATAAACAATTGAATATGCTGCATTCATATATACATATGTACATAATGTACGACCGCCGCGCTTCACTTCGATTTACTTCGAATCACTTCGATTTTTCAGCCGCTTCACTTCGCTTTAAAATTTGGCGATGACAACACTGCCAAACACTAGTGTTTGAGCGATAATTCTGCTACTGCGAAAAATATTACACAAACACGAAAGCGACTGAACACGCCCTGCAGGGAACTCAATAACTAGTGAGCAAAATTTCTAGTTCCGAACCAGCGCAAAGGTGTCAAAAGGGAACTAGATCAATTGTAGTTAGACCCTCACCAGTTCAGGAGGAGTGAATTGAGTGACCATTATAAGACACACTTTGATTTGTATGCAATTTCAAAGTGACAAAAATTCTATGAAAATTTTTCGTTCGTTCAATTTCCGTCGGCTTTGTATATTTTTGCAATTCTCAGATGTTTAGTGAAGCGTTTTATATAAAGAGTTTTCTATTTGCATCTTAACTTGTATGAAATGAAATGTTCCCCTAATTATGCTTTTCCGATCCCTCAGGCTTATTTTTAATTTTTTTTTTATTTTACTACTTTTTAAATATTATTGTAAATTTTTATTAAATAAATAAATAAAAAATATTAGTTAAAAAAAAATTATCATCCACCTTGACACCGATAGGATTCGAACCCGCGCCCCTCAGATTGAAAGGCACATGCGTTAGCCAGTCGACCATCGCGCCACTTGCATGAAGTGTGTCAAAGGCTGCACTTAAGCGGCAGATGTAAAACTGTAGAATTTGTAGGTAGTTGTAGCTCAGAACTATCGAAATTGTGCCAATAAACGAACTAGTGTAAACTGTAGAATTTAATACTAGTTCGGAACTATCGAAGATATAGTGCAGAGGGTGACAATTGACACCGCCTAGGACATCGCCGTGTTAAATTCGCCAGTTGATAACATGCAAAAGAGATTTAGCTCGCACTAGTAGTGTCGAAAAATGCACTAGAAGCGACCTAGTTCGGAACTAGAGATTTTCCCTACAGGGCGTACGCTAGGTCTAGACCAGACATAGGCAGCCCATACCACAATTGTGGGAAGTTTATATATTTTTTTACTTCAGCCCCCCCTGAAATGAAAAGCTGGCTACGGGCCTGCCACGCCCCCTTTTCTGATAACCCCCACTTTTCTGAGTGAGAAGGGTTTTGACATCACCTACCTCTATACCAATTTTCAGCTCCCTACCTTAAACTGTTTTAGAGATAATCAGCTTTAAAAATTAAGGTTGTATGGGAGGTGCCACGCCCCCTTTTCTGATAACCCCCACTTTTCTGAGTGAGAAGGGTTTTGATATCACCTACCTCTATACCAATTTTCAGATCCCTACCTTGAACTGTTTTAGAGATAATCAGCTTTAAAAATTAAGGTTGTATGGGAGGTGCCACGCCCCCCTAACATTTTTTAATTTTTTCTTCGACTAAACCTTCGTGGGGTAACAACAAACAAACCCCCCTAAGGAAGTATTTGATTTGGTTCAGCCGTTTTCAAGTTTTAGCGTTACAATTAAATACCAAATCATTTTTATATATATAGATATTAAGCCAGGTCAGTGTCCAAGAACATTAAATCTTATTGTCCCAAAACACGAACACCTCGCCTCGGAGCGCATGTTCTTTGTTAGCACAATAAAGTTATGGAATTCTTTAACACTTAATATAAAGCAAATAAGGCATCCAAAGTGTTTTAAAAAGGCAGTTCTAAATTTTCAATTTCTACATTTTACTCGATCTAAAGTTCTTAATATTTTCTCAAATTTATTTATTATCGTAAACAATCAATTTCTCTCTGCTTGTTTATTAAACATAATTAGTCTATAAGTTAAAATTGAATACATACTTCGTTAATGTTACTACCATAAGATGTACTACTAAAAGACTTGGTCTTACTATGTACGAAACCTTAAATAAATAAATAAATTTTGGAAAAAGGACGTGTCATCGCCTCCTTTTAGAAGCAGGAATATACGAGATTTCTGAGCCCATAACTCGACAAATAATTGAGATATTATGACGAAACTTGGTTTATACACTTCTATAACTTGTGTTAATACACACGTAAAAATTTATTGAAATCGGTTTATGACCACGCCTACTTTTAGCAAAGATATTTCTGTACCACCCTTTGGGAATTTGTAACGTGACATCTTTGTAACTAGAAGTCATAAAGGAATGAAATTTTGCACAAAGAATAATATTCATATGCTTAGTTGGATGACTGATAAAAATGTTGAAAATGGGCGTGACTACCCTCACTTTATGCAGCACTCGCCTTATAGAAAGTACACCGTGTTTCCATCAAACGCAAAGAAACAATGAAAGCATACAGCTGAGTATCTAATGTTCGATTCCACTCGAACTTTGACTTCCTTACTTGTTTTTTCTTTTTTTTTAAGTAGGGGGAAGCATCAAAAGCCGAGAAGTGCGAGACTTCAACCCGCTAAACCTAACCTACTCCCGCCCCAGAGCAGACAATACTCCCACGGAACCACCAGATAAGGTATTACTTCCTGGGAGTGGGGATTAGACGTTTAAGTCTACTGAATTTAATTGCGGACGGACCGACGCCTACGTTGATCTGTTAAACGCAGTTGGTTCATAATTGAGGCTGAGACCTAGCTAACTATATCCCATATAGCAGAGGACTGGCACATCAGTGCAGTCAAATTTTCCACCGTGACAGCTGTTCCTGATATATCCTGTATTCGCCTACGTTCTGCTAATGGTCGAGGACATTCAAAAAAAAAATGTATATAACTATGCATATATGTATGTACGTGTAGAAATACTGGCACTACTCTAAGGCACGTTTCCAGCATTTTGACTGACTACCACCCCCAGCTACTAACACCATTCGCTTATTTCCGTTGACTTTTGCCATTTCGTTACTCCTTCGCGCGCTAAACATGAAAATTTTTTTGGCATTTCGTTACTCGTTCGCGCGCTAAACATGAAATATTTTTTGGCATTTCTATGTGTATTTGGCGTGTGTCACCGCATTTGGCCACAAATCATAATGAACAACATGCCATGCCATGCCATTTTGGCATTTTCAGCTGTGTGTTAATGTATTTATTTCGAGTTTGAGTTTCGTTGTTTGCCGCTTATTAATGCATTTCATTACTACATAGTCTCGGCCATGCATGTATTAAGTTGTTGTTGTTGTTTGTGGTTTTATGTGTTGGCGTGCAATAATAAGACCGCTACTAAATACCACACTAATCCTAACAAAAAAAAAAAAATAATAAATCCATAACCATTCGCGGAAACGTATAGCAACTGTTTTAGTCAGAGCCAAGTAAAGGCTAAATTGACAAGCACAGGAAACAGTTTGGCTGAGCGTGTAGCCACATTAGCAAAAACAACAACAAATCATACAACAACAACGATACTGTGACATGCAACGTACGCGTAAAATTTCCAAGCATGTTTGTGCGGCAATTTTCAAGCCTGCCACATATGTATATTAAGCCGTATCACGTTATATGGGCAAAAAAAAAGTTGAGTGTGTGTCAGTTTTATTTGAACACTTATGTCGAAAAAATATTTTTGGTGTAAAAAAATGTTTTTTAGGCCCGCGTTAAAAAAAGCCAAATCGCGTTTTTTGTAATAACTTTCTTATTTGATGTCGGATCTCTAAGATCTTTATATCGGTGAAAAGGTCTCGGTCAGCACTATATTTGGCCCATATAAAGTTTCGACTTTAAAGGTTGTTCTGAGTTTTACCTTTCAAAATTTTGAAGTTACTATCCCTAGATTTTTTCTTTTTAACCACTAATACAAAGCTCTCAAAAAACCATGAGGAATCCCCCCAAAAAAATCTAGCCTTTATTCACAAACAAAAAAACTTCTTTCATAAATATCTCAAAATTTGGAGGGCATCGTCATTTTCGGTCTCGGTTATCATAGACAAGAAGATGTTTTTGGGATTAAAGTAAAATGCATTGTTTTCAATTGTAGGCTGAATAATTAACTGCATTTCTAGGGGCAGACGACGCATCCAGCGCAAGTATTGATAATATATTTAGACTTCCGTTGTCTCTTTAGGCGCGTATAATTTTACAACGAACTCTAGCAGTTTTTCTAAACAACTTGGATGATTTTACGATACGCACGGATGCAGAAATCGTGAAGCGGTTGTACCCGCGCACTGTGCTTAGTGGTCCCACTTGAATACTTGCCAAATCTTCACTACAGCCATTATCATTCAATATAAATAACGTTAATCAGCTCGAATAGTCCAATCATCAATAATTTTTTGCATATCATGTGTCCAGTATTGGTAGCTGTTCCATCGTGGTACAGCATACTCGAGTCAAGCCAGGAGTTAGAATAGTGATGGGCGAGTCCGAGATGTTTAGACAATCGAGAGAATCGCCATCGTTGCAAAATCACAATCGAGTCAAAAGTTGACTCGCTCCTCGACTACACAATCGAGATGTTTTTGCGATTGTTCCGAGTCAGCGAGTCGGAGGTTGTTTCGATGACATCTCGACTACACAATCGAGATGTTTTTGCGATTGTTCCGAGTCAGCGAGTCTGAGGTTGTTTCGATGACATCTCGACTACACAAGCGAGATGTTTTTGCGATTGATCCGAGTCGGCGGGCCGGCTGTTGTTTTGATGATTTGTTTTAGTTGATAAAATAAACTGAATGAGTGTTGTTGATGAAGAAAGTAGGATTGTTAATGGAAGTGAGGCAAATACATATGTAAATAAATGAACCAAATTGAAAAATATGCTATATATAGACGCTGCATTTTTGCAATCACAATTAAAGAGTGTCGTGCTTAATAAATAAATTAATTATTTAAACATTAATACATTAATAAATTTTCTGAAGTGAGACGCTTACGAAACAAATTAATTTTACGAGCAGTGACAACGGCAATAGATTTGTACCACTGTATAGGTACTTTTTTAAGCAATTTTGATATTCAAGCGGCAACAACAAATGTTATGTATTTTTTGCAGCTAGTCCGAAATGTAGGGTTGCTTTGAAAACGAGAGGAATCATTGGCGAGTCCGAGATGTTTTAGCGATTGTTTCGACTGACGGCAATTTACGACTTGACTCGAATACGAATGAAAACCATCGAGACCATTCGAGATGTTTCAACAATCGAGAGAATCGAATAAAACATCTCGGACTCGCCCTTCACTAAGTTAGAATACTTTTTAATCAAAAACTCATACTATATGGCGTAACTGCCTCACATAAATAAGAACTTGGGATAATTTTTCTAAAAACACAGGTTCCCTAATTTTACAACGGTATAACTTTTTTGTTTGTGAATAAAGGCTACAACTTTTTTAGCGGAGTCCTCGTGGTTTTTTGAGAGCTTTGTATTAGTGATAAAAATAAAAAAATCTAGGGATAGTAACTCCAAAATTTTTAAAGGTAAAAATCAGAACAACCTTTGAGGACGAAACTTTATATGGGCCAAATATAGTGCCGGCCGAGACCTTTTCAGCGACATAAAGATATTAGAGATCCGACTCCAAATAAGGAAGTTATTACAAAAACGCGATTTAGCTGTTTTTAACGCGGGCCTAAAAAAAATTTTTTTTCACCAAAAATATATTTTCGACATATGTGTTCAAATAAAACTGACACACGCAAACTTTATTTTCGTGATACGGCTTAATGTACATACATAACTATGTACGTTGGAAAAAAACTTACCTACACTGCAAAAAAAATTCATAAGCATAAGCGGAAGCGGAAGCCTAAAAGCCCGTCTCCACATAACTTGATTCACCAGAGAAACATGTAGCAAAACATCTCGCTAAATAACACGTCTCCACGTGGCTGATCGTGATTCAGTTTAACATATCTCCTTCTTGTTCTTCTTAAATGTTTGTATGTTTGCTTATTTTTGCGTTTTTGTTTTGGTCTGTGTGAGATTTCGATAGATTTTCGATACAAAATTAGAGAAGGCATCGATACCATCGCGTTTGCTAAGAGGATTGAGAACGAAATAAGTGTTTCAATCTTCACTCGCTCTCAGAAATTTGTATGGAAATTGGCGATATTCGGCACTCATTTTGAGGTCGAAACAAGATTGAGAGAGCGAGTGCAGAAAAAAAGAACGAAACACGTTATGTGGAGACCAGTGTTGCCAGAATATTTTGAAGCTTATAGCTAAATTAAAAAAAAAAAATTGCTAAAAATAGCTAAATAATTTTTTTCATAGCTAAAATAAATAGCCAAAAATTTTTTTTTTCAAAAATAGCCAAATAATCATTTATTTAAAAAGACGTGACATAAAACAACTTCACATATGTGAATATTTATATATACATATATTATATATTGTAGCCACATACATATCGCTAGCTTAGAGTGCAAACTGTGTAAGTCCATTTTTATGAAAAAGTGTTTTTAAGTGTAGAAAGCTAAAAAAATCAAATACGCACCACGCTAAACAAGTCTGTGATACTTGTCATATTTCTACTCGTTGTTATTCAGTGATACGCAAATTGTGTAAGTCCAAAAAGCGAAGAAAATTGTGTAAGTCCAAAATTTTTATATGAACAGAAAATTTTTTTTCATTTTGAAATTTTTTTTATTTTTTGTTTTTTGTCTCTCCTACAAAGTTTGAAAAAAGGACTTACACAATTTGCACTCTAAGCTAGCGATATATTTGTTTGTATGTACTTATATATGTACGCCGCATAATAAGATTATTACAATAAAAAAAACAATTCATTACATATCGCTCATTTGCTGCAAGACCGGCATAAATCAAAAAACGTGATTTTTGAGTTAATGATGCAGAATTGTTCGCTATATCATACTTCATGTTGAGTAAAAAATTCATACGAATATCTCTTATATGCTCCGCTTGAGAAGAGAATATGCCGTTATTTCATTTCATCTGTTTCAACTTTTTTTATACGTGAGAACGACATATCTCAGTTGTGCCACTGCTGCCGTCGTGTTAAGATCGTTTGGCTTTCTCAAACAGAGGCATATTTTGTGTTGTGGAGTTCTTCGTGAAAAGGTAATGGTATTTTTAATCTAGATTTTTTCAAGTACACAGCGCTAATTTGAGTTATGACTATCTTGTTGAAAAGTTTGATTTAATTCAAACATGGTATATTACAAAATATGACGTTCTAGTTGATAAAAATACTATCGCCACATTAAGTATTTCGTGATATGACGTTATTACATATAAAAGAATGACTAATAAACAGTCATCATTTTACATTATAACAAAATGTGTCGTTGTTGAATATAGAATTATTAACAGTATCAATAAATTGCTCTCACTAACACAAAATATGATGCTATTGCTGATAAAAAATATAGCTATGTATGAATAAAACGCACGATCACAATAATAAAAGTTGTTGTTTTAGGTTATTTTAAAATGTCAAACTGCAACAGTAGCAAATCATCTTCGAGTTTATCCCGATAATCCTCTTTTTCGGAAGAATTTGACGACTCCGTGGCTGATGCAACATACTGTCCAAAATCACCACAACAAGAAAGTAATAGTGAGGATAGCAAGACGAAACATGTAATCCATTAATTTTTTAATTACTTGAAGTAAAAAATTAACATTTTTCGTTTATGAATTATAACTTAAGATGAAAAGATGTTAAAGAGTTCCTTAATTTCTTAAGTTCAAAAGACTGTTTCTACACTCAGAAAAATAATCACAGTAGTATCAACAGTTTTCTTCTGTTAATCCCTAAATTCGTTAAATTAACAGAAATATGTTTAAGTAGATTTAGAGTTATATAAACGAAAACATCTTTTACTTTAACAAATATATCTATTAAAACCTATTTGTTAGTTCAACACAACTGATCGTCAATTATTAAAAGAAATTTTCGTTGATATAACTGAGTCACTGTTAACTTAACCCTAATATCTGTTGCTGTAACCTTTATATTTATTTGTTGATTCAACAAATCATTACTGTTGACTATCAAAAGAAAAAGTATTTATTTTGCCAGCTTTCTCCGTTGTTAATTGTTGCTTTGCTTGCGTGTGTGAGTTTTAATTCACGGATGCTTGTTCGAACAAAGGTAAGTATAATAGCCACTAAAGTTCAATATTCAACATACATATCGCTAGCTTAGAGTGCAAATTGTGTAAGTCCTTTTTTCAAACTTTGTAGGAGAGACAAAAAAAATAAATAAAAAAATTTCGAAATGAAAAAAAAAAAAATTCTGTTCATATAAAATTTTGGACTTACAAAATGTTCTTCGTTTTTTTGAACTTACACAATTTGCGTGTCACAGAATACCAACGAGTAGAAATATGACAAGTATCAGAAACTTGTTTAGCGTAGCGCGTATTTGATTTTTCTAGCGTTCTACATAAAAATACACTTTTTCATAAAAATGGACTTACACAGTTTGAACTCTAAGCTAGCAATATGATGCCGTTGGATTGAATTTCAGGTTGATGTCATGGTTTGAAATCGGAGGAGAATATAAAATAGAGAAAACAATATAGCAAGCAGTGAAGGCGAAGAAGGTGCCGCAATGGAAAACAAGCGGAGATGAAGCTACATATTTGTACTTGGAAACAGAACGGAGGGAGGATGAAGAGAAAAATGCAAACAAAATATTTAAAAAACTTGCCAATAGCTCTAAAAATACACATTATAAAGTAATTGTTAGAAATAAATGGCCATGTAAAACACAAAGGGATTTATTTTTAAGTGACAAAATTTCAACTGCGGAAAATTGTTGATTTAACAGCAAGTGTTTGGATTCACAGCGATTTTTTGTTTTCAGAGTAGTACAACAATAAAACTGTTAAAACAGAATAGCGTCTATCAATTTAACAGATATATCCTTTGGATGTGATTTGACTGTGGAATCTGTTGTTTTAACCCGTAATCCCGTTGATCTACCAATATCTTTTCTCTCGGTGTATGAATTATAATTAATTTATGTTTATTTTTGTGATATTCATAAGTACATAATATGTATATTTGAAGTTCAAAAGATTGAAAATAAAATGAATTAATACGAACTTATTGTTTTTTTTTCTCACCAATAATGACACATTATAACTTAAGACACTCTATTGAATATATTTTTGCAACAATAACGTCATTATGCAAAGGAGAGTTGGTTCTTATTCAGGAAAAAACCATAAATGGATACTTGGTGTTGATTTTGCTTCATGGATATGTTAAATATATTATACTGAATTGGTTTGTTTTGAATTTGTAGGATTTCCTATTTTCTGTGTAAGATTGGAGTCAGTTGAAAACTTTAAAAGCGTTTTCTGGACAATCGATTTTTTTACTTATGCCGGTTTTGCAGCAAATGAGCGATATGTATGTATGTATGCATGTACTTCAATTGCAGTATTAAAATAAATTATAATAGCGACTAGTTAATATTTAAACTTTAGTTAAAAATTTTATTCAATCACATTTCAAAAATCATATCTTCTTCATTTAATTCACAGGCTGAATCATATATATTAATTGAAGTCATTGCTTTAATAAGATCGCTAGGAATTTCAAAGTTATTACAACATTTTTCAAGCCTTTTTAGACCATACCTAACATTCAATAGAGAGTTTAACATAAATAATTGCATTCTATTTCTTTGCTTTGTTTTTATTGCGTTCATAACAGAAAAGCTACGTTCTATTTCTGCATTACTAAGCGGTAGGATTAGAAAATTAAACACAAAAGATTGTAGTTCTTAAAACGGATTTTCGTTAAGAGCATTTCTAAGCTTTCTTACTTCTACCCAAAACTTTATTGTAGAGGTAGTTTCCTTCCATGGGTATGCGAGTAGTTTTTTCCATTGCATTTCTAAAATAGTGATTTCCTCCGTGTTAAAGTGGCCCTTTTCATCCTTGAAAGTGTCAAATATTTTTGGCTTTACAGCATTTAAAGCATTATTTACAGAAAACAAATTCAATATTTTTTAAAGATTAAATATTCTTCGGTAAGCGTTGGCGGAGTTGCTCAATTAACTTGATAATAAAGTTCTAACAAATTTTACGAATATACCGTGAAAAGGACGGAAGTAAAAAAGCGAGAAAAATATCGCAGTATTCATATTGAACGTACAGCACTAGCTTGCGATTCATCAATACCGATTCAAATATCGCGATTCATATTGACAGTGTAGCGTATGCCAATGGTCATTTGCGAACTCAGCAAAATGGGCAACAACAAAATGTATGGCAGAGTTGCTTTTGCGCATTGCGAAAACCTTATTGATCAACCTTGCATATGAATGCACCAATAATCGATAAAATAAGGAAGGCATGCCATACTATCAACTTTTGTATAGTTTGATAATCATAAGGATCAGTATACACTTTCAAGTTCTCATAAGCTCACAGATGACTCATTAGCTTAAAATGATAAACTGATGTGCAAAATAAAGAGATTAAGAAAAATAGCTAAAAATAGCTAAGCTATTAAAAAAAAAGCTAACAAAAATAGCTAATAGCTAAACGCAAATATCTGTAGCTAAACGCCAAAAGTTATAGCTAAATCTAGCTACAAAATAGCTAAAGTGGCAACACTGGTGGAGACATGGTATAAGCTGTCATAATGCAATACGTTGGCAGCGCTGCTTGCTGTTATGCGCTCATTTGCGCTCTGCTCCAAATGTTTTAATGCTTAATTTTCTTTTAAGCGCTCATATCTAAAATTGAGAGAAGGAACTGAGTTTTATGAGCAAACATGGCCAAAGAGAGCACAATGTGTGGCGAGCGTACAAAATGGCGTATTTTCATAGGAAATATCGCCGCTTTGAAACATGCAAGCAAGTGGTTAAAATTCTTAAATTTTTATGCCACGCGTGTTAAGGTACATATTTTTGTATGAAAAATTGCACAGCAGAAATTGATTAAAGTAGAATATCCTAGGAATGTCTAGGCGAATATGAAAAAGTTATATGTCGTTGAAAGCAGAATTAACAGGAGATTGTTTCGAAATAATTTCAAATATACACTAGTAAACAAATTATTCGAGAAAGCTGTGATTAAAAAGAAAAAAAAAATTGAACAAATTTAACAAAAAATTGAATTTTTGAGATGGTTTTTACAGTTTCTGTAGCATTTATCAAGATACGTTCACAATTCATATACCGGTAGAAGCGGTGAAATGTCTCCTTTTCAACGACTTCAAACATATGTTGATAGGATAAGCAGAAAAAAATGTTATGGGGCGAAATATGCCTTAACCTATTAAGGGCTCATATCTAAAAAAAATACACATAGGATTAAAAAAAGTGGTTATCATTTTTTTATCAGCGTATCGAATACATACTTCCAAGTGCACTTACAAGCAGGGCTGCACCAAAATACCAACTCTTTTGTTGAGCTGTGTAATCATCAGATCTTTAGCAGCTAAACAAGAAACGCATTTTTATTATCCCTTATTATAAGGCATTTAAGTACCACATAGGGCCTTATTATAAGGAATTATCAAAACATTTCCTCTCAGAGAGATGACATCAACACAGTAAAATCAGCCTTATTCTAAGCCTTTACCCACACAACTTTTGTTCGCTTCGAATTTTCAGGCATTATTTCGTAAGCCTTTAAATCAACTGGAATAAACCTTAAATAAGGAGTAGATTTTTTTTGGAGTGTACATAGAAACACTTGCATATAAAACTTTATTCCACTAACCCTGAGCTCAAGCTCTGAAAATTCGTTGATTTTAGTGTTCGTGTCCAAATTTGAAGTGCATAAAAATTCTGAAAAGCAAACATGTTTTATGTTGTTGTTGTTTTGTTTCGACACAAAATCATATAGTTTATGACTCTTTCGAATGCTTGTCACTAAGCGCTTGCCTTGTTGCTTGCGGGTAATGGCCGGAACGTGACTCACGTATTAGCGGAAATTAAGTACGTATTTACGTAATAAGTAAATGAAAATCGCTTGAGTAAGCAGCATGTGAATGAAGAGAGCAGAAAGCAAAAGCACAAATTTATCTAAAGATTATTTCGAGCTTAACACGAAAGGATATGCAACTATCTATTCACTATCATCAAATCCTCATACACTTACATACATATGAGGCATTCCATATGACCTCTCCAATTTCCTCCAAATTCAGAATACATGTAGTATTTGACGTCTAGAATTGATTACCAAAAAAAATTTTTTGAATTTTTCAATATTTTGGATTTTATTGACATTTGAAAAATTTTGACACCTTTTTTTTTGAGTTAAAATATATTTTAAACTATTAATTTTAGAGAAAAATCTTATACTACAAAAAGTTTTTAAAATTATTGAAATTTATAAAAAAAAAATTTAAATATTTTCAAAATTTAAAAAAAATACTATGATTAAAAAAAAAATTATCATGAAGGATAGCACCGATTTTCTTTAAAAAAATCTCGAATAAACTTCAAGGTGTCCTTAAACTACCCTCCAAATTTGAAAGAGGGTTTTTTTTTGTTTTCGAGAAAAAAATTTTGAAGCAGAAAAATGTATACGAATGAAGTCCCTAACAAAGTTAGGTGGTAGGCAGCTGTATATTCAGCACTACAATACAGCTACAATTCATGCTAAATACCTAACAAGAGTATAATAACGATCATATGAGAAAAGCATGCGGTTTGGAATGAAATCCCGAAGCTTTCGCTTCATTGCTTTTTTTACTATACAAAGTCATTCATGCGAAGGCGGCCATCGCCGTGCGATCGTCACGGGGCATAGTCATGGATGTTGTTATCTTCCCTAATGGAAATGTTATGAGGAAAGTATTGATGATTTGTAGATCTTAGGGCCTACTGGGCATTTAGTTTTTTTTTTTTTGGTTGGTTTAACTTGGATCGTAAGTATTATGATGAAAGCCAAATATTATTATCTATTACCCACTTCATGCTTTAGACGGTGATAAAGAAATAGATATGAACTCGGCAAACCGTTGTTACTTAAGAGTTCCACATGACACACTGTTATAAATACTGGAATATTTTTTAAACTTTGATTTGGTTTGAAAGAATTTTAAAACTTTTTTTGGGTTAAATTTTGAACATTCGAAAGTTTAAAAGTTTCTTATTCCTTTTTGGTTTAAAATTCAAACTTACAAAAGTTCAAATATTTCAAAGTATTTTTTTGAATAAATTTCATACTTTTTTGGTTTAAATCTTACACTTTTTCTCATTTAAACTTTTACCCCCTTATTCATAAAAAATATCAAAGGTTTATAGAGCTTTTTAAAATGACATTTCCATACAAATTTTCAATTATAAGAGTTTAATAAGCCTATTTTATTTTTTATGAATAAGGGGGTAAAGGTTTAAATTTTAAACTTTCAGTGGTCGTAAAATTTGGTTTCAACAAAAAAATTTTAATTTTTGATTTGAAATTCCAACTTGCTTTTTCGATAAATGAACAATATAAAAAGCTCATTTATAGTTATTAGACAATTTGAATGAATGAATGGAGAAACAAACAAACACAAAATAATTATGGAAACAGATAAAATGAAGAAGGAAGAAAAGGAGAAGAAGAGGATAGGAAAACGACACAATATGGAAAAGGATTAAGGGGATGTTGGGGGGAGAACAGTATGGGAGAAAAGGAGAAAAAAGGATAGGAAAGAAGATACAATGTGGAAAAGCATGAAGAGGATTTGGGAGCAGACATTTTTTTTATTTAAACCAAAAAAAGGTTTAAATTTTAAACTTTTGAAAGTTTTAAAATTAATTTTAATTTGGAATGAAATCGAAACCTTAAAAGTTTTAAAATCTTTTAAACTTTTCAAAGTTTAAATTTTAATAATTTTTCGGTCGTGTCCTATATATCGACCAAAAAAGTTTAAAATTTATACTAAAATTTATTTGAGTGCATATGTATGTGTATGTATGTAACTGAAACGGACCAAGCTTCTGGTTCCAACTGCATCATCCAATAAATGCAAACAAACCGCCCAAGTCGCTGAATTATTTAAGTAGACTGCCATTCACACATCGTCTCCCTTCTGAGAGAGAGCCCAAAAAATAAAAGTGCACTGTACCGTGTAATGCTGAAATTGCATTTTGTTTTGCCAGCCAATCAGCCTTTTCGTTGTCCTTAGTGGCGCTCGTGTCTAGAAACCCATCCCAATAACAGTTTGTTTCTGGCTCTTGGCGTGTTTAGCTGCAGGGTAGGAATACAGCGCATTTAAGGCTGCCGCTTGTAAGGCGGTACGGTTATTACAATATATTAACGATTTACATATATAGTTTTTCTGCTATTTTTGGAGTTTTTTTTTAAGGCCCATGTTTCACAAAAATATGTATGTATTTTGCTTGCGGAAATTTAAAATAATGTGCATCTGTATATTTTCAGTCCCTGGCAATGTTGAGCAGCAGCTATAGCAGACATCCATCAGTAATTTTTTTTTTTTTTTAATTCTCTTCTTATTCTTTCACACATACACATCATTCATTTCCCTTTTTTCCAACTTTCACTTAAAATAAAAAAAAAAAATATGCGTTTGTCGTCTTGTGTGTTGCGGCGCTAAAAGCCGGAAGCTGTCAAGCAAATGTTTCCATTTCCGTGTAACTGCTGCTGATACATTTCAATGCCATTTTACTGCAACATGTCACATGTGCAACATACACGCATACACACATACATACATACATACTAAATAATACCATATCTCCACATAACGTGTTTCGCTCTTTTTTCCAGCACTCGCTCTCTCAATCTTGTTTTGACCTCAAAACGAGTGCCGAAACTCGCCAATTTCCATACAAATTTCTGAGAGCGAGTGAAGATTGAAACACTTGTTTCGTTCTCAATCCTCTTGCCAAACGCGATGATATCGATATCTTCTCTAATTTTGTATTGAAAATCTATCGAAATCTAACACAGACCAATAGTTAGCCAAGTTTCGGCTGGTAAATCGTTTCTTGAGTCAAAAAAAATAGCAGAAGAGAGCCATAGACAGCTCCAAATTTCAGCTAGTAAAATTTTCACTAGCTGAAATTATTTGCTGCCAAAGTAAGAAACAGCTGTTGAAAAAATAAACAAACGAATAATATTGATTTTATTACTTTTGAAATTTTCTGAATTTTTGAAATAGAAAATGAAATGTTTTTTAGAAAAAATAACCATTAACCACCAAAAATAGCATTCAAACTATTAATTGCTAATTTTTACTATTTTTCCGTTTCTTGATTTTCCGTTCGTTTCGTCCTTTATGAGCGTAATTCTTTCCTTTTTACTCTTTTAATTTCACCTGACAGCTTGCTGCTAGTTTAATAAGAAACAAACCTTATATCAATTCGTTTTTGTTTTTATGTTTATTTCATTGTTAGAGTCCCAGTAAAAACCGTCTCTAACGTTAGATAATTTGTGAATACTACATTGGATAACTAGTGTAATTCTCTAACTATTCGCTAATAGAGAGCAAGTGTAGAAAACAACAATAAAATTTGATTAGAAATTGAGAAAAACATTTTCACAAATTCTCATTAGAACTTCATCAGATTACCATTGAAGAATTATGTCCATTTCTATTTGAGAACGGTATGATACTTCACTGTTTTTCGAGTCGTCCTCTAACGTTAGAGATTTGAGAAAAAGGGCTACTAGTTCTTGATATCTAAGCTCAGTTTTTATTTGCGCAGTTGTTGTCTAAGCTTTAATGCGAGAGCGGGAAACAAATTGCTTCTTTTTTATGTCTACGCGAGTTTTATGTTTTATTATGGGATTGTTTATGATTCATGACAACAGCAAGGATTAGTTTTTGTGTGAGTTTCCATATAAAAGCCACTTTCTTTTGCAAGCAAGTTCGAAAAAAACTCTAGCTACACTCTTAAAAATTTTCGTGTAATTTTGCATACAAAAAGGTAGGTTACTTTTTTCCTACCTTATTATGCGCAAAATCGCACACTGAAAATTTCAACAGATAAGCTGTTTAAATTTAAACAATAAAAGTGTAAAGCCTACACAAACAATCTTTAAATCTAAACACCAATCGAGTAATAAATTCTAATTTCGCATATACATAAGTTAAACAAAATTACCAATGCACTATGTAATTTTACCCCACTCAATTGTAATTTCGCGCACGATATTTGAAATTACAATTTCTGTATGCAATTTTAATCCAAAATGCGTGTAAAATCGCATGATATGCTCACTTTTGCTGAAAAGTGCGTAAAATTTCGTTTAGAACTGTAAATTGCACACTTGTAGTGTAAATCTACGAAAAAAAATGTAATTTTCAACTAAAAATTACATATATTTTGGTAGCATATTTACACGCAGTTTTTAGAGTGTAGCTAAGCTAATAACATGGAAAGCAACAATAAAAACCAAGCTAGCTAGCTACATATGTTAAGCGCGTTGAGCTGAAAGCGCTTAGCTGTTAGTCGAGCTGAACAGCAGTGTTACCAAGTAAAAGAATGAAGCTATTGTGAATAGAAATATTTCACTGACATATGTATATTATTGTAGCATAAACATCAACCAATCGTATTCTTTTATGCAGGCGTTACACCAGCGGACTCTACACTGAAATAAATTTTAGTATAAATTTTAAACTTTTTTGGTCGATATATAGGACACGACCGAAAAATTATTAAAATTTAAACTTTGAAAAGTTTAAAAGATTTCTAAACTTTTAGGGTTTAGATTTTATTCCAAATTAAAATTTATTTTAAGACTTTCACAAGTTTAAAATTTAAACCTTTTTTTGGTTTAAATTAAAAAAAAATGTCTGCTCCCAAATCCTCTTCTTGCTTTTCCCTATTGTATCTTCTTTCCTATCCTTTTTCTCCTTTTCTCCCATATTGTTCTCCCCCCAACATCCCCTTAATCCTTTTCCATATTGTGTCTTTTTCCTAACCTCCTTTTCTTCCTTCTTCATTTTATCTGTTTCAATAATTATTTTGTGTTTGTTTGTTTCTCCATTCATTCATTCAAATTGTCTAATAACTATAAATGAGCTTTTTATATTGTTCATTTCTCGAAAATGCAAGTTAGAATTTCAAATCAAAAATTTAAATTTTTTTATTGAAACCAAATTTTACGACCAATGAAAGTTTAAAATGTAAACCTTAAAAGTTTAAATGAGAAAGAGTGTAAGATTTAAACCAAAAAAGTATGAAATTTATTCCAAAAAATACTTTGAAATATTTGAACTTTTGTAAGTTTGCATTTTACACCAAAAAGGAATAAGAAACTTTTAAACTTTCGAAAGTTCAAAATTTAACCCAAAAAAGTTTTAAATTTCTTTCAAACCAAATCAAAGTTTCAAAAATATTCCAATATTTATAACAGTGTACCGGTAAATAGCTTAACACAACCGAACTCTGCTGGTGAATGGCAAAAATTCGAATCCGTCCGAAGCGCTCTAACGTGGAATGCTTATATAAAACTAAAATTAATGTTTAGCAAGTTGATCGACCTTTTCACGGTCGTCGAGAAAAGAAAAGCACTAAATTTAGTTGTAACTCTTGCTAAGATCACAAATAAGCGTAATTACTAACAAATTTAAACTACATAAAGTATGAACGTTTTATTGCATCAAGAAAATTACTATTTATCCATTGGATACTTAATTCAACCTGCAAAGCACTAAAATCTTAATAACATCTATTCATTAGCATTAGCAACATACTTAATGAAATCATCTTATAGTTAGTAGTGCCATTTGCTTGTCTAAGCAACCATCCATTGAAATTTAAGTGTATTTTCTAAGTTTAAGAAATATTATCATTATCGTTACAAAATCTTCTTTTAAGCATTGCCTTGTTTACTCAAATCTTCTATGCAGTTATCCCACTTATTTATGTATTGTCACTCTGAAAATACTGAAGCCTCTGAAGCATTCTTTTATGCTCCATTATCTTTCATCTATGTGTAATACGTTTTTGTTATGTTCATCTTTCTTTCTTGAAGTTCTTGTTTTTCCACTTTCTTATTGCTTATTTTGTGTCTCGGTGTGTTACATAAAATAGTATTTACTTGATAAATATTTGTGCTAATTATGTGATACCTTACTTATATGTATGTATATGTATATCTTACTTTGAAAGAAGATGAGGTTGTTGGCTGCATAATTGCCATTACATTCGTTTTCTGCCATTAATATCTAAGATATGTTTCTTAATTTCAGAAGAGATAGAACTTTGCATTAGTTTCCAAAAGGAAGTCAGAAACTTCCTTCCGTTATAGACGTTATAAAACCCATCCTTACCTAAAAATTTTAATTTTCATTCATTGATTAGTTATAACTTTTGAAAGTGCATACACACTTTTATTCAAATGGAACATAAATTTCCGTGAATGTTATTTCCTGTTATTCTTTTACGCCAACAAACTGTAATAGAAAATATTCCACAAAATTGAAAAGTAATGTTGTTTTTTTTTTAATAAAATTCCTTTATTAAATTTCTCGCTTAACCGTTTCGCATGAACACGCGCAGCAAAAAATACAAAAGCTTGGCAAAATAGCTTTTTTCAATTCACTGGCCAACGAACTTAAAAGTAGCTATGCAAACACAAAAGTACAAATGTACTTACATATTTTTTATATTTTGAAATTTTGCTGAGCGCATGTACATATGTATGTATGTATGTATATCGAAATGAAATTTAGAAAACATGAAAAACAAGCAAACACCTGTCAAAGGGGGACCGTAAGAAATAGCGAATTAAATATTTTCAAGTTAGCAAGAATTTAATAAAGGGACATTCCAGCCAAAAGAGGAAAACGACATAAAATTTAAAATGCTACTAATCATTCCTATTTATTCAGTTACCTGTAACTAAATGTGTATATTTTCCTAATCTGGTAACAGAAATATAGAAAAATATGTAAAAACCCAAAATTTTTGTCCATAGAACTTTGACTTCACACCTAACTATTTTGCGGAAAAAGTTTGGTCATGTTTGCATTGCTATATTAACTATATTTTCATTTGTAAAAAAAATTGCAAGTCATTCAAGTAAAGCAGAGAAAAATTTAAATAATTGCATCACAAAAAATTAAAAAAGATATGATTTTTGTGTATATCTTTATATAATTGATTCATATGGGGTGTCCCAGGAGTCACACGAAAAGGCATAAAAATTGGTCTGGTAACCTCAGGTATGACCCTATGAAACCAGATATTTATGAAAGTAAGGATTAAAAAGCTGTTCACCGCCTAAATACATTTTTTAAGTTAATAGGGTCATACTGTGGTTTCTAGACTATTTTTAAATATGTCCCAGGAGTCACACGATTCTGAACTCTAATGTATTAGGGCAAACCTGTACTTAAAATAGAAGATTCTGAAACGAAATTTTGAAATGTTTTTAGTTTTTATTATATAGTTTTAAATAATTGTTTCTAGAGATGTTGAATTCGACTTGTTTTAAATAAATATCACTGCTCTACAGCAAAAAAATACTCTAAACGCGACCATCCTATATATATATATATAAAATCGGTCGCTGATCGGGTTCATTTTTAATTCTATGGGAAGTTTTTTTGAGATATCGGCAATTTACCGTTATTTGGCCAATGGTTCCACTTAATTCTGTATATCATGCATAAAATATACCCGTGTAGCACCATTGCGCGACTTGGCTGTATTTACTTGATCGCCTATAACTTTTCCATTTTACCATGGATTTTCTTCGTTGATAGCTTAATTTTTTGCTAATGGAATGGAGCTTCACGTAAAGGTAAAAACATTGGTTTTAAAGTTATTGCCTGACAAAGTCAATTTTTTCTTAAAAAAATCGTAAAAAATCGGAAAAATTCAAATTGATTCGTCAATATTTCAGAAACTATAAGAGACAGAGAAAAATGTTATGAGAGCCACGAAAAGTAAATTTAATTTTCTTTTCAAAAAGGGCTAAAACAATAATAAAACTGATTTCAATAATCTAGTATATTACATATTTCGCACTTGTCCCAGGAGTCACAAAAACTTGTCCCAGGAGTCACAATTTTAAATATTGAAAATAGTTAATTGAATTTGAATATATAAAATATTTTTATAGAATATGGTACTATGCAGTATGTTTTTTCGACCATATACAAATTGTAGGTGAAAGTTGAATAGTTGAACTAAAATTCGTATTCGTGCTCATAAAGGTGCAACAAAGGGATTTTTCGGTGTCCCAGGAGTCACACTCATTTACTTAGTAGTTGCAAAGCTATTTGTTATTATTTAGCCAATTCTTTTAATGCATTTGTTGTATTGGATATTTATCCATGTCGATAAATATGTTTCATAGCAATTTAAGTCTCGATGTCAGTTTTATAATTCAAAGTTGACTAAGCTCTGGAGTCAAATGTCCCAGGAGTCACGATCGAATGTCCCTAAAGTTAAATGGAAACAACGAAACAATTAATATCATAACAAAGTTGTTTGTGAATTTGATGAAGAAAAATGAAAATCAAAAATGTATTTGAACTATGTTTAGGAATAAAAAAAAAACTGATGTTTACAATGTAGTAGATCAGGCAAAGTCGGACGCTAGCCTACGCATAATATACCCAGTAGTGAGAGGATAGTTTGAGAGGTGAAAACAAGAGCACAAAACTAACGACTAGCTTACAGCATGTCTCCAGCGGAGACAGGTTATTTCGCGAAATGTTTCGCTACATTATTCGTTGGCGAATTAAGTTACGTGGAGACGGGTGTTTAGCCAGATAATATAGATATAATTGATCTTAATAAACGTGACATACTCGTATGTATGTATGTAGATTCTAACTAAACTGAGCAACTTAGATAAGGACATTAAGGCGGAAATACTTTTCTTGATTTTTATAGCTGACCAAAAAAAATAAAAATCTGAATAACGGTTATTCAGGCTCAAAACAGATTTTTTGTTGCTATAACGGTTATTCAAGCCCAAAACACTTTTTTGGTTGCCATAACGGTTATTCAGGCCCAAAACGGTTTTTTGGTTTTATAATGGTTATTAAGGACCAACAAAATTTTTTTCTCATAATAATGGTTAAATATGACTTTTACCCAATTTCTCTTATACCCGTTACCTGCCTGCTTTAAATCCAAGGAGCAGTGCCACTTCGGATTAAGTAGACAAATTAAGAAGTAAAGTTCACTCTCTCTCTCTGCGAGCAAAACAAAAATTCACTCTTCATACGCATTCTAAAGGACGGTGGTAAAATATCGACGATAAAATAGAAATTGTAGTATTCCGAGAGAAGAGTTCTGCGTTATGCATCTTTGCACTTTGGCGACGACGGCGAATACCGGAAAATATTTGTTAAAAGTTACCAAAGAGTTAAGTCTACTTCTGAGCAGTTACTACCTTCATGTTAGAAGGTTTGTCGCAAACGGAAACAGAACAAGGGCCAGAGCCGAAAGGTTTTTTCGGGTAGATGTCGAAGACAAGAGCTCTCCAATGTGGTTGAAATATTCCAACGATAAACGAGTCCTTTTAACAAGTCACCGTTATGCGAAAAATGTAGCCACTGCTGTTTTAACACTATCAGATATAAAACAAATAAGCTAAAGAAGATACTAAAAGTTTGTTAGTCGAGAAAATTGAAGAAATTGTTATTGTCTAAGTTTAGACAAATGTGTAGCCGAACAGCGAACAGTTTCACTTTGCCGTCATGAGAATACGTGTGTCCTGTGCTTTGTGATTATCCGCCGCGCATTAACTTTTCCAACGGACTGTCGCTCCACTGCTGTTGATTTTATCGCCTGACCAAAGTAAAATTTGTTATACTTGCTGAAATGAGGAATGAGCAAGGAGAAGGAAGCGTAGTTAGTACTGAATGTAGGACAACTTTTTTCCACAGCACAGGTTTGTGCACAGCGTGCGAACGCAGGAACGTACAATGATGCACATCTACCTACTTAACTGCATACATTTATTTACTCACTCACTCACCAACTCACGCAAAGGAAATTACTTTCTGTTTATTCTTACTTATTTCGCTTAATTCTTTCGAAGACAAATGTGTGAATGCTTTTGCAAAACTTGCCCTAACTATTCTTCTTCTTGTTTTGCTGCTCCTACAAATGCTCAAGTAATGCTCAAGCGAGTGAAAACAATAAATACTCTGTGTCCCCGGTAGTGGGTGGTGCGGTGCGGCGCGGCACGGCTGTTAATATTATGTAAAAACGAGCAAATGTTGATCGAGCAAACTAACGCAAAACTAAAAGTGAAAACAAACTAACCAAGAAACAAATTGAAGCATCCCACCCACTCACGCATACTTGAGTGTATTGAGCGCACTTAACCCGTTACATACAGAGTGTTCACATGTGCATATAAGGTACATAGAAATGTGTGTGGGTGGGTGTAAGCAACGTTGCTTTTGTTCATTCCCTGTAAAAAAGTGTGCGACGAGTCTCTAAAAAGATTTGTCCGGGAGCGCTCTCTTTCGGGTACAATTAGTCTACAATTGTTCCCAATTGTACCCGAACGGGTACATATGTATACTAATTGTAGACGAATTGTACCCGAAAGGGTATCAAACGGGTACAATTAGTCGCACAAATGGATGTGTCGCATTTGCTACCTGTTCGGGTACAAAACGGGTACAATTGTGCGCTTTTGCTACCCGTTCGGGTACAAACTGGGTATAATTAGTCTCTTCATAGGACATGCTCAAACAAAAGAGAACACTTCAACCCATATAAAGAGATACAAATGGGTAGTAATCGCATGCTCCCTTGCGAGTTGTCCCGGATGTATCCCGGAGTGATCGCATTTTTTGCAGGGTTGTTGTAGCTGCGTTGGCGTTTTGAGTTTGTATACAAATTACATATGAATGTGTGTACATAAACTTTTCATTGTCTCTTGCTTTCGAGTTTTAGCATGCACTGGTTACAACAACAATTTAAAGTGTGAACAAAAAATAAATAAAATAGCTGATGGAAAAATTGTGGCGCGAAAAAAGTCGTTATTTTGATTACTTTCTTGTCAAAAACAAAACTTAATTTTACATTTTACTACACATTAAAAACCCAGGCTCGTATAATATGGATACAGCAAAAAACATCTCTACTAATTGATTAATGTAGAAAAACTTTATAAAATTTACGATATGAATATCAAAGAAAAACCAATAGGTTGGGTTAGGTTGGCCAGGATACAGCGATCCCTCACATAAAAGACATATGGTCCTTAGTGTTGCCATCAGCGTATTGCAGGCGTTATATTAAACTTGGAATGCAGGACTTCGCATGTTTCAGTATTTTGTATTTGTATGTATTTCCTGATGCTGTGTGGCAGCTGTGGTGCAGTCAGTGTTGCCGTTCAAAAATTTCAAAAGGTGGCCCAAAAAATTAAAAAAAGTGGCCCCAATTTTTTTTTTTAGCTAAAACACATTTTTATATATTTTTGTGGTTTATTTAATGCTTAAAGAAAATGGAATTTAAAATATTCTCTAAACTAACACAGCGTTAATATGATCGTTCGTTGAGCAGACGGAATAACCCGAGAAAGGCAAGGAATTAAAAAAAAAACTGTTATAGCGTTCGTTGAGCCGTAGGAAAGTGCAAAAACCGTAGGAATTTTACCAAAAAAGAGCGAATATGAGTGAAAAGATCGTAAATTGTGGTAAAATTCCTACGTTTCTTGCACTTTCCTACGGATCAACGAACGCTATATGTGTTTGTGTGTGTCTGGGCTGCTCCGTGCGGTTTCATTATCTTAACGAACAGCCCAAATTTCAAAGTATTCAAGGGTAGTGTTGGCAAACAAATTAAATAAAGAACCTTTCGAAACGGAGAGTTGTCAATGCAAAGTAAAATAGTAACAAATAGGTTTTTTATTCTTATATTTAAGAAAAAACTAAAAATTATTTAATAATTATACTTTTGAAAGTAAAAAAGGACCAAAAGTGGCCCGAATTTTTAAAAAGGTTCAAATATTGCATATTTTCAAAAAGTTGGGTTCAGGTGGCCTGGCTTTAAAAAAGGTTCAAATTGCCACTTTAGTGGCCCAAACGGCAACGCTGGGTGCAGTGGTTAGAGTGCTCGCCTGCTATACCAGAGTGCTCTGGTTCTAACCTCAGTCCGGACAAACACCAACAAAATTTTTTAATTAATTAAAACCCAAATGTTGAGTTTTTAGAAATAATAGCGGTCACCTCTCGGCAGTGGGCGGCATGCCCTTCGAGTGTATTTCTGCCATGAAAAAGCTTCTCACAAAAAATGCATTCGCCGTTCGGAGTCGGCATAAAACTGTAGGTTCACCCAATTAGTAGGAAAAACCAAAGTTAAGGAGCACACCTCGAATTGGGAGAGAAGCTCGTCCATAAAACTCGTCAGAGTTATAATAGAGCCAGTGTATTATATTATTTTATTATTATTTCCTGATCCGCAACGCCTTCTAGGGACGAGAAGTGTGCAGTACGGATGGAGGCAGTTAAGGCGGAGTCTGCCAAAAGCTGCACATTGGCAGAGAAGATATTCCAGAGTAACAACAGCATCGGGTTCGTTGCATGACTAGTTAGTTTGTGGTTTTTACGTTGTATGACCTAAGCATAAATTTGGCGATCTTGCAGAATGGCATGGTATTCCATTGGGAATCGCCTTAGCGTATCAGTCTTTGCTGTAGTGATACCCCGGCTATGGCTAACACTTCCGCCCGCTCATACCCTCGATTTCCTGGTGCACGGATACGCAGTAGATCGTAACGCTTCTATTCGCAAAGAGCTCATGTAACTTGGCCCTGCACTGATTGCCGCACTTAGAGGTGGTCGTCGCTGGCGTGGTCGCTTTGATTGCCGCTTGGCTGTCGATGCAAATGTTTACACGAGAGTTTGAGGACATTAGTTTAGCTGCAAGTTCCGCTGCTTTTGCGGCAGCGTAAACCTGAGCATGAAAGATACTGCAGTAGTCCGGGAGTCTAAAGGATCGTTCCCACGCTTGTGTCCATCCTTGATTCGTCTGTAAATATGTTGAACGTATGGCGATTGGTTAGTAGTCCTTTCTTGCATCCGTCTCGTTCTATTATTACCCATGGGCGCCTGTTGAGGTCGGTTTGAGGAGTAACGTAGTCTGAACTGCCGTTTGGCCCCCGTATGTTGCTGTGTCCAAAAAGGTCGTTGTCTAAATTGTCCTGTTACTCTAAGCCTTAGCGAAGTCTTTTCAGCTACGTTTTCTGCCGCAAGGTCCGCGGAGTATGGCTTAAGTATGTTATTTGGCGCCTAGTTATCCTATTGTACATAGACTAGAGAGCTTCTTTACACCCTCTTCATCTTCATGGCATACGTCTTTTTATCAAGAGCCAGAATTCCGTAATAGTTTACGAGGAGTCCGCTGCGCTACCAAAATTTAATATACCATCAGCTAAGAAAATACTAAGCTAATATTGCAAAGGAAATTTTTTGTTGTTTACAGAATTAACCAGAGGAAGAAGTACGCCCGCGTATGTATGTACATTTATTTTTCATATAAAAAAAAATAAAATCATAATAAGCGAATACCGGCTGCTTTCAAACTTGTCTGCCTTCTTCTTCTTCTCCCTTATTTATTAGTTAACAGTATCCATATTTTCATGCTTTTTGCTGTAGTTTTCTTTCTTTCGCTTATGTTCGCTAATAAAAAAGTAATTTGCAAATTTTTCAAAATGCCAGCATTTGAAGAAGAGCGAGGAGAGGTGAGGAAACTGCAATTATAAGGGCAAAACTCATGGTAGGAAATATTTATTTTTTTTATTTCATTATTTCTACGTCGAAGAAGTGCTTTGCATAAATTTTTGCTTTGCATGAATAATACAAATAATAATTTTGATTATTTCGGCACGATTACACTCGCTCAAATGATTTGTTGGAGTGACGACAGGCTTTTTTCCCCCTAAAGAATTTGTTCGAGCATCTGCTTTAATTTTTTGGTTTTTTGTATTTTTTTTTTTTTGAGGGAGCATAAATTATTTACATACATAAATTAGTGGGTGGACGGAAAAAGTTTCGCAGAGCATGTTTCATACTGAGCCAGTTTATTATTTGACAATAGAAGTCGGGGGTTTATCCACTTAGTTGTGGAGCTAGATTGGCTTCCCGGCCAAATTATAGGCCGCAAAATCTTCGTTCAGAACTATAATGATGTTGATTTATGTACATAAATATGTATCTCAGTATCCCATCAGGATACACATGATGATAGAACTTTTAAGCTTGATCTTTGGCAATTGAATATTGAAAGTTGAATCTTAATAACTACCAAAAATATTCATTACAAACGGATGAACTTAACCAATACTACATACATACTTAACTTAAATCAAACTTCTCTAACAAGTTTCCGTTTCATTTAAATTCGCTTAAGGCAAAACCGTTGAAAATCCAAATTTTACTTTAACACAGTCGAACAAAAATAAAAAACAGAAAAAAAGCAAAGCAAACAAAATTTCACAAGTACAATTTAGTGTGAATTGTAAACATTTATGATAAAGCATGTTGTAAACATTTATGATAAAGCATGTTGTAATATGTCTGTAAAGCAGGCATTTTCACAGCCTATGCACGCGGTACAAGCTTTTTAGAGCTTTCACACCGACAGCCTCACACCGACACTACAGAACTCTTCGTGCACGAAAAGAAATTTTGCAAATTTCTGTTCAGTCAGCATTGAGCTGTTGAGCTAGCAGGTAGTGCTGCTCGAGCAGTCTCTGAATGCTTGTAAATGATTGTGTTGGGGGTGGTTTTTTTGTTTGGATTTTTTTACGTAATATTTTTATTAGGAATCATGATTTTGCATTTCGTCTCATATTTTTTTATTTTAATTTTGTTGGTTTGTGGTTTTTTGTGAAGTTAGGAATAAAAATACTACCCATTTCCAATTTAAAAATTTTAATTTTCGGCAATGGTTGAGTTTCTTTTGAGTGTAGCCAAGAGCTTTTGTGCTTTTAACACATGCACAATGTTTGAAAGTATTGGTGTGGTAATCCCTGCTGTAAAGCTTAAGCATCTCTACATGCAAACATTACTCATACGCCCGAGTGGTCGGCTGCAGTGCTACATAAGCGAGTGCCATGTTAATTTGCAACTGGCACATAAATATTTATGCAGCAAGTGAGTGAGTGAGTAAATGCTCTATGTAGGAAGGAAAGTACAGAAAAAACAAAAAGAAAGGAAATAAATGAAATAAATGAAAAAAAAATGTTATGGTAAAATAAAAATAATGAAAACGAGTGTTGTTCAACGCTTGTAAGTACAACAAGTACAGCAATAAAATGCAAATACAAGTATCATGAAATAGAGAGCAAAAAAAATAATGAAAAATAAAAAACATTTCGAGACAATGCCAAAAAAAAGCAATGCATATTTTACACTGTGACACAAATTGAGGGTTTTTGTCTGGTGGTGGAATAATTCCCACACAGAACGAAAGACCACTATCCATATATGTAGTATAACCCCTAAAATGTTTTGCTCCCTGAGGTAAAATTTTTTTATTGCCATTTTAAATTTGCGAAATTTCGTCTGAGTGATATCTAAATAAATAAAAAAAGGGGTTAAAATACATATCGTACAGAAATATTTTGTCAAGAAACATGTAGTAAAATTGCACTAGCATTGATTTTGTAGAATACTTTAACCCTCTAACACCTCAACGAAGCGGTATTTTTGACCCCTTTTTGGTAAAGGCGAAAAAAATAGTATTTTGAAGATCGTTAGAGGGTTAAAATATTCTAAAAAATTATTCGTCATAAAATTTCACTAGGGGTCTCCTCAGGTAAAAATCATTGTACATACAAAGATCCTAAAAGACCATAGAAGGGAACAAAACGGTTCGGGGGTTTTACTACATACATGGTCCTTCGTTTTGTGCTTTCGCTATTCCGCCCCAAAAGTGCCGTTGCATAGTGTTATTAATTACATTGTCCAGCAATTAAGAACTTTTCTTTTAATACTATTATAAAAGTTAAAAAAAAGAAAAGATAATACATATACATATGTAGAAGATACATATGTACCAGAGCTGTAAACTGATTGAATCAATGTCGATTTCATTCATTCATAATTCTTTTCAAAAAAGTGAGTGCCTGATTCTAAATATTGAAATCGGTTTTCAAAAGGATTGTAAATTTCCAATAAAAAATTCAGTGAGTGTGATTTTGAATGCGGGGAAACCATTCAGTAGGGAATGTGAATGTGAATGGGATGAATTGAATCAGTTTTTTTAATTCAATAGCAGAGGGGCCAAGCCAAGATATAGAGGTTAGGGGAACAAAATTTGAACCGAGGGGTAAGAAACAGTCGTGTAGTTATATGTTTCTTTTGCATATGTGTTTGTAAATAAGAGAGCATGGCAGAGCTTTACTCTAGGTTGCCAGATATGGAGACTCCACCCATTTTAAGGGATTTTCGAAACATTTAGGGATAGATTTTTTCGTGTGGATATTTGTTTGAAATTGGTTAAAGCGTGTATATAACAATTTAAATTAATTTTGCTTTCAAACCTGTAGTGAAGTTTGAACTTCGGAATAAAAAAAAAATATTTTATTGTATAAGCTTGCCAAATTTATAGCAAATATGGTATTTATGATTGAAGGTCCGGTTATATTTGCATAGCAGAGCAGCGCACAAGAACTGTCACATACGAAATTTGATTTCTGTGTTATGTGCTATGCGATTTGACATTTGGCAACACGAATATGTGAGTGTGCGAAGGGTTCCACGCAAGGCTAATTTATACAGGTTAACTTACTAAACAGCTGATTTTTGCCTTTTTTCTACTTTTCTTATTTTAATAATGGTGCTTATGACAAACTTATGTCAATTTACGAGGATATTTCAGTTATTTTTCGGGCATACTAGCATGCATATTTTGAAATTTTTAGCTTCCCTAGTCATAATATATGTATATATTTGTATAATTTTTTTTTATTTTTTAGAAAACTTCTGAGTATACAGTCTTATAGACCAAATAATTCTAGCCTAACAAAGAGTAACTTTTAGCTTTCTGGGAAATCGTTTTGATTTTTGGCAGTTTTTTTTTCTAAGAAGTGCTTGATATTTTCATCATACATATTACATTATGCAATAGGGATTTAACTCGAAATTTTCGATTTCTGGGATTTTGCCATATATTTCAATAACTGGTTAGTGCCTTTGAGTCTAGTCTTATAAAATACTCAAAAAGATAAAAATGGCGGAAATAGAAGTGATTTTGTAGTTAGCCGTAGAAGGAAACTATTTGAAATTATAAAACTTTATTTGCGTTTTCCCAAAAAAAAACTTTTTTGAGTTAAATCCCTATTGCATAAAACGTGCGATACAATAACATAAATTACATCTTTGGTCATAATATATGTATATAATTGTATGTATATACATGTATTATATGTCGTTGGAATCTAGGACTTACGACGAGTCCACTGATACCAAATTTACCCTAGTTGGGCTAACGGTCTCTTTGTAATTTCAAATTTTCTTTTATTTTTGCCGGAAAAAATAAAAGTCACATTTTAACTATTATTTGACTGAAAAAATAAAAGTCAACTTTTAACAGTTAAAGTCTGCCGAAAAAAATTAAAGTCAAAAAATAACTTTTTGATCGTAACTTTTATCATAAAAGTCATAACTGGTTGGGTCCCTGATTTCTACAAAGGCGAACTATGATTTTGGCAGAAGCACTACAGAATACACAAACAATTTACATGGAGTGTGTATGTATGTATGTACGAATGTCGGGATGCGAAAATCTTTATTATTGAACCATAGTTGCACGGCTATGCGAAGTATAATCAGCTCTATGCGCTATATGTTATGCTCTGCCCTGCTTTGCTATGCGATGCAAGTATAACCGGGCCTTGATAGTACGACATAAAATCAATATTTCACAAATTAGTTGGAGAAAATTACGGTGGGTAAAGTTTTCTTCCTGAAGAAAAATATATGAAAAATATTGTAGATATATTTTGTCATTGAATTTTGTTTATTGTGATTTTATTTGTTTACTATGTATATACATATTTCAAATGTTGCATTAGTTACATAACGTCGGTGATACTGCAATACGTTCCATGTCACTTTTCACTTCTTGCTGAACACACGAAAATAACGTGTTTACTCTTTTGCCAATCACATAGATTTTGCTTTCATATATAACTTTGCTTCTTATATACTATAAGAATGTAAAAAACATCACGAAGAGTAAAAATATATAAAGTTTTTTATTCCTCCAAAAAAAATTAGTTACGGCGACATAGCACGGTTTGCAGTATCACCGACGATAAATGAATTTATTTTTTAGAAAATGAAAATCCAGATATTTCGTATGATAGTGGAGATTTTTGGGGAATACCATAGAAAATGGAGTATTATTTCTAAAAAAATGGGCATTCCTTTTGTATCTCAGCCTGTACGCCATTGGCTATTTCTTCTGAAGTTTAAAAAATATTTTTATTTTTTTAGAGCGGAATTTCAGTTCCGGAATAAGGAGATATTAGATACCCGCCTGTGGAATTTAATAACAAGGAAGGACTACATACTTAAATACATGTATGGAGAAATGTTTAGCTGATTTATTCACAGTGTACATAAATATGTACATACATATGTATATGTATTATAAAAGGTAATATTGGAGGTAGCTATTGTTAATTTTTCTAACTTTTTATTTCGATTTGAACAAAAAATGAAACCATAACTAAAAGACAATATGCGAGCGAAAGATTAAATTGCAGATAACTTCATAAATTTATCTATCTAATAAGTGGAAAAAGAAATTGAGAAAACGAAAATATACTTACCGACATGATAAAGGGAGTTGTAAAATTTAAGGCTATATGAGAAATCATTTAAAATATTAAAATCGATTAAAATATTTACCATCCTCAAATATTGGTCAATATACTGTACACGTGAATATCTTAGCAAAATTTAAAAAAGGACGTTATTCAAACAATTTTTGGAATAGGGCATTTTTGAAACAATTTTTGAAATAGGGCGATCTTATTCTCAGCCGTCGATATGTTGTAGTTTTCCCTTGCAATGGAATCCCACAGGTGGGTATTTAAAGATTATATGTTTGCTTGACTCCCAAAAAAAATTTTTATAGTCAAACTTCAAAAACCAAATAAGGCCACCAAAAAAATATTTCAGGGGGGGCCTTGATTTTTTTCGAATATTTATGTCCACCATATTTATACATATTTGAATGCATATGTAAATGTTTGAACGATGGCTGAATATATGTAAATATGTACCCAAAACCACAGTTAAAAATTTAAATATCGAAGAAAAATTTACATTTGTAAATATACAAGGAAAAATTCCTTATAAAATGAAAAATAAAACAAAATTATGGAAAAAACTTCTTCGTAAAAAAGGTACAGAAATCGGGGCATAATAAAGCACCACATTCAATTTTCAGTAGTATTAAAAATTAATGTGGAAATCCCTAAATTTCTGAGGGAGATGGAACCCCCAGAAAACCCCCGAATACGTACGTGCTTAGTAGTACATATTTGTGTCATGGATATAAGAATGAGCACAGTGTGACAAAATCAATCAAATATTGTTAATATAATTTAAACATTTTTTATTTGAAAATAAAAATATTTTGTTAATTCATATCTGGAATGAACTGATTTTAATAGATACATTTTATATGTATATTAACGAAATTCAAAGAATAATGAAATATCATGACAGGAAATAAACATTAAAAATGTCATTTCCGTTACCTTTCTTTCTTTAGCTCCTCTTTATTAGGAGATATTTTCTTTGCTACAGCTATTCGCATAATATCTCCTACATTGGTATCAGAAAGTAGATTCCTCAGCTTAATTTTTTATTAAAATTTACTAATTTTATTTTATTTTAATTAATGCACATTTTGTATAACACCAAGTGGCCGCTATGGTACAGTGGGTAAAATGCTCGCCTGCTATACGAAAGGTCTCGGGTTCAAAACCCAGTCCGGACAAATACCAAAAAAAAATTTCTAATTGATTAAAGCGCAATTATTGGGTTTTTAGAAATAGCGGTCACCTCTCGGCAGTGGGCGGCATATTCTCCGAGTGTATTTCTGTCATCAAAAGCTTCTCAAAAAATGCATTCGCCGTTCGGAGCCGGCATAAAACTGTAGGTCCACCTAATTGTTAGGAAAAACAAAAGTTAAGGGGCACACCTCGAATTGGGAGAGGAGCTCGGCATAAAGCTTAAATTAGTGATGCGTTAACAGTACCGTTATAAAATAGCTGATCAACCAAACTTATTGGAAACAATATATGTATTTAATTAGTGATTCAGTAATAGTAACGGTAGTCATAAAGCTATCGGTATCAACCGATTATTTATTTATTTAACGAGCACAGGCCCATGTTATATTTTTTATTTTTTAGAAACTAGCAACCAATTACACTGGATCACAAAATGAAATTTTTTGTCTGTACTTTCACGTGACTATCCTACCTATATGTAAAATCGGTCGCTGATTCCGAAAATCGGGTTCATTTTTAATTCTATGGGAAGGTTTTTGAGATATCGGCAATTTACCGTTATTTGGCCAATTGCTCCACTTAATCCTGTATACCTCTTTAACGCAGTGAGCTATCTTCTTTGGAGTGACACCATACGAAAGAAAATTAAATTTCCTTTTCATGGCTGCTATAACATTTTCCCTAACTCTTATAGTCTCTGAAATATTAACGATTCAATTTGATTTTTTTTTTCGATTTTTTACGATTTTTTGAAGAAAAAATTGACTTTGTCAGGCAATATCTTTAAAACCAATGTTTTCACCTTCGGTTTTACTCCTTTACGTGAAGCTCCATTCTATTGGAAAAAAGATAAGCTATCAACGAAGAAAATCCATGGTATAATGGAAAAGTTATAGGCGATCAAGTAAATACACCCAAGTCGCGCAATGCCTCTGCACGCGTACATTCTATGCATATTATACCAATACCTACACATCTGCAATAGCAGCACATTGGCAGCGCAGTAGGTAACAGCGCATTTACGGGTATAACATGCATAGAATATACCCGTGCAGAGGCATTGCGCGACCTGGCTGTATTTACTTGATCGCCTATAACTTTTCCATTTTACCATGGATTTTCTTCGTTGATAGCTTATCTTTTTCCCAATAGAATGGAGCTTCACGTAAAGGAGTAAAACCGAAGGTGAAAATATTGGTTTTAAAGATATTGCCTGACAAAGTCAATTTTTTCTTAAAAAAATCGTAAAAAATCGAAAAAATTCAAATTGAATCGTTAATATTTCAGAAACTATAAGAGTTAGGGAAAAATGTTATAGCAGCCATGAAAAGGAAATTTAATTTTCTTTCGTTTGGTGTCACTCCAAGGAAGATAGCTTACTGCGTTAAAGAGGTATAAAGGATTAAGTGGAGCAATTAGCCAAATAACGGTAAATTGCCGATATCTCAAAAACCTTCCCATAGAATTAAAAATGAACCCGATTTTCGGAATCAGCGACCGATTTTACATATAAATAGGATGGTCGCGTTCAGAGTATTTTTTGGCTGTAGAGCAGTGTTATTAAGCATGGATGTAACTACAGCTGTTTCACCTTAGATCCCTCTACTTGCGACCTCTGCAGTACAGTTACTACAGCTTTAACCGCTGAGCCATTGCCTGCCTTCGAAATTTGTTGTTAGTTTCTTTCCTGTGGTAATCATACGATAATATGTATGTGCATGAGTTTTGTTGATATTTTATTTTCTCCTCCAACTTCTTATTTTAAAGTGATATGCATAATAAAATTCTGGACTACACAATTTATTTGATATTGCACACAGTGCACTTCATTTTGACAAAACTGAGAGTTTTTAAAATTTAAATAGTAAAATGGGGTGGTTTTTTGAAATGTAAAAACTTCTGAGTAAGAGTTGCCACAGCTACTGATTGCAGATATCAATTTTGGGTATTTTTTTTGTTTTACTATTGTTGATTATATATGTGAAAATATACTAAATTTGATCTCCTGGCAGTGCATTACAAGGGTATATGCGAATTAGAATACATATATGTATGTACAAATCAAAATGCTCAGAATAAATCGTCGTACCATACGCCAAAAATGTAAAGTCCTACTTTTCATCAGCCGAAGTCAAATGTGCTACTTTTCGTACACAATTTTTTATTTGCCAGCTTTCGTCAGAAATTTTAAATGTGCTAGTTTTCGTATGGTACGACGAAATATGAAATCGTCTGTCGGTACCGTAAGTTGAGATATCTCAACTAAATTTTATATGTAAGTTCTCTAGCGATATAAGAATATTCTTAAGATATGAAAAATAGGATAAATGAGTAATTAACATGTTTGGAAGCTGAATTGGTTTTGTGTAAAATTAATAAATAAAATAACTTACTAAATGAGGAGAGCAGAAGAAAATAAAAATAATTTCAACGCCAAACCTTTGAATATTTTCAGGGACCAGAGACATAAATTAGCTATTAAACCATTTATAATATTAAGAAGTTTATGGATCATTTTACTGCTTCATAGAATTTATTTACTTAAATATTTTATAAGCAATTTAAGCGTGAAATTATTTTTAAATAAATTTAAACAAAATCCACCGAAAAAATTTTTAAATTGAAACTGAAAGTTGGCATCCCTGGTAATAATTCATGAGATACAGAAAATTAACCCATTAAAGTTTTATTATTTATATCTAAAATAAAGTTTAGTGTGAATTAGTTCAACGAAGCAAAAAACGAAGAAGGGGTCCCGAACATTTACGTGTGTGCGGTTTGTAGGTCGCGAAGATCGTTCGATTTGGTTTTTTCCTACATTCAAAAGTCTATTCAAATCAAGTGATTCCCATCACAACTTAAGGTTTTAATGATTCTAGGTTCACATCCATTGTATCCATTTCTAGAATTTTAAACAGCCTATTGACTTTAACCGTAACTTTCTTATGTGAGGTTCTCGAGATGTTTCTATAATATGTACAGCGAGGTGGAAAGATCTATACTATGATAAAAAATGAATTCATTAGTAAAAAATCTAATCGAAAATGGAAGATTTTTGTGAATTTATCTACACTTACGTATGTTACCTACTTTTATGTCTTTAAAGCTTTTTTGATAAATAGTAGGGAGTGAAGCGAATATTAGACCGCATAGGGTTAATGGAAAATTTTGTGAGCAACAAAAAAAATTCAATTGTCAATTGCTGAATAATTTTTCCCTCATTGTGCTCACTAATACAGGCACAACTCGCTCAAATTTTCGTCCCCACCCCTTTGTTTTGAAATCCCCTCTTGCCTATCAAACAATAAACAACTGATCGTTACTGTAGCAACGAGGGTTGTTTCAAACAATTTGTGCTCACTAATACAGGCACAGCTCGCTCAAATTTTCGTCCCCACCCCTTTGTTTTGAAATCCCCTCTTGCCTATCAAACAATAAATAACTGCTCGTTACTGTAGCAACGAGGGTTGTTTCAAACAATTTGTACTGAATGATTGGAACTGAATGGGGAATCCATTCACTTAATGATTTGAATCAACTGAATGAGCATTTGAGTTAAATTCAATGATTGGAAATATTGAATGCTGAATGTATGTCTCGTTTGGATGAGTGCTGAGTTAAAATTTTCAATACCGCATTCCGAAACAAGAATGAAAAAATTGAATCATTACCAAACAAATTCACTGATTTCGAATCGCAAATGATTGAATCAGTTTACAGCTCTGATATGTACATATGTATGTACATTAGAGCGTATCACGGTGTATGGAGGAAAAAAAAGTTGAAAATGTTCCCCCCCAGTTTGAACACTTACCTTATGAGGTTTTCAAAAAAAAAATTTTTAATTTATTTGTCACCCTGTAAAAACAGCGAAATTGGTTTTTTGTCTATAATTTCTATATTTTACGTTCGATTTTCAAAAGTGATACATTTTTGGAAAGGTATTCACCAAGGCAATGTTTCATCCATAGAAACTTTTAGCCCATCATGCTAAGTTCAGATTTTATTCTATTTTTACTAAAACCAACACCCTGTATTTGAAAAAAAAATTGTTTCCTGAAAGCTAAGAAAAACAAGTAAGAGCGCTGCTGTCTTCGGACGTACCAAAGACTTCATACTTTTCATGAATGGGGAAATGAAAAGTTACATAGTCTAATATTGTTTAACTTATACTTTCAATTCTGTGGGTAATTTATGCAAAGATTCCGTAGAAAAAGAAGTGTCATGATTTAGATGGAGAAGTTATACCCCAAAATGTCCATATCTGAACAATCGGTTGTATGGCAACTATATGTTATAGTGGTCCGATTTGGCCGATTCCGACAAATGATAAGCTTCTCCTAAAATACACTCACATTCCGAATTTCATGCAGATATCTCAAAAACTGAGGGACTAGTTTGCGATTAAACAGACAGTCAGACAGACGGACATGGCTTAATCGAGTCAGCTCATGATCCTGATCATATTGGTATATATTGGTAGGTCTGCAACGACTCCTTCTGGTACTTTCACCATTCGTGTTTCGGTACAAAGTTATAATACCATTTCATTCCCATGAAAGGTATAAAAAGAATATTTACCTGCATATAATGAGGAAATAAATGTAGTGCATTTATGCTAAGTCTTTCCTTGACTTTAATTTGCTGTAACGTTCTCGGCTACTTAGTTTAGCGAATATATAACGTAGGCGTTCCTCGTCGGCAACTTCTGTACAAGAATCACTTACTACCTGAACAAATCGCTCAGTATTTTGAGAATGGCATAGAAAATCTAAGTAAATTAGGTTATAATTAGTATCAATCACTGCTGTTTGGAAATATTAACCAGGTATTTTTATAACATCATTAGAATTTTGTAGTTCCTGCAAGTCCGTATCACGTAAATGAGCTCCAATCGATCATTTGAGTGTACGATGTACTTCTATAGACGAAATATAACATGGATTAACTCCTGTTCCACAATATATTGCTCTTTGAAATCAAAGGTCATATATAAAATCTATAAGGCGATTACTTCCGTATTTATTTCATTAATAAGTAATAATCTTTTTTACTCATATAATGATGTCAAAACTATATTCAAGACTATATTTACTTTACTAAAAAAAATTTTTTTTTTAATACAGGGTGTTGGTTTTAAATTAATTTTAATAAAAGCTAAAGTTGGTGTCGCAGGTTAATGGCTTATATGGACGAAATATGACACGGGTTAACCCCTTTACAACAATATATTGCTCGTTGAAATCAAAGACCAAATAGAAAAGTTATAAGCAAAAAACGAATTTCGCTGTTTTTACAGGGTGCCGAAAAAAAAATTTTTTCCATTTTTGAAATCTCCAACAAGTAAACATTCGAACCAGGGGGGAACATTTTAAACTTTTTTTGGTGATACGCTCTAATGTACATATATAAATGAGTATTTACCCTGCAAAAAAATGTGCGATTAATTCCGAAAGAGATTTGTCCCGGATTGATCTCTTTCGAGAACAATCGGTCCACAATTAGTCCCCGATTGTTCCCGTACGGATACAAATTTAGACTAATTGTAGACCAATTGTTCCCGAACGGGTATAAATGTAGACTAATTGTAGACCAATTGTTCCCTAACAGGTATAATGTAGATTAATCGCTTTCATCCCGAACGGGTATAAATGTAGATTAATCGCTTTCATTCCGAACGGGTACAAATCTAGATTCCTTAAATGTAGAAATTTTACAAAAATAGGCAATGTATTTAAAAAATTGTAGAACAATCGGTAAAACGAATTGAACACCCTTTCTTTTAATAACAATGATGAATAATAATTTTAACAAAATGTTGCCTAAAATATCCTATGAAAAAATACATTACGCTCATATAATGCATACTCAAAACTTAAAATTTTTTTCATTTATTTATTGAGATTTTTTTACAAAAGTAAAACATTATATACTTAATAGTTATTTAAATATGCATGAACATCTAAAATTTTTTAAAGATTTTTATTAAAAATTGCCTTGGCTAACAAATTGGAAAAATCTACATTTGTACCCGTTGGGGATGAAAGCGATTAATCTACATTTGTACCCGTTCGGGATGTGAGCGATTGATCTACATTTATACCCGTTCGGTATGTTAGTGATTAATCTACATTGCTACCCGTTCGGGTATACAAGTTGAACAATTAGTCTCTTCATAGGACATGCTCGAACAAATGCGATCAATTCACTCCATATAAAGAGATGAAAAATTGTATTAGTCGCATTCTCCCTTGCGATTGATCCCGGACACGTCCCGGATTAATCACATTTTTTGCAGGGTAGATACATAAGTGTACTGAATGTGAAAATATGCGGTGAGAGAGACGGCGCGTGGGGAAGTTAAGATACATAAATAAATTACACGTAGTCAATGATAATGTGTGACGATAATCTGTGCTTTATAGCGTGAATACCTAATGTGTTGACAGGCGAAAAGGTGGTGGGGAGATATTATCTATAGTTATTATATAATAATAATGATAACACTGTAGGTAAATTTTTAACTTTTGAAATATCACAGAGAAACGCCGAAACACGTCAACTTAATTTTTGGCTGTAGAATACGATGGCATTTACAGAAAGTCAAAGTTAGCTCTTGTTTTCGAGATATTTAGGAAAGAAGTTTCAGAGCTCTGAATGTAATTTTTTTTCCATCTATAAACTTTACTCAGGCTTGGAACCCTTTCCTCGCATAAAAATTTTGGCTGTTGTTCTTACTTATTTGGGACATTCTAAATTCAATGCCGCCTTTAGTTTCCCCAAATTGGCTCCGGTTTTCGAGATAACGGTATTTAAAAATTACCATCAATTTGGGCTTTTTTGTTAATAACTCAGTCAGTTTATGAGATAGATTGCCAAAACTTTGCACGTGACAATATTTTAGTATTACCTTAACTATTTCTGAAAATAATTGAAATCGGGTGACTATAACATATAGCTGCCATACAACCGATTTTTCAGATGTGGACATTTTGGGGTATAGCTTCGCTATTCAAACAGTTAAGGACATGAAACTTAGGAGAATTTCTACTTGTATTGACCTTAATCTATTCCCTGAAAATTGTCAAGATCGGGTCACTATAACATATAGCTGCCATACAGCTGATTGTTCAGATATATGGTTTTGCACTTTTATTTTTTTATAACTCCGAAAATAGTCATTCTGCGTGAAAAAGCAACATAAACACTTTCATTCAAAATGAATAGGTGAACAATTTTCTCATATACGATTTCCACGTATCTGCATTAGTTATTGCACTTTTGTGCAACCAAGTTTGAAATTTCACCATAGGCATTTATTTCAATCCCGATAACACATATATCGTATTAAATGAATTAGATGATCTTTATATCGTCTTACAGAGAATTAAAAGAACTATTACACAGTTTTTAATGAAGAAAATATATGCATGTTTGAGGATTTTATACGTATTCTACAGCCAAAAATTTAGTTAAGGTGTCTCGGCGTTTCGCTGTGATATTTTGACCTCCCTACAGTGTAATCGTTACCTTCCATATCTATGTATGTACATGGATTATATCATCTCAGAAGTTGTGGTATTTTAAAGGTCGAAATAATAAATTGGTTGGGCAACTTGCTCAGCCAAATATTTTACATATTCGTGTCGCCCAACTGAACTATTAAATGCAAATAAGGTTGTTGTTAGCGCACAGTCGCACACATACCAACATACTTACACGCATACATATGTACATATACAAAAATGTCAATGCATATTTAACTCCTCCAGCACAAGAGCCCAAGTCCTGCCAAAACCGAAATCCTCATGCCAACGTTGGCTATGTGTTTGTGCCTTACGGATGCCAGCGAAGTGCATCAAAGCGCAACAATTTGCCTTGTTTGTCCTTTTTCGGTTTGTTTAGTTCGTTGGCAAGTTGCATGCTTTCCTTTTTTGTGTTTGTTTTTTTTTTTGTCAACAATGCATAAATATCGTTGTTGTTTTTGCTGCTTGCTCAACTGCTCTACACAGATTTTGCTTGTGCGGGTAAATAATCGCTTTAAACCATGTTTTTGGTATGATAAATTACAAATCCTTTATATTGTTGTATTTTTGCAAATTTTTGTAGTTTATAACTTGACAGCAAAGTTGTTGTTGCCTTTTGCGAATGGAAAATGGTATAATAAGCAGCAGGTTAAGTGCTGTGATTTAGCCATGCCCGTTCTTTTTTGTTCGAAACAGTCTCTGAATTTAGTTTTAATTCAAAAACATTTCAAAGCAATAACTCACCCATAGTTGGCGCAAATTATGAAGCTTTGTTTCTATTTTTTTTTTTTTTTTAACATGACAAGAATGTTGGTAGTGCTTGTTGCTTTTTCGCTTGAAAAGTTACCACATTTCTAAAATAAATACCCGCATATACAGCTTTCGATAACTGTATGTTCGTGCAAAAATACATACATACATATACATATATGTATGTATGTATGTACATACAACATATGCATCGAAAGTTTGATTAATTTCTTTTTGTTTGCTAGATTAGCTCGTTCGCCGCCAGCGCATTGTCATCAACCAAACAATGCGGTTTGTTGTTGCCATCATTTTCGGTTAACCAGCTTGAAATGTGTTTAAAATGCTGGAAAATTGAAATTGTAAAACCTAAGAATATGTACATATGTAAGCAGCGTATGGAGTAGTGAATGTGTTCACAGAAAACCCGCAGTGATACGATTTTCAATGTCGGCATTAATTTAACAAGCTTATCAAGCGATTTATAAATGCAAAAATGTATGTATTTATGTAGAAACCTCCATTGGGATTACGTTTTTAATCATATCCAGATAAATTGTTTACTTTAATTGACGGGGGCAGAAGTGGTTAAGAAATATAAATTCTATAAAGTTGGCTTTTCTATCTCTTTGAATAAAAACAAAGAGAAAGTGTTAATTCCAATGGAAAGCAACACCGACACGAAAAGCTCTTTGGTTGTTAAGATCATTCTACAAAGTTTAAGGTTCAGAATGTTATCTACATATATAAATCCTTTCCACCTATCTATCTGCATACGTATTTATTATGTAGTTTGGAACTTACCAAAATTTCTTCAACACCAATATACATGCTAGAAATAAAAAAAAAAATATGTGGTACATTGACGGCTCCAAAATACTAAATGGGTACTCAGCTCACATCGTCTTGAGAGTACCTACCCATACGGCAAATTTGAGCTAGAACATAAAGAAACACCCGAGATCTTACACCATTGCGCTTGGGCTGCCCTTAGCAAACAAATATGGCGGTTTTGAAGGCTTCGAAGGAGAAATTGCAGTAAACAAGTCATTGAAAAAACATCAGAAACTCAAAAACCATTTTTTTTTGCATTTAAATTCCTACTCTGCATAATTGATAACGATTTGTTTGGCGTTGCATATTTTTAGGCTCGCTTAACGCTCTGACACTCACTCTTGACCTGTCGCCGCAGCAACGCCTAATAAATGTTAATAAATGCAGATTGGTATGCAGTGGCTGAAACTAGCACGTTGCACTGGCTAAAACAACATACAGTATTAACTCAAACAACAACAACAAGCAGCCGCAAGCGAATGGCGTCGCGACGTACAAACACACATACACACATACATGCATACATCCATACATAGCAGATGTGAAAGCAATTTGCATGCAAAACAAGCCAACATCGCACGAACAGCGCCTGAATGTATGCAATAGCAATTGTTGCGGTTATGTGTATGCATGGATTTACATATGTATGTGTGTGTGCAGCAGCAGCATCCGAGGCGGTAGGCAGGGATGCCACTTTTGGGCTTTTCCTACCAAAACTGGTAGGTTTTATTCCTTTTGGTAGGTTGGTAGGACGATTTGAATTTTGGTAGGTTTTTGCTTCGTTCAACTAACATCACTGATTTGGTACATTTGGTCACTTTGCCACAACACTGTTGAGAAAACCTGTCTTCTCAGTAGAGTTTTGTCACAAAACTCTTCTAAATAGAAACGTTTTCTGTGAGCTTCAAGTACACTTGCCCTCACAGACACAACTGGAGGAGATTGAAAACAGAAAGGCATCTGACATTTTACACTATATGAAGCAAACAAGGTTGTTCGTCTACATGGTGTGTAATAAAGAGCTCCATCTGGTATAATAACAGGCCATCAGGCCTACCTAAGTAGTAAATGTGTTTGCTTTACCATGTGGAAACAATGTCCGCTATTTTCCTCGATAAATCTTCTTACGTTTCCTTCAAGATCAGTTGCTTGCCCTTATTATTCCTCAAACGTTATTCCACAAAATGTAAATCCTGATTTCCTCCGCACTGGACGAGCGGTGGCAGCCACTAATACCCAATCCAACCTTGTCCGAATATCATTTAACGCCAACTCAAGTTTTCGTTTATCTGGAAACTGCTGTTCCTCCTCTTTCCCTTCACATTTTTATCACTCATTTTAAATTAATTGAAATTTGTGCAAATAATATTAAATTTAATACTAAAGTTTTCAAAATAAAAAAAAATTAAATAAACAGTTTTTTTTTTTTGATTTTAAGCGGTAAAAAAACAAAAGTGTCCGGTTACTGTAGGGTGGTCGGTTACTGGCACAGATACCCTAAATGAATTTGTTGAATGTTTAATCCTCACATTAAAAAAAAAAAAAAAAAATTGGTAGGCTCGAAGCCATTTTGGTAGGTTTTTGGTAGGAAAAAAATTTTCTTAGTGGCATCCCTGGCGGTAGGCATGAGGCTGTGAGCTGGATCTCTGCAAAAAAGCCGAGTACTCCATGCACGCGTGTATAGAGTACTCGCTGTGGACCAACCGAGTACTCCTCAACCTGTCACATTTCATATAAAAAATATGGTCCATTTAACATGGCGATGTCCTAGGCAGGGATCACATACTCCGATTTCCGCATGACACCCGAGTAATGCAAGGAGTAACTACATGGGATTAATCCATGGAGTACCTACATGGGATTAATCCATGGAGTAGGTACTAAAATTAATGAAATTTAATAATCGCGGAACAAATTTGAACGACTGCCAATTCAATTTGATTATTAGGATTACATACATATATAAGTAAGCTTTTCTTTAATAAAAATAAAATAATAAAATTTTTCTAGCGCAATCGCCAACATGTTGTGTTGCGTTCAATGTCTATTTATTACTAGATCGTGCACGTTCAAACGAGCATGCATACATATGTACATACATACATACATACATACAAATGTACGCACTTGCTTCGTCGTTATCGCGATATACATACATTCGGTTTTTGTAGCAATGTTCGGCTAACTACGAGCCGATGCAGATAAACGAGTCGCTTGCTTGGGTCTATGTTTATGATCACTTTGAAAGTACTCCTACCTACCACAAAATGGATCATATAATCCTATGATTTTTACAGGGATATTGACTGTATGGTGTACTATGTGTGTGGGTTTACTTGCATGTTTTGCATGTGTTGTGCATTTTTAAGCTAATTTAGATTTAAATAAAGAAGCGAATGACATGAGCACAAGGCCAATTAATTAAGTTGGATACATTGTGCAACTTTTCTACCATTTTTTTTAGTTTTGTATTAATGTTTGGTTTTGTTGTATGTGCTATACTTTTTCATTGCATATGTACATTAGAGCGTATCGCGAAAAAAAAGTTCGCCGTACCATTGATATCTGAATTCCAATTCTCTATTTCTGAAATCCAATTCACACATTCTGAAATCCAATTACCTATTCTGAAATCCAATTTTTTTTTTCTGAAATCCAATTAACAGATTCTGAAATCCAATTAACAGATTCTGAAATCCAAGTAACTATTCTTAAGCTGATTCCACATAAAACTTTTTCCGCTTTGCGTTACGCCGCTTTCTATGTCAAACAACGCAAAACTGAAAAACTATGCCACAATGAACGCTGCAACATCACTCAAAAAATATTTGTTTTCTGAAAAATCTTTCATTCTCCGTTTTATTTACAAAAAAGTAAATAAGAAAATAAAAATCTATTAAATTATTTTTCAATTGTGTGAAATTTAAATTTGTTTTTTTACATTTGAATTAAAGTGAAACTGAAAAAAAATTTCAACGCCCCCAAAAGTTGAGATTTGGGCAACTTTGTGCTTTACGTAACTTCGGCGTTGCGTTACTTTTTGTTATGTGAGAAACCTCATATAGTTACATGTATTTTAATCTCAGCTGTCACGCAGAAATTGTCACGTAGCGCAACACAAAGTTCTATGTGGAATCAGCTTTAAATCCAAATGACAAATTCTGAAATCCAATTACCTATTCTGAAATCCAATTGGTGTTTTCTGAAATACAATTGGAGTTTTCTGAATTCAATCTGGAAAAGGTGTAGAACATTTTAATAATCTAGCACCCCTACAAAAAGGGTTATTTTGACCCCTTTTTATACAGTCAGGAAATAGAGTATAGTCAGGAAATAGTATTTTTAAGGTCGCTAGAGGGCTAAGCATATTATATACAGTTTGCATCTTCACTTAATTATTTCTCATTTAATGGAATAAAATGTTCCCCTAATTATGTTTTTCTGGTCCCTCAGGTTTATTTTTATTTTTATTTGTTTTTGTACTTTATTACTTTTTAAATATTGTTTTAAATTTTTTTAAATAAAAAAAAAATTTAAAAAAATTAAAAAATTTTCATCCGCCACTGTCATGATTCGAACCCGCGCTCGCCAGGTTCAGAGTCTCACGCGCTAACCACTCTGCCATCGCGCTACTTATTTTAAGCGTGTCAAATGCTCCACTTAAGTGGCAGATGTAAAACTGTAGAATTTGTAGGATTTTTTAAGTAGTTCGGAACTATCGAATAGATAATGCAGCGGTGGATAATTGACACCGCCTATGACATCGCCATGTTAAATTCGCCAGTTGCTAACATGCAAAAGAGATTGAGCTTGCACTAGTAGTGTCAAAAAATGCACTAGCTGCGCACCAGTTATGAACCAGATATTTTCCTCACAGGGCTTGTACGCATGTATGTAACCGACTCCTTTTTGCATTGCATAAGTTAACGCGAAAGCGTGTGTGTTCATACACTGAATGGGAGTTTTCCGGTGTGAGATGTGCTTATTATTTAAATTAATTACTAAAGCATTTACACAACACAGACGTTCATTGAGCAAAACAATTGACCCGACACACAATGGGTGATTGCGGCCAAAAACAAATTCAAAATTAAAGTATGAGTAAAACCATTTTTTTAAATAGAGATCGACAGATATATGAAATTGTAATAAAAAAGCTAATATAAAAATTTTTGAGTCTCTTTTCTTTTAGCCGTACAGGGCTGAGCAAAAAATAGGTTCTTTTATTTTTCAATGAACACACCTCATACAAAATGATCTATCTCATTTAATTGTTAACATGCGAACTCGAGTAGTAGTAGGTACATAATTACATAGATAATGATTCTCTTTCAGAAATTATAACTTGGTTGTAAATAGCGTTCACTATTGAATTTATATGAATTTTCAAATATTGACAAAAAATGTCGATGAGAAAAAATTTTGCTCGACTTTGAATAAAATAAGCACATCTCACACTGAAAAACTCTTCAGTAAATGAAAGCACACGCTTTCGCCTAAAGCTATGCAATGTTTACATACATTCATACATACATACATACATACATACATACATACATACAGGTGAAGCTAATAAAAGCGTGTTAAAATTAAAAAAAACCAAAAATATTACCTCAATTTTTTTTATGCTGTGAAACATAGATGCTCATGCCTATGCCCTTGAATCACATTTGTTTTTGTTTTTCCCCCCAGACATAGGCACAGATACAAATTCGCCCTTTGAATATAAAAATAAAATTTTCTTCCCCTGCCATATGCCCTCAGGTATAAAAAATTTCAAATGAATGTGATTGAGTTTCTTATGGGAAGGGCGAAGCTACGTTAGCTTCGCCCTTCCCATATGAAGCTACGTTGGCGTCGCCCTTCCCATATGAAATTGAAAATTACACTAACAAATTGAAAATAAAATTTTTTTGAAAAAATTGAATTCTTGAATTGAAAAGCGACGTAACTCAAAACCCAAATAAATATAAAATAAATGGAAGAAATGCAAGAAAACCTTTTTCTTTACAAACGAAGCTTTGAAGTAAAACCTTGGGTAAGGAAGAAGACTTTTGCTGGGAGGAGACTAATATTTAGTAGTCCCTAAATACGTTATTCATGGATTCAAAAAATTTTGAGTTGTGCAATTTTTTGATTTAGGGTGCGATTTGTAGGCAAACGAAAAAACTGAACAAAATTTCTGGTTAATATTGAAAAATGTGTGGCAAAAGTGTATTTCAAATTATTTGAAGAAAAATAAAAGTAGATTTTAATAAGAAAATAGGAATTAGAGCTTTTTTTGCTGAAATATTATTGCGAGTCACAGTTTATGCTAATGAATTATAGGTACGTATTTAAATTAATAATTAAGGTAAGTTACATATGTATATGACAGAAATAAAATATGACAAGTATCCACTCATAAGAAATGAAATTTTAAAATACTTATCCATGTTCGGAAGCACTCATATTTGCGAAAAAGCCTTTTCTAGACCTTAAGTTAATCAAAACAAACCAAAGAAATCTTTTATCACAAAAGCATTTGGAAGCAATTCTGCAATTATCCACCTCTGATTCGACAATAAATATTGACAATTTATTAAACAGCCTTGAATAAACTTATCACTTATTGTTATTATGTAATATGTAGATACATTTTTTTTTTATATGTACGAGTTCATATCTTAATTTAATATAAAGAAAATATGTTGTAAATATTGTACACATGTATGTATTTATGTTGTATGTAAAATTTTCCAATCGTAAAAATTTACTTGTAGTTTGTAATTTTTTTTTTTTTAAATCTAATACAAATTTTTTCTGAGTGCACTAATAAATTTTTGTAGATGTATTGGATTTTCCCCATTCAATACGAGAGCGTTGAGCACCCTTGCTTTGAAACAATATATTGTTAATCAAACTGCATTTTCATTTGTTTTTTAATATTTGATAGTCCTAAATGTCTTTTATAAACAGGTGAAAAAATCGTAAAAATTCGTTTGCTCCATTTTGTTTTATGAAGTTTTTTATGGAAGGTGTTTTTTAAGTTTTCGTACAGTTTTCCCATACAAAACGCCCAGAAGTATGCTTCAAAAAGTTTTAATTTTTTTGTATGGGGAATATTTGTCAGGAATTGCCTGTATGCCGCAATGTCTGAATTTGGTTTCCCTGCTAAACTTATACGGCTATGCCAAATGACATTGACTAACACCACCAGCTCCGTCAGAATTGGGAAGGACCTCTCCGAGCCGTTCGAGACCAAACGAGGTTTCAGACAAGGTGACTCTCTTTCGTGCGACTTCTTCAATTTGATGCTGGAAAAGATAATACGAGCTGCAGAACTTAACCATACAGGAAGCATCTTATATCACAAGAGTGTGCAACTGCTGGCGTACGCCGATGACATCGACATCATTGGCACTAACACGCGCGCCGTATGTTCTGCCTTCTCCAAGCTGGATAAAGAGGCTAAGAAAATGGGTTTGGCGGTCAACGAGGACAAGACGAAGTACCTCCTGTCATCACACAAAGAAACAGCACGCCTTGGCAGCCACGTCAATGTTGATAGCTACAAATTCGAAACTGTTAAGGACTTCGTCTATCTGGGAACCAGCATTAACACCAAGAATGATGTCAGCACGGAGATCCAACGAAGAATCACGCTTGCCAATAAATGCTACTTCGGACTAAGTAGGCAACTGAAAAGTAAAGTCCTCTCTCGACAAACAAAAATCACACTCTACAGGACGCTCATCGTTCCAGTCCTCATGTACGGCGCAGAAGCATGGACAATTTCAAAATCAGATGAGATGGCACTTGGAGTATTCGAGAGAAAAGTTCTTCGTAAGATTTATGGACCTTTGCGCGTTGGCGTGGGCGAGTATCGACGGAGATTTAACGATGAGCTGTACGAGCTTTACACAGACATCGACATTGTTCAGCGAATAAAGATCCAGCGGCTGCGTTGGGCAGGTCATGTCGTGAGAATGGACGAAGGCGCTCCGGCTAAGAAAGCATTTCTATCGAAACCCGCTGAACGCAAAAGAAAAGGGAGACCTCCACTGCGTTGGGAAAATCAGGTGGACAGCGATGCTGCCTCCCTAGGTGTTCCCAAGTGGCGCCATGCTGCACGAAACAGAAGCAATTGGCGCGCTCTGTTGGACTCGGCCAGAATCGTCTAGACGGTTAAGCGCCAATCAAGAAGAAGAAGAATATTTGTCAAACTTTGATGAAACTTAAAAATCGATATTTCCAATTCTGATTAAGATATTCGAAGAAACTAAACGCTGCACATAGGGATATTTTATCAATCTGGGCGGCCAAAACCTCATTTCCTAAAACTGGCCCGATTTCCAAAAAATAAAAATTTTTAGTAGGCCAGGACCCTAACGCATCATTTTCAATAAAAGTTTATTCTCAAAACTCAAACACAAAGTTTTTACAGTCAATGAAAGTTTGGTCATTCGTGTATTTCTCGCGGCATTTTATAACGTTCTTAAAGTTTCAACATTTCCAATTAATATTTTTACGGTTTTAAGTGAAGTTTTTTAGAATACTGTTATGGATTCTTATAATACAGGTAATCGAGTACAAAATTCATGTCTACTGAGATTTAGTTAGTTGTTAGCGTCTTCTTAATTACGTTTTTAAAAAATGATGTATTAAAAAAAAAATTTCCCAATTTTTTGTGTTCAAAAGGGTTTTTGTTTAGGTGCCCGGCATTGTCCGGCACTGACTCTTTTTTTTCTAGATAGTCTGTTCCCTGTTATTTTGAGTTCAAGAAAGATCGGTTCCGGTTTTTTCCGGTTTTAAGAAAAGCAGGCGATTTTTCACGTTGGGAAAAATGACCCCACCACACAAAAAAAAATTAGTTGTTTGTGGATTCGAGAACACCCATCTAGGAATATATAAATCGACGTGCTCCGAATCCAAAGTCCGCTTGTCCAGTATACCCCCAAAACTTCGAGAAAATTGCGAAAAGCTAAAAAAAGCCCCAAATGGCACATTTCATCGACCTAACCTACTAACATGTATTTCGACGTTCTGAATCCAAATCTGAGGTCGGTTTGGTCTCACTACGTCACTTTTTAAAAATGTAAAGCCACATTATTTTCTATGTTAAAACGAATTGAAATCACCGTGGGTAACATAATTAACAATTTAAAGCCAAAAAAGAGTTTTGGCCGCCCAGATTGATTAAATACCCCAATGTGCGCTGTTTTCAAGGGTAATGATTGTGCTTTCAACTGGTTTAATCGAGTTTGAGTGGAAAGTAATTACATAGAAGATATTAAGCAGGGAATAGAGCCAAAAAACGTGTTTTTTGCCTATTTGGGCATGAATATCTTAGAAACTAGAGCCAATTTGGAAATTCTGACTCCAGATTCAGATTTAGCACACTGAAGTCCTTTAGAAGAGTGTAATTTCATTTCTGGTATAACATTTTTTTGAAATGCGATTTTTTTGTATGAAAATTTTATGATAAATGCTTATAAAGTACTTAAAAGTACATATATGTATTTTTAATTTAAAAACGGTGAAGTGCTTTACCCCTTTTCCAAAATGATTACTATATTTGACATATATTTCAGAAATGTATACACTAATCAAAATTGAGCATTTTAGCTATAATAGTTAAGAAAATGCTGAAATTTCAAAAATACCGTTATATGGGAGGTGGGCGTATTTGAGGGTGGATTTTGTTCAAATTTTCACACATTACTAATTTCAACCAAAAAAGCTTAAGTTTCGAGTTTCAAGATTCTAGCTCAATTATTACTATTTTTGGCCGCGTTTGTATGGAGGTGCCCCCACTGTGCGACACTTCCCTCACGGAAAAAAAAAGTTAGTTGCAAAAATAAATATATTAAAAAGTGATTTATATTCAACTAATTTTAAAGTAGCTTTAAACAAATGCAGCGCGGAACAGTTTCTTGTATATGTACATATTTATATGTAAACACATGTTTTCAGATCTAAGTATGCCAAGATTGTTTTTTCCTTTTTTTGGTTACCGTTTTTCAGCTTCACTTCCCATTAAACACTGAAAACGAAATTCTCAAACGGAGAAAATATTGTTTCATATTTATCATTTGAAAATTAAGATAAATTCAATTGTTTCTCAAATATTGTTTATCAACTTGAGAACAATTTGCGAAATTTGAGGAAAATTTGCTTCGCATTTTTACCATTTCTTGAATTTCGACATCAAATGCAGGATTAAGTTATTTATATTAAACTACAAATAAAGTAGTTGAAAAGAAACTCAAGATAAAGTTATTTATTTTAAACTACTAGTAAAGTAGTTGAAAACAAATGCAGGATAGAGCAATTGACTGCTTGCTATGACATCGCCGTGTTAAAAAAGTCAGTTCATTGCAAAGGAAAAAGTCACATTTTCAATTAGTTGTTATTGAAAATAAAGCAGTTTATAAAGTGATTTAAAATTAATTAAATTTCCTACAGGGTTAAGACATAGATACACACACAAACAACAACAACAATGCAACCAAATTAAAGCAACAGCCAGAGAAGCGACAGTAAACCAAAGAAAACAAGGACCGGCCGTAAATTCAATTTCCTTTCCTTCGCCACCAACAATAGCAACAACAAACACCACTGCCGCGGGAGTAATGTTCATTCATATGTATTGCGTTGGTGGCGCGTCGAGCGAAGGAAGAAGGATGTTTGCCTTTCGCTTCTGCTATTTCCGTAACAATAATACTTGTTGTGCTCACAGCTTGGAAAGCTCTCGAGCCTATTTTTGAAGAACTGCTTGCTACATACATATGTATATAGTACATCGCAGTGGAGTTGTTGCTTGTGGTTGTGGCTGTGCTGGTGTTGCTCTAGTTGTTGTTGTCGCTATCATTGCCAATGCCTTGCTTTGCTTTTCTTACGTATGTATATACATATATAATCTGTTGTTGTTTAAATTCACTTCAGCCTCTTAACTTGTAAGCAACACTTATGTATGTACATACCAATGCTGGTGCACTGATTTTGTTATTGTTTTCATCTCAGTGCTCAGGTCGTGTTCCATGTATTGTCTCTGCCTGGCATTTTAAGTGTACAAGCCGCAATTATTGTTGGTTCCTTGATTATCGCGCGTCCTTTTTTTAACATTTAATTGAATTAATAATGAGTTTATAATTAAGAAATTTGTTTGGTAGAAATGGGAATGGCTGCTACCGCACTTCATGTCATGTGTCCTGTATTATTGAAACTTGATAGGGATCAATATTGATGTATTTGTACCTACTGTGATATTGTTTTGTTTATTATAGGAATTAAATTGGGTTGGTTTTTTTTTAGTTTTTTTCTTTATTTCGCATTGTTTCTGACGTGGTTGAGTATAAAAAAATTATTACTGAATTTGTAAAAATTAGTAAACTAAAACTAAAACAAGGACCGTAGATTAAAAGATTAATTTCCAATTTAAATAAGAGTCTAACAGTGGTTACCCAACACGAAGAAATGCTAGTAATTATGAATGATAATGTTTGTATGGTTGTGGTCGATAATGCTACCTCCCACTCTTTTATTGCATCCTCAGGTGTTCCCCAAGGAAGCGTTCTTGGGCCGCTATTTTTCATAATTTTTATAAACGACATTGTTTCTTGCTTTAAGTATGCAAATTCTCTCTTATACGCTGATGACCTAAATATTTTTGCAACGGTTACAAATTTAAACAAGTAAGGAAGCCTAAGTTCGAGTGGAATCGAACATTAGATACTCAGCTGCATGCTTTCATTGTTTGTTTGCGTTTGATGGAAACACGGTGCACTTTATATAAAGCGAGTGCTGCATATAGTGGGCGTAGCCACGCCCATTTTCAAAATCAGTCATCCAACTAAGCATATGAATATTATTTGTGCAAAATTTCATTCCTTTATGACATCTAGTTACAAAGATGTCACGTTACAAATTCCTAAAGGGTGTTCCAGAAATATCTTTGTTAAAAAGTAGGCGTGGTCATAACCGATTTCAATAAATTTTTGCGTGTCTATTAACACAAGTTATAAAAGTGTATAAACCAAGTTTCGTCACAATATCTCAATTATTTATCGAGTTATAGGCTAAGAAATGTCGTATATCCCTTTGTCTAAAAAGAGGCGGTGCCACGCCCATTTTCCAAAATTTTTATATTTCTTGTTTCCGGTCTATTGTGGAACTCATGCCACAAAATTTCAATGAATTATCTTTATATTTGACAAAGATATCGCTTAAAATGTTTTTATTAGGCCCCTTTATAGTTTCCATATATAAAAGAGGGCGTGGTCGTCAACCGATTTCTCTAAAATTTTGAGTATGTATTACCAGACGTTACGAAAGTGTATACACCAAGTTTCGTCATTATATATCAATTATTTGTCGAGTTATGGGCTCAGAAATCTCGTATATTCCTGCTTCTAAAAAGAGGCGGTGCCATGCCCATTTTCCAAAATTTTTGTGTTTTTCGTTTTATGTCCGCAGATGGACTCCTGCCATAAAATTTCAATGATATATCTTTATATTTGACAAAGATATCGCTTAAAATGTTTTTATTAGGTCACTTTATAATACACATATATAAAAGTGGGCGTGGTCGTCAACCGATTTTGGCAATTTTTCGTCCAAACATTTGCCTAAGTAAGTATATCACGCAAACCAAATTTCATCGATATATCTTCTACTGTTTCTGAGTTATGACTCATAAAATTTTCAATGTTTTCCCCTTAATAAGTGGGCGTGGCACCGCCCATTTTCCAAAATTTTTACGTTTTTTGTTTTACGTCCATAGCTGGACACAGGCGACAAAATTCCAGTGATATATCTTTTTATTTGACAGAGATATGGCTTAAAATGTTTTTATTAGGTCACTTTATAATACCCATATATAAAAGTGGGCGTGGCCGTCAACCGATTTTAACAATTTTCCGTCCAAAGATTTGCCTAAGTAAGTACATCACGCCTACCGAATTTTATCGATATATCTGCAACGGTTTCTGAGTTATGGCATATAAAACTTTCAATGTTTGACCCTTAATAAGTGGGCGTAGCACCGCCCATTTTCCAAAATTTCATCAAATTTCTTCTTAGGGGCCTGTGCTCAACACGTGGGTAAAATTTCATCACTCCAGCTCTATTAATGACTGATATACCAAATTTCCGATTTTTTCTATATAGGAAAAGTGGGCGTGGTCATGGTCCGATTTCGCCCATTTTCAATACCAACCGTCCCAGTGTCGATACCAACTTGCATTCCAAATTTCATCAAAATATCTCAATTTTTGCGCGAGTTATCGTGCGTACGGACGGACGGACGGACGGATGGACGGACGGACGGACGGACGGACGGACGGACATGGCTCAATCGATTTCTCTTTTCACCCTGATCATTTTGATATATATAAGTCTATATCTATCTCGATTATTTCATTCTGTTACAATCCACCGTTATGAAATCAAAACTATAATACTCTGTGTACTAGTACAGCTGAGTATAATGAGGCAGATGCATTGCAGGCTGATCTAAATCGGGTCCATGGTTGGTGCCGTAGGAATCGGATGCCGCTTAATGTTAGTAAATGTTATCATGTGACTTATGCCAGGCATAGAAATACCCTGCAAACCACTATCATATTGCTGGCTCCTTATTGCAATCTGTTTCTGAAATTAAGGACCTTGGTGTTGTTTTTGACACTACTTTGAATTTCAACAGTCACGTTGATTATATCATCTCCCGGTCATATGCGATGCTTGCATTCATTCGGCGTAATAGTTCGATGTTCAAGAATCCGTATACACACAAAGCTTTGTATTCTGCATTTGTTCGCTCGAGATTAGAGTATGCTGCTTTTATTTGGAGGCCGTATAATAGAACTGCATCTAATCGCATTGAACGGGTGCAAAAAGTGTTTCTTCGTTTTGCCCTCCGATATTTAAATTTCTCTCTGCTATGCCTTCCTATCACTCTCGTTGCCTTCTTATTAATCTGGATACTCTTGAAAGTAGAAGATCTTTTATATCTTGTTCTTTCATTATCAATATCATATCTGGCTCTATTGATTGCCCGTTGCTCTTGGAAAAAGTTCCGATTAATGTTCCCTCTAGGTCTTTACGCCATTCTGAATTTTTTAATATTGGCTTCTCAAGAACTAACTTTGGCATTAATGCGCCCCTTAATCGAGCTTATGGTGAACTTAACGCGTTTTTAAATGCTTATGATGTTGACCTTATAAATCCCACCGGTAGCCTGTATAGTTTTCTGCGAATATTCTTCTCGCACACATATCGCTAATACCTTATATTCTATTACTTATTTTTAATTTAGCTGTAAGATTATCTATTAATTCAATGGTATGTCTAGCCGGTAAGAGTATATTGTATTCGAAGGCTGGAAAATAAACAAACAAACAAACAAAACAAACAAATCAGCCTTGTCGAATGCAGTAGGTATCTACTACAACATTTCCAGTTGGATTTTAGAACAGTCAATTGCAAAAGTTCTTCGGAAGATTTATGGACCTTTGCGCGTTGGCGTGGGCGAGTATCGACGGAGATTTAGCGATGAGCTGTACGAGCTTTACACAGACATCGACATTGTTCAGCGAATAAAGATCCAGCGGCTGCGTTGGGCAGGTCATGTCGTGAGAATGGATGAGGGCGCTCCGGCCAAGAAAGTATTTCTATCGAAACCCGCTGAACGCAAAAGAAAAGGGAGACCTCCACTGCGTTGGGAAAATCAGGTGGACAGTAATGCTGCCTCCCTAGGTGTTCCCAAGTGGCGCCATGCTGCACGAAATAGAAGCAATCGGCGCGCTCTGTTGGACTCGGCCGGACTCGGCCAGACTCGTCTTGACGGCTAAGCGTCAATCAAGAAGGAGAAGAAGAATTGCATTTTCGAAACGTTAAGATTAAAACACCATGTTTCCCCTTTTAAAAACCAATTTCCTTTTTATAAAATCTAATCCAACTGAAAAAATTTCATTAAAAATCTTTTGTGTAATACCCACATGAATAGATACTACATATGTACATATATTTGACCCACTCACAAAACACCTCATAACATGCTTTACGGTAAAATATTTAATAAAATAAGAAAATACCATTTTAGTACACGACAATTTGAAGTAAATGCCATAAAACAGAGAAAAGTTTAACGAAAAAATTCATTATAAACAAAAGAAATTTCTATCGCTATCGAGAAAGAAAAACCAATAAAAACAGATTGCGATAGTGCAGTAGAATAAACCATAAAGGACCAAATCAAGTACCAAATTATATTAGAAATAAACTATAATTTTTTACTTTGTACCGAAATTAATAAGCATTTTTTCACCATTTTTTGTTTGTTATTGTTTATTTTGCACCCGAAAATATGCAATGCTAAATTTAAGTAGATAATCGAAAAGTTCATACAAAAGGCAGAAAACCCCAAAATGAACTTCGCGAAATAACAACAATGCAACGCTTTGCCTTGAAGGTTATGCCGCACAATACGAAGCACAATAAAACTCTTGCATTATATACCTAGTATTGTAAGAAAAGATCTAAACAAATGAAAAGGATTGCTACCGAAGATGAGGTGACAGTTGAGTCGACTATAGAATTTGAGATGAGAGTTAAAATTATAAGATTTTGTTTGTATGTTTATATGTATACGCATTTTTGGGTAATGTACCCATAGTTGCCGTTTAAAATTGGTTTTGTTGTCAAGCCAAACAATAGAAAGTGCGTTGCTGCTCCACTTTTAACGCTTTTGATAAAGGTTTTCAATGTACAAGTTTGCACAAGAAACATCGCCCTTTTCATAGATGAATTTAGCTTAGCAAATGCAGCCAAGGTGGGAGTTTTAACCCGGCAAACACAGTCTCTAACGTGGAGACTACATTAGATAACTAGTGGTGGTGGTGGTGCCTGGAACATGTTGAATCGGAGCCTCTGCTGTAATAAAAGAGATTGTATGACCTTCTAAAATACTTTCTAATTGTGCAAACGCTTGCCTCTCGTATTTTCCCTTAATTTGATTTCTATGTTGGTAAGCAGGGACAGATTTAATAACCACATCGGTCGTGTCGATATTATCTTTCATTACAAATTGACCCCCGACCACCCCAACACATTATTGTACTGATAAACGTCTACTCGCATTTCTTTGCTGGCTTTCTTCGCTGATTATCTTCTTCGTTATTTTCTTGCTTACTTACATACACACAAACATATATACATGCATATGCACGTCCTTGATGGTTAAACGTGTCAGAAATTGCAGCAACGTGACTTTAATTAACATCTTAGCCCACTTTATTTATTTTTCAATGCTTTTTGTGTCTCGTCTCGTCTCGTTTTGTTCACTGGCTTTTTTGTGCTTTTCATGTCATCTTTGCGGATTTTCTTGTTAGTTTGCCAATAATGCAACGAGCTTTATCGGCGACAAGAGGAGTGATTTTGAAATGTTACTTTTTTTGTTCTATTGGAATTTGTGCTTTTTTGCAATTAGGTTAAACAAAGAAAGTTAATTAAATTTCAAAAGCAGGACAATAATCGGAAAAGTATTTAATTAGCATGAAAATTTAAAATGCATATTTATTTGAAATCGAAGTAAAGAAATATGTATAAACTAAAAATTTTATTTTTCCATCTTTGCAACATTGATAAAATTGCTTTTCACACTTTTCGCAATCGAATTAGCGTGACAAAAGAATTGCCCGTCGAGCTGTGGTATAAAGCATACATGGCCACCCAATGGCTCCAGTGACTCCGTTTGTCTCCCAACAACATCGCTGTGGCTCCGAGTGGCTCCCAACAACAAGCAAATCAATTTCGACAGAATAACGCACATTTCTTTTTTTCACAGAAATCGCGTCGCGGCGAGCACTCAAACCTAACGGTCCAGGTTCGACCGACATTCATTGTGTAGTTACGCCTTCATACATACATACATATGTACATATGGTTGTACATTTATATCTGCTACCTCGTTCATGTTGGTTAGCAAAATATTTGAATGCCTAGCTGCAGCATATCTATACATATGTATGTATGTATGGAGGTACATTGTACATTTGTTCTTTTCAAAATGACATCTAAGAATAGAAAGTGCTCATGGGAGTATGATTTTTTTTATGTATGTTGTTGCAATAAACCGTTATTTGGCAAAATAATATTTTTATAACTCCGAGAAGGTTGTTGCAATTTTTATTGATGTTGTTGTCGTGTGGCTCCCTTATGCTTAATTTGTGGCCACCTATGGTATAAAGACCCTTGGCAACTTACAATCTGGGTTGAGAGGAAGTGTATACACGGTAGGCAGGAAGCGACGATAGGTTGCATGAAAATGTCGAGAAAAAAGGAAAGTGGGGTTGTGTTATGTGATGTTTATAGATGAAACATCCGTTGAAATTAAAATCCGAGCTGCTCCTTTTTCAAGGATATCCACATTTTTTGTTTTTTTTTTTGAAAGGATCAAATATTGAGGAAATCGAAAATTCGCCACCGTCCAAATTTTTCCGATTTCAATACATTATTTGGTCGCTAAGGGATACAAAAAAAGGTATTAAAAAGAAAAAAGGACACCTGTAGTGGAAAAATCCAATGTGAACAGGACCTAAAGGATAACCACTGAAATATAAAATAACACAAAAAGTACCCACTTTAATTTGCGTATAACTCCTAAAATGTTAACTATACGTTAAAATTCCTTATAATATGTTTCATTCAGAATAAATAAAGGAATATTTCTTTGATATACAATTTTGATGTACCTGCAGTGGTTAATGCACTTTGGTCCATCTAAAGTGAAAATTTCAAAAAAAAAAAAGTACTTTTTTTTATGGTGCTATTTTAAGTTCAAATATTTTTCTAGTTTATGTAAATATTTTAATCTAATGATCCAATTCTCATTCTTACATATCTATACGTTAATATTAAAAAGAATTAGAGCTGAAATACGCGCTAGCTGTGCACGGTGGGCGGGAAGCAACAATGGGTTGCATGAATATATCGAAAAAACGATGGCCGGCTAAAAACTTACGTAAAATGATATTCTAATATACTTCATAAACACACAGCAAGCGTGAATAAAATCTGCAACATTTTTTTTAAACGAAAATTAGTACCAGCACACAGCTAGGCACATATTCGTTGGGCCATCGTTTTTACGATATTCCCATGCAACCTATTGTTGTTTCCCGCCCACCGTGCACAGCTAGCGCGCATCTCAGCTCTAACTCTTTTTTAGTATTAACGTATAGATATGTAGGAATGAGAGTTGGATCATTAGATTAAAATATTTACATAAACTAGAAAAATATTTGAACTTAAAATAGCACCATAAAAAAAAGTACTTTTTTTTTTTGAAATTTTCACTTTAGATGGACCAAAGTGCATTAACCACTGCAGGTACATCAAAATTGTATATCAAAGAAATATTCCTTTATTTATTCTGAATGAAACATATTATAAGGAATTTTAACGTATAGTTAACATTTTAGGAGTTATACGCAAATTAAAGTGGGTACTTTTTGTGTTATTTTATATTTCAGTGGTTATCCTTTAGGTCCTGTTCACATGGGATTTTTCCACTACAGGTGTCCTTTTTTCTTTTTAATACCTTTTTTTGTATCCCTTAGCGACCAAATAATGTATTGAAATCGGAAAAATTTGGACGGTGGCGAATTTTCGATTTCCTCAATATTTGATCTTTCAAAAATAACAAAAAATGTGGATATCCTTGAAAAAGGAGCAGCTCGGATTTTAATTTCAACGGATGTTTCATCTATAAACATCACATAACACAACCCCACTTTCCTTTTTTCTCGACATTTTCATGCAACCTATCGTCGCTTCCTGCCTACCGTGTATATGCATGTGTGAGTGTCGGGTGATTGACGCAGATATCAAAAAATTTTTAATTTAATTTATACATATATGTTTTAAAGTTTAAGAGGTACCGCAAATGCCTCCAAATATCCTTCTAAGGTACGGTTATACTTGCATAGCACAGCAGCGCACAACATAAGAACTGTCACATACGAAATCTGTTTAATGGGCTTTCCGTGCATAGCGGCACAGGACACAGCATACAAGTCTGTTAAATTTTGATTTCTGTGTTATGCGCTATGCGATTTGACATTTGATGAGTGCGAAGGGTTTGCACGCAAGGCTAATTTATACAGGTTAACGGTCGAACTTGTTACTTTTCGTCAGTCACAAACAGGGCCGCGGAGAGGGGGGGGGGGGGGCAGCCAGGGCAATCGCTCTGGGGCCCGGAAGGTTTTTGGGGGCCCGGAAAGGCAAAGCAGTATTGACAGTACTCGAACTAGGATTTCATAGATACATACATAGGTATTTTGTTGCTACAAAAAATTGTTTTAAAATTGAAGTGTTTAACTTAACCAAATCACCAAACTAAAATTATAAGCATCCAATCAAATATTTACCTTGTTTATACATGGGCAAATCCTAGAAAAGTGAGTTGAAATTGAGGAAAATCGACTTTGATTTAGAGTTTCCAAAGTACCGCAATTGGTAAGGTGGTGAACCAAGCTTCTCAGAAATATTTACTTTTTAAATGAAAAATGTTGGTAACCCTGTTTAAATTGATTTCAAAGAGTTAAGGTATACAAAATTTTAAAAATTATTAAAAACAATACCATTATCTATCTACTATTATTTCCTTGATTTTATAGTTAGATACTAGAGTTATTACCAGGAACAAGTGCAAGAAGGATTAAATAAATAAACTGACATTGCGATTAAATTTAGTTTTTTGTGGAAGTATCAGCATCTGTCGGAGGAAGAGCTCAGAGAAAAGGCAACGGCATTCTGCACGATTTATGGCATAGATATTTCTACGGATCTAATAGATGAAATCATTTATCTCAAAGCCATCCACTTAACAAATTTGAGATGTGATTCGCTGCCACCATTACAACTTCTGAACAAACTTCATAACTTGAAGATGGAAGTATTATTTCCTAACATCTGCATAGCATTAAGAATATTTTGCACACTTCCAGTCAGTGTGGCTGAAGGGGAGCGTTCTTTCAGTCTATTGTCTCGCGTGAAAAATGTTTTGCGTTCTACTATGAGCCAAAATAGCTTGACAAGCCTTGGAACATTGGCATTGGCGTCCAGCCTTGCTCGCAGCATTAGTTTTGACTCAGTAATTTCCATATTCGCAGACCAAAAAGCACGGAAGGTTTTCCTTGGATGATTCAAGCTCTTAAAATGTATTTAAAAAAGTTAATGTAAGCAAATCAAACAATGAGATCTAACATTTCATTTATTTATGTATTGGGGTCTATACACAGTGCGTCTGACTCGCGCGTCATCTGTGTACGTGTTGACTCGCTGTCATTCTGGGCTCACTTGCGTCATTCATTTGTGAATAGTTTTCATTGCAGAAGGTTCGAAATGAATATCTCAGACGACCTGTATACTTCGATGAATTCAAGTAAAAAAAATTTTATCTTCCTCAATATCGAACTTATTGGCAAACATTTTTGAAAATAAAATATATTTTTTCTTTTCGTTATTTTTTAAACGGTTTGGAAATTAACTGACAAAATTTGACAGGCGAGTCACAGCAAAATATCAAACTTATTTGATTTTCTTGAGTCATGCCAAAGTCATGTCGGTGTAACTACTACATGCGCATTTTCACTAATACACCTAAACTGACTCTTGAATCAGACGCATCGTGCATAGACCCTATATGTAAGTGCTCTAGTAAATCTTATTTTATATGAAATAAAACTGACAATGTGAATTGAAAAATTTTTGTATGTTATTTTTTTACTACACCTTTTCCAGTTTAAGTTCAGAAAGTTACAATTGAAATTCAGAAAATTATAATTGAAGTTCGGAATTTCCAATTGAAGTTCAGAAAATTACAATTGAAGTTCAGAATTTCCAATTGAAGTTCAGAAAGTTACAATTGAAGTTCAGAAAATTACAATTGAATTTCAGAATTTCCAATTGAAGTTCAGAAAATTACAATTGAAGTTCAGAATTTCCAATTGAAGTTCAGAAAGTTACAATTAAAGTTCAGAAAATTACAATTGAAGTTCAGAAAATTCCAATTGAAGTTCAGAAAATTACAATTGAAGTTCAGAATTTCCAATTGAAGTTCAGAAAGTTACAATTGAAGTTCAGAAAATTACAATTGAATTTCAGAAAATTACAATTGAAGTTCAGAAAATTACAATTGAAGTTCAGAAAGTTACAATTGAAGTTCAGAAAATTACAATTGAAGTTCAGAAAAGTTACTCATACGCCCTGGTATCTCGATTGTAGGAAAATTGTATGGATTTGTTTGAAGATTTAATAAAAATGTAAATTCTCATATCTTTAAAGCCCTTCGGGGTAGATGCATTTTTAATTCCATTAATCGCATATATGTTTTATAGGGCTTGAAACAAACGTCTATATATGCAGAAATTTTGACATTGGTTGCAAGAGAGTGCATCAAGCAATGGGTGTAAACAGGGTTTGAAATTGCTTAGCTACTTTTGCTGCATTTGCTTTTGCTTCGCTTTTGCTAACGAAAAGTAAATTAGCAAACTCGGCCAGCCGAGTAAAAAACGAGAACACGATTCATTCGCTTCATTTTTCAGCTGAGCCGTGTGCTTGTATACATAGTTAAGCAAAGCAACGCGATTTGGGGGATTTCATTTTACTTCCAGCAATTAGCTGTGTCTTTGCATTTTTTCTGCTTTTGCTTATTTTGCTGAAACGATTTGTTTACGCATATTTCGATTTTTTATACATATTTACTTATGTATGTATGTATGTACACATAATATGTACATATGTATGTCCATTTGTAAACAACTTTTCATGTTGAATTCTGCTTAAAACTACATAGTTTCAGCAAAATAAGCAACTGTAATGCTATGGTTATGGTTACAATCTTGATTGCCAATCAAAATCGGAAACATTTCGTGATTGGTGTTAGGTGGTTACGCTTACATTGATGATTGGAGCGCACATACACAACATAACACATGATAATTACTGAGCACATACACAACATAACACATTATTACCTCTGAAACCTCGTTTGCTGGCTGCCTGTTTCACACAGCAAGTTTGCTGGATGTGAGAGTCCGAAAATTCTCTCACCGTCGGAGTGCACAACAACAATTACACGGTGCTCGACCAGCTTGATTGGTAGCATAACCAGGCCATAAGCAAAAATTTACCACTCAACTAATTGCTGGAAGCAGTGTTGCCAGAATATTTTGAAGCTTATAGCTAAATTAAAAAAAAAATTGCTAAAAATAGCTAAATAATTTTTTTCATAGCTAAAATAAATAGCCAAAAATTTTTTTTTCAAAAATAGCCAAATAATCATTTATTTAAAAAGACGTGACATAAAACAACTTCACATATGTGAATATTTATATATACATATATTATATATTGTAGCCACATACATATATTTGTTTGTATGTACTTATATATGTACGCCGCATAATAAGATTATTACAATAAAAAAAAATCAATTCATTACATATGTATGTATGTATGTATGTACTTCAATTGCAGTATTAAAATAACCCTGCAGCGAAAGTCCAAACTAGTCAGCCAACCTACCAGTTAACTGACTAGATAAATTATGGGAGTTGCCCAACTAGATTCATAGGGTACAAATTGAGATTAGTTATGAAACAAGGAGTTTGTCCAAAAAAAGGGTTTTAAATTAAAAACGAATGTATCCGGGGTTTCTGGAGGTTGCAATGAACACGTTTGCAGTAAAAGTAAAACAACTTCTTTATTGTTGCTGTAGTATTCGAACCCTGCGTAGTAGGCCCCTTGTAGATTTAGTTGGTTGCAAATTGTTAGATCATTAAATCAGGTGAATACCACAAATATAACATAGTTTGAGATGTTAATATAGCCCTGTATATTAGATACTACTTCAGCCATAGAAAAAAGTACATAATATGTTTGTATAAAGTCAGAAAATCATCAATATAAATGTCAAGCTTAGAATGGTCAACGTGTTACTTATTCACAATGTTAATGTTAATTTTCCTAAATATGTATTTAATATGCAAGATCACAATCTAATGTGCCTGAATTCTATAATTTAAATACACACTCTAATATGTAAATAAATGTATTAGAAACTTTATTTTGCAATTTTTATTTTCATTGGAGTAGCATGTAAAACTAGTCAGTCAACTGGTATAGTTCTGATATCTACACTGACTAGTCAGCAAATTGGTATGATGCTGGTGTGTATACTGACTAGTCAGTCAAGTGGTATGATGCTGATGTGTATACTGACTAGTCAGTCAAGTGGCATGATGTTGGTGTGGATACTGACTAGTCAGTCAAGTGGTATGACTCTGGTGTGGATACTGACAATTGCTATTTCCTAGGTCATCACCGTGTTAAAAATACCAGTTGCTAATATGGAAAAAAGATAGATGGCTGACTAGTTGAGCTGTATGGCCAACTAGTTGTCAATTAGTTTACAACTAGTTGATTTCGCTGCAGGGTATGTATATAAGTACGTAAAACTTAAAAGATTATCAAAGCGAAGAACCTACAATGTACCTACATAAAAGCATCTTATCCTATTAGTTCTTCAATTTCTTGATGTTTGTGTCTTATTTATACCATGTCTCCACATAACGTGTTTCGCTCTTTTTTTCTGCATTTTCTCTCTCAATCTTGTTTCGACGCGGAAACCAGTGCCGAAACTCGCCAATTTCCATACAAATTTCTGAGAGCGAGTGAAGATTGAAACACTGCTTCATTCTGAATCATCTTGCCAACTTCGATGATATCGATGTCTTCTCTAATTTTGTATCGAAAATCTATCGAAATCTCACACAGACCAAAACAAAGACGCAAAAATAAGCAAACATACAAACATTTAAGAAGAACAAGAAAGAGAAATGTCCAACTGAATCACGATTAGCCACGTGGAGACGGGTTATTGAGCGAGATGTTTTGCTACATGTTTCTCTGGAGAATCAAGTTATGTGGAGACGGGCTCTTAGTTTGTTGCTTCCGGCCAATTCTTAAATTCTGTCAACTGACAATTGGCGTCATTCAGAAAATGCAGTGGAAGCAAGCATTTTACAAGAACATGAATTTTACATCTATGTATGTATATGAATTAGACCTCTGCACAATACCATTTGCCTCTTCTATATTTGCGAATACTCTATGCATTGTACAATTAGTCACAGCACAATTTCAATGCAGATACGAATATAACCCATACTTTTCATTTGGAATACAAATACTATTTCTATTTGCTCTGTTGGAGCGATTAGTGTACACTATTCGCCACGATAGAATATAACATAATAATAACCATGTTATGAAGTATTCACAAAACCTTGTTGCTTCTTTGGTTTGTTTGTTTATTTAATGTGCATATGGCATTAAGGTGGACCAAAAAATAAAAACCCAACAAACAAATGTCCATTTTTTAATGATAAGAAATGTTTTTCTTGTACATTAAGGACTTTGAAAAAAATTATGTATCATCACTGATATAAAAGGAGAAAGAAATTTGGAGGCATTTGACGACCTCTAAATTTTAATATATTAAGGCAAAATTTTAGGTATAGATTTCCGTATTATATTAGCATGAAAATCGGGTTGTTCCGCGAATTTCGGGAGAACTTTATTTCCTTCATAAAACCACCTTAATATGCCAAATAAGTTTCCTAACTAATGCCGAAAAAATCAAAAGAGTCGAAGTATTGGTTACCGAGTTATTTTAAAATATATAGAACAGTTGGAAATATGTAGATCGTAAAAAGCTCTGGTTCGAAATTTATTTTAGACATATGGTTTCTTGGGCAAAAAAGCTTGAAATTACCCAAATTTTTATAATTGCGATGTGTCCCTGTTAATTTTTTTTGGCCCCTACCAATCGACCCGCCCTAGTGTGTATGCATATGGACATACACACACTCACACTAGCAGCGTAATTTTGCTGAACACAACGTCTGGATGTGTGTTTATGAAAATATGTATGTACATACATATATTTCGATTATATTCGAAGTATTCGCAAGTAGTGTACACTATTTGCAGAACCTTTTTAAGGTCATGTAATTGTCGCTACGAATAAGTAATTGTATTGGTTCTGTTTATGGTTGTGCTCTACTTGCGTTTATTCTAAACCGGCAGAAACAAGTAGGTACTGTAATTGGACGGCCGCGAATATTTTGTTGGCCGTTTCGAATCCATTCGTGCAGCCTTCTAATATGCATATGTACATACCCGGCAAAAAAGTTTTGCTTATTGTTGACAAATCAGGTCTAAAAAAGGAGTACGCTGGCAGCTCTGCCTCCGTTGTGCACTCACTTTGTCTGCTCCTAACTTTCTAATACTTACGCCATAAAAATTTGCTACTCTTATAATTTTCAGGCCTTATTTCAAAACCTTTAAATCTGCTGTTTTAATTCTTAAATAAGGCTGATTTTTTGGTGGGTATATTGACAATTCACACTTTATATATATATGTACATATGTATGTATACCTACTAGACCTCTGCACAATACCATTTGCCTCTTCTATATTTGCGAATACTCTATGCATTGTACAATTAGTCACAGCACAATTTTAATGCAACTACGAATAAAACCCATACTTTTCATTTGGAATACAAATACTATTTCTATTTGCTCTGTTGGAGCGATTAGTGTACACTATTCGCCACGATAGAATAGAACATAATAATAACCATGTTATGAAGTATTCACAAAACCTTGTTGCTTCTTTGGTTTGTTTGTTTATTTAATGTGCATATGGCATTAAGGTGGACCAAAAAATAAAAGCCCAACAAACATATGTTCCATTTTTTAATGATAAGAAATGTTTTTCTTGTTCATTAAGGACTTTGAAAAAAATTATGTATCATCACTGATATAAAAGGAGAAAGAAATTTGGAGGCATTTGCACGACCTCTAAATTTTAATATATTAAGGAAAAATTTTAGGTATAGATTTACGTATTATATTCCAAATCGGGTTGTTCCGCGAATTTCGGGAGAACTTTATTTCCTTCATAAAACCACCTTAATATGCCAAATAAGTTTCCTAACTAATGCCGAAAAATCAAAAGAATCGAAGTATTGGTTACCGAGTTATTTTAAAATATATAGAACAGTTGGAAATATGTAGATCGTAAAAAGCTCTGGTTCGAAATTTATTTTAGACATATGGTTTCTTGGGCAAAAAAGCTTGAAATTACCCAAATTTTTATAATTGCGATGTGTCCCTGTTAATTTTTTTTTGGCCCCTACCAATCGGCCCGCCCTAGTGTGTATGCATATGCACATACACACACTCACACTAGCAGCGTAATTTTGCTGAACACAACGTCTGGATGTGTGTTTATGAAAATATGTATGTACATACATATATTTCGATTATATTCGAAGTATTCGCAAGTAGTGTACACTATTTGCAGAACCTTTTTAAGGTCATGTAATTGTCGCTACGAATAAGTAATTGTATTGGTTCTGTTTATGGTTGTGCTCTACTTGCGTTTATTCTAAAACGACAGAAACAAGTAGGTACTGTAATTGGACGGCCGCGAATATTTTGTTGGCCGTTTCGAATCCATTCGTGCAGCCTTCTAATACCTACATATAATATACATTGTACATACATATCAACATATGCATGGCAGGGCAAATGCGTTTCAAATCCCATTCGATAATCCATCAAAAGACAACAGACTGAAGGTTTTTTTCGCTAAATCTCAGAATCACTTTCTAATAGAGATGAGCGAAACTGCGATTTTTCGATATCTGTGATTTCGGTGATTGCTATTTTTAAATCAGTGTGATTTTAAACTGCTATTGCGATTGCATGGACTGGTATAAAATCATCAGTTACCGGTAGAGATTAATTTTGCGTTTTCTGAGCGATATAACCTGTCTTTATTTTATGTTAACAAAATGATGGCAATAACAACGCATTCCGCAGTAATATCGCTGTTTGTAAATATTTTTCAAAGACAAATTGTAAATTCAATAATTTTTTTTTCTTATATTTCTATATACATATGTACGTAATACGTATGTGGTCTGCTCAAAAGTGTAAACAAAAAGAAATTTATAATGCTTTTGCGATTGCGATTCACATAGGTGAACTGCTTACTTGCTACATCGATAGCAGTTGCCAATAAGTAGTGAACTGCTATTTTGAAAAAGTGATCGCAATTGCGATTTGTGATTTTTTATTCACAGTGAAAAAATCACCGTTTGCGATATATCGCTCATCACTACTTTCTAATTTTCGCATCAAAGAATAATAGTGCAAATAGCATTATATAAATATGTACATATACTAATAAGTATGTACATTTTTGAAGCACATTTATTTTCTAATTAGCACATTCACACTCAATTTGCATTTTCCAAAAGCGAAAGTACCTACGCGTTGGCTTTTTCAATACCAAGGTGTGTTTGTTTTTGATACAACAACAAACAAGAAAAACTCACACTCCACACCACAAAACACACATTCGAACCGAAGAAGTTATTACATTTGTATATTCTGCATAATATTACACTTACCAAAGTATTTTATTTGTCAAAATTGTTCAAGTTTATCTCAAAATTACATAATTCATAAATTTGTTCTTTTTTGGTTACACAATTACCACAAAAATGTGTTTTAACAAAATATGCACACTAGAAAAAAGCGACTGTTCGAAAGCACGGACGACGCGGCGAAATGAATATGTAGATCAGCGTTGCCGTTTTAAATTCTTGAGATTACCCATAAAAATATTCAAATTACCCATAATTGCCCGAAATTCCCCATACAAATTTTCAAATTACACTGCCCGACAAAATTTCAAAAATTTTGATATCCTCGACATTTTATACATCTTGTATTTAACTTATTTTTTGCATAAAAACAACTCTTTTGTCCGCCATAATTCCGTCACTTTACCGCCGATTTTATGTGGAATTGGAAAGGGTATTTCATCCTCTCAAAATGAAATGAAATAACATAAAACTCAAGACGGTAATGGCGGAGATATTGACAGATTAGTAATCCTACTTTTCTTCTTAGCGCGAAAACTGAAATTTCAAAATATCTCTAAAACTGTTCTACTTTTGAACCATTTGATTACATATTTGGAATCAGCAGGAATACATAGGAATCAAAAGTCGAGGATATTTTTTTGTCGGGTAGTGTTATCAAGAGATTTCCAATAAACAAGTATTTTCAAATTTATTTTACTTTATAACGGTTTGTATTTTTAAATTCATGTGCATACCAAATAAACACAACGGATTCGCCTCGAATTCGCGTCGGATTCGCTTTCTCTGATTATATTATCGCGGCAATAGTTCGCGGCGATAGATCGGCGAATCCGAATTCGTAGGCATGTCACCTACCACCGAGAATGAACAAATTCTCGAATCGCTAGCGATTCGAATTTTTTATCATTAGCGATTCGAGAATTTTTAATTTATCTGATCGTTGGTGATTCGAAAATTGGTTCATTCTCGGATCGTTGGCGATTCGAAAATTTGTTCATTAGCGATTCGAGATTTTTTTATAAAGGGCGTTCCGAAAAATTAATAGTTCAGAGTTTGGTTTACTGGCAATGGGTTAAATCCGTATAAAATAATACAGAGCACTTAAACAACTTAAAAAAAAAATATAAAAAAATGATATCGCGAAAATTGATTTTCTCGAACTTGCCGCGAACTCGAGGCGAGTGCGATAAATTACATTCGCGAAAATCTGCTTTCGCGAACTCGCCTCGAATTCGCCGCGATATCATCCTCGCGTCTGTGTTTATTGGGTATACATATGTATGTATGTGTGGTTAAAAAAAGTTATAAAGAAACATAAAACAAGTAAGAGAGAAATGAAACATTAAATAGTCCAATTTTCTTTAATTTATAGGTACCTCCAATTCTGTGGGTTGCTTATGCAAAAATTTATAAAAAAATATTGCAATGATCTTAGCAATTTAAGTGGAGAAGTTTTACCCCAATATGCATGGTTAGTTGTAGGGGAGCTATATGTTATAATGGTCCAATTTGGCCGATTCCGACAAATGATCAGCGTATCTTAACAACTGAGGAACTAGCTCATGATTCTGATAATATCGGTATATATTTTGGTGGGTCTAATTTTCCTCCTTCTGGAACTTTCGACAAACCTGTTTTGGCTCAATATTATAATACCATTTCATGTTCATGAATGGTATAAAATTGCTTATTTTTTCCTAGCTAACTTCTTACTTTAATGGGCTTATGAAATTTGCTTGTACATGTTCGACCAGCCGGTAATTTAAAATTAAATAAATGATGCAAAAACTCATGGACACTTTCGCACAATGCGAATGTAATAGAAGCTCACGAAAATAATTAATTTTTTTATAGGTATTATTATTCATATAAAACTATTAAGGGCCTTTTCACATTACTCGGTACGACATCGGATCGACATTTTTTGCTCGGTATTTTCAGCTTACCGAAACGATTCCGCGTTGCTGTGTTTTTCACACTTGTGGGAATACTTTCGGTGCGTAATCGGCAGAAAATAGGAAAACAAACATCGAAATTTGCAAAACAAAATTTTTAACTTCAACAAATCACTCAATAATAACAATAATGTCTTCTAGCAAAGACGAAGACATTATAACTTGCTACATTTATAGCCGAAACGACTTTTTTACTGACTTTGTTCTTCTTCTTTTATTACGCCGCAAAAATGTCTGCAGTAATTCCTCAAATTTTACTGACCGGTCTTACCGCGTTGCGGTATACCGAAATTAATCCGCTTTTATTTCATGTATGCAACACTAATGTGAAAGTGCCAATTGAAATACATGTGGTCGGTAAGGTTTCGGTATACTTTCGGTAAAAACCAAAAAGTCGATCCGATACCGCACCGAGTAAGGTGAAAGCGCTCTAAAAGGCGAATTCCCCAAAATTCACCAAATCATAGCACTCCCCAAAAATTACCCAAATATTAAAACAACGCCCAAATTTGGGGAATTACCCACAAAACGGCAACGCTGATGTAGATATGTAAACGTAAACAATGGAAAAATATACGAATTTCGAAGTCATATGTTGGTGCAAAGCGAAAGCTTGCCAGATGTATAGAATGTACAACACATTAACCCTATGTTACCAAAGAGTGTTATTATTAAGTTTTCATGTGCCAATAGAGCTTATTTATAGACGTTTGTTTAGCTTCAAATTTGAACATTTTAATAAACAAAGAGCTGGATAGGAATGATTGGTGTTGTGCAAAAGCACTTAGAGAATATGTACTTACCGGGCAACAAGTGTAGCCGGAGAATAAAGCAATATATAAATTTTATGTTTGCATGTTAAAAGTATTTTCTGTTCCTGCCCTGCAGTAAATTTGTTTCACTGCTGAATGATCACTGATGATTCCTCGTTGAATATTCATCGCTGTCGTCATAACTGAGTACAATTTTTATTTTTTTGTTTTTTTTTTTTTCTGAGGAAAGCAAAGCATTTATATGAAAAATTCATCAGTCTTTATATGAAGGGTGTGTTCAGAAACGCAGCATGAAACGCAACATCGGCAGTAATTATTTTTTTGATGATTGTGATGAGCGACGCTTCATGTAAAATTTTCGTTTATGAACCCTCTGCCTGTACTATAAAATCAGGTTGCGCTTCAAACTGAGTTTCTGAACCAGTTCTGAACAGAACCGAAAGTATTCACTGATGCCTCTTCGTCATAGGTGAATTGCATCAGTGATTCATTGCGAATTTTTACTGCAGGGTGATTCGAGGACTTGTTCGTATACTTCAATGATGTAGGTAATTTCTTTTTATTTCCAATTAGCCGATATTTTGGCTGGCTAATGTAATGAAAAACAGTTTATTTCGAAGACCGGGGTATAACAACGGATCATTTCGGGTTTTTGGCCCAACAACCGTGGGATCGTACCAACTTTGCCAGCCGTAACAGGCGACTAAAATTCACCGGCGCAAAAAGTTGATAATGGGTTAGTGTCAGAAAAGACAACTATCCGAACCTACCAAACTCATTCGGCAAAGGCACTTACGTTAAACTCCACAAACCTTTCTGGGGCCTATAAAAGTTTAGCTTATTGTTGACAAATCAGGAATAAATAAAAAGGAGTACGCTGGCAATCCTGCTTCTGTTATGCACTAACTCTGCATCTAAATTCCTAATACTTGCTAGGCCTTATTTCGCATGGCGGATAAGCCTTTGGAATAAGGTGCTCTCAGAGAGAGTACCCCTTATGGCCTAATGACATCAACACAGCAAAATCAGCCTATTTTAAGCCTTACGCCATACAAATTTGTTACCCTTATAATTTTCAGGCCTAATTTCGGTAGCCTTTAATCTGCTTTCTCAATTCTTAAATAAGGTTTAGATTTTTTGGTGGGTACATATTGGGCAGTATTAATAAAATCCAAGCAAATGCTTTTACTCAAAATTTCAAAAATTTGAGATTAATTTGTATGAACCAAATTTCAAATTTGAGTAAAAGGTCTGAAATCTTGAGCAAAAGCAAATGCTTGGCTTTTATTAATATGGCCCATTATATTCACTTAAATATCCAAAACTATACTGTTCTTAAAATGAGGTATGTCCAACCAAATGGATTTTCCTGTCGCATTTACATCTAGATATGCTATATCAACGATATAAACTGCCATTCATGTAGCTTAAAATGCCCTTTTGTAATTAGAAAAGTTCTCCGCTCCTCTAATCCAACTCGCTGATACTAATAGCGTTTTATAACAAAAGGAACTCCAAACGAAGTTAGGAGAATGGCTATGTTCAGAAACGCAGCATGAAACGCAACAGCGGCAGTTTTTACGTTTATGAACGCTCTGCTTGTACTACAAAAGCAGGTTGCGCTCCAAACTAACACCCGTATTGCGAGTGTCGATTGTGATAGATAATCGATAGACCAAAGAGCATGTAAATATAATGCTCGTGGATCGATCACAGTCGATTATCTATCACAGTCGACTCTCGCAATAGGGGTGTAAGTTTCTGAACAAAGCCAATATTTTCAATTGAAGCAGACATTTAACTTCACACGTATGCCATCATATTGCCTTTGAGGTTATGAAGTTTAAAACGTGGCCCATTTTATTTGCACAAGTGTTTTGCGTTTTAGCAAGCTCGACTAATACCAAAAGCCAAATAATACAACCCATTTTATGATTTTTCACACTTCCAGCAAAAATTCAAAGATTTCTCTTTATTCCGTATAATTTACACTTTTCAATAATGCGTAAACTATGCATAACGCCTTCAAATTTGTTGACGAATTTTTTACTCGAAGCTGTCACACAGGATGAAAGTTGTATAAAAACCTGCAATAAAAAATCAAGAAAAAGCTATTAGTTATGTACACATGATTGTGCTTGTATTGTTTTTAGAGCACTAGCGCTCCTCCCTCAAATACGTAGATTACTCACATTCAGGTTCGTCAGCGCGGCATTCATTTACTTGGACCTCGCACGCATCTTCCTGCGTTTACGCTTCAACCTCCTCATACGCTTCTTACGCCACTGTAAATAAAATAAAATGCAAAAACCCAATTAGAAAAATTGCATTATTTTATTGTTCACAACACGTGTACATATAGAAATTTTCAATGGCGGCTGAATGTACAAGTTCAATGCACTGAAAATCGTTAAAAAAATATTTTTTCACACAAATGAATATTAGTTTCCTATTTTTATTAATCTTTGCCGCTTTTTTAAAACACTTTTCTAAATTTTTTATAATTTGAAATATGAAAATTACCTTAGCTCTCATTTTTCTTTCTTCACACAAAGACGGTTATAGAACGAAAGACAGTGGAACGGAAGTCCGTTCACAAGACAGCTCGTATCCAGCGCAGTATTGCCAACAGAAAAATTTCAGTCGCATGCGCTGAACACCGCAGGGTTGCTATAATTTTACTTTTCACAGTAGCTGTCGCTGCGTTTAGCATATGTTAAGCGGAAATTGAAAAAAAATATGGCGTTTAATTACAATTAGTAAAGTTTAGTTATTTTATTAATTAAATTACATTTTATGTATGTTATAAAACATATACATATGTTTACAATATTAGTAGTTAATTATTCATATTTTCTCTTTGCAGACATTTTGTGTGGTTTCGAAACGATTTCGCAAGAATTACATTCACCGTTTCACCGGCACCAAAAGTCTTTTTCTCTTCCATCCATGGAGTCGAGCGCGCCGTATTTGCGTTTATATAGCAACGAATCAGTTCTTCGACTACTGCGTTATGGCTACGATATTATTCAATTGCATTTTTTTAGCCATGACCGAGACTGTGGAAGAGGCTGAGTATGTATTAAAAAAAAAAAAAAAAACAAATAACTAAAACCATATATAATATCATTTCCGTTTCCTATTACATTAGCTTCCTGTTTGATTAATTAAATTTAATTATTTATTAGATACATCTTCCTTGCGATTTACACCATTGAAATGGTAATAAAAATCATTGCCAAAGGCTTCCTACTCAACAAATACACATACTTGCGCAATCCATGGAATTGGCTGGATTTTGTGGTAATTACCAGCGGCTATGCCACCATCGGCATGGAGGTGGGCAATTTGGCTGGCTTGCGTACATTTCGCGTATTAAGAGCGCTAAAGACTGTTTCAATAATGCCAGGATTAAAGACTATTATAAATGCACTATTGCACTCCTTCCGACAATTAGCCGAAGTCATGACTTTGACTATTTTTTGTTTAATGGTATTTGCACTATTCGCACTGCAGGTGAGTGGGATGTTTGAAATGCGTAATTGTAAACATACATATTTTAAAATGCATACAAATTTATATTTTAATAGGTTTATATGGGCGAACTGAGAAATAAATGCGTTAGAAATCTTCCAGACGATTGGGTCAATACCACAGATGCGGAATGGGGCAGGTGAGTGTAGCGAAAAAACAAGGAATAAATGTTTTAATTTTTTATGTTAAATATTCTTGTAGAAGTTGAATTGTTTTTTAAGCATTTTTAAAATGTGTTTCTTTTTTATTCAATAGTTGGATCAACGACACAGACAACTGGATTTTCGATGACGTGGAGCTGCCGTTGTTATGTGGCAACTTGACTGGAGCACGTCACTGTCCTACAGGTTATACTTGCTTGTGCGTGGGTGAGAATCCAAATCATGGTTATACGAATTTTGATAATTTCATGTGGTCCATGTTAACAACATTTCAATTGATTACATTGGATTATTGGGAAAATGTTTATAATATGGTAAGTTGTAATGAAGTAAAGACTTATAGAGAGGGGGAGATCAAACCAGAAAAGGGTTCTGGAGAGGATTCATGCAAAACAATATACTTTTGCGCTAGTATGTATTAAAGTCACAGCTATTATACTCTGATCATTCCCACTGAAGTCGAGTCTAAGTACGTAACAGTTCGGCTCCACTGCTCTGACCTCGGGAAGTGTTTTTGGCGTCCTGGATCTTAGTAGAAAAATTTTCAGGACAATTACCTGCAAGAGTCTCAGTCTGGAAATCTTCTTAAAAATACCCGGGTAGAGAACAGGAAGCCTTTGGTATGTTGTTACTTGCGGACAGAGCTGTATACCATTTTGAATTAAAAACGTAAAATGGGTTAGATTTTTTAATCAGTTTTGGTTGAGTCGGGTTAAGCTGGGTTATAACCGTGACCACTATTGCCGGAGCCTCAAAAAATTTGGTATCATAAATTGATACTTTCGTTTTTTTCGTATCATTGAAAAATTTTTGAAAAAAAAAAAATTAAAAGAGTACAATTTAAGATCGCGGTTTTTGTAATTTACCGAAAACACACATATTTCAATTGGCAGTTTCGCATAATTTATTTGTGAAATTTTGCAGTTATTTTTCGTAAATATTATTTCGTAACGATATTGTACCGAGTAATCTAAAAGTTCCATAAAATTCAATGGGTCAAACGAGCTGGGTGATCTAGTTGCCATAGCTGATTCTTGAGTTGAGTGGGGTTATTGAATCAGTACTTAAATATTTAATGCGGTGACCTCTTCTAATGGCGTTTTCTTTTCTCGAAATAATGTTGCCTTGTTTGATTTTCTTAGCCAGTTTGTATGTTTGTCTGGTCCTTTCACCAAATATTGACCTCTAACTAAGTAAGAGGGCACCCTTATCTACAAATTCAGCCGTTTTATAGAAAGTCAGGATACGTAATTCGATAATTGGGATATAGGAGGGCAACATTTTTTCGTAGAAAAGAAAACGCCATAAGTCAAATGCCTGCTATGGACAGTGATGAGTACTAAAAGTTTGATAAAATATTGCCAAATATATCCACCCATTTGTAATATTTTCACAGACTTTCCGAAAACATATTTTTCGTAGCATTCACATGTTGTTCGAATTTTTAAGAAAATCTTAAAAATTAAATGGTGTCAAATTTCATTAAATTATTTGATGCCGATTAAAAATGTTAGAAATATGTTCTAAGCAAAAATAAAAAGTATCACATTTGTTATGACTTCATCAAAACGGCAATACTGGCCGTGGCAAATACGATTTGAGACACGGATGCCACTCGTTAAAATAATAACCAAGCAATATCTGGAGGAAACACCCAAATTAAAAAAACTACTGTAATGTTTTAAAATGTGGCAACACCATTATCGAGATTGGTCAGGAAGAAGAAGACCTGTTTCCGGTATATATATTGTAATGAGAGGAAAAGAAAGGTATGAGCAAACTAAATCGACAAAAATAAAGAGAATCAAATAAAAAAAGATTACATATCAGGTGTGGAAATTACACACGAAGGTTGAGATTAATTAAAACAGTCATAATGGCAAACATGCTAACGCGGCAACAGATGCTAAATACATTGGTGGCTGGTGGCATTACGTTCGACCACGAGGCAACGCTGGTGCAATTGCGTGCTCTGTATGACGAGGTGGTCAGCAGTCCACCAAAACCGACGGACGACTCTGCTTCCGAGAATGAAGGAATCGTTGAGGTGGTGAGTGGGTTAGAAAAGAACGTGCCAGAAGAAAATCAGACAGATGCCAGATGTACGGTGGAACCACAGATTGGTAAGGGCTTACAGATGCCAGTAGTTGTTGGAAATCAGCGGGCAGAGCAACCGTGTTCGAAAGGAGCAGTTGACCTAATGTCTCAAGAACAGGAACTAGATCGCATGTTAACAATCGCTCGGAAAAAACGCGAATTAATTGAGTTACAACAAGAGATCAGTCAAAAAGAAAAACGTAGAATCGATTTACCAGAACTTGACGCATTGATGAATAAATTCGACGGTTCTGAGTTTCAAGATATCACCAAGTGGATCGCAGATTTAGAGGCAGTAATTAAATTTTTAGCGTATAATGACAGGGATAAATTGATTGCAGCAAGGCATTTGATTATTGGCCATGCCAAGAGATTTATTGACGTTGCGGTAATGCGGTCGTATGACGACCTTAAAAATGCTTTATTGATAGAGTACCGACGCACATTTTCGCTACAAGATGTGTTTAATCAATTGAAAGCTCGTAGTATTAAACCTGGCGAAACACCTAGGCAATATGTTGTGGAAATGCAGTTAATTGCTAGTCGAGCGGAAATACCAGAGGCCGATTTAGTAGATATAATAATAGAGGGACTCAATGATAAATCCATGCACGTGTCGATGCTATATGCGGCAACAACAATCAGAGATTTGAAAACGCTAATGGAACGGTATGAAAAGAAGCGGAAAATTTTTTCCGGTGCGACAATTGCTGCTGTTAAGGATAAAACAGGTGTAAATGTGGATGTAAACAGTGTACTCTGCTTCAATTGTTTCCAGTATGGCCATTATCAAAGTGCATGTACAGCACCTAGGCGTCCACCGAATTCGTGTTTTGTTTGCTCTGAAATCGGCCACACGCGCCACAATTGTCCTCGTCGTACATCACCAGGGATTAATGCAGTAGCTGCTATGGCTGATGATGGAACTCATGGTGTTCGTCAGTACAACGAACGCTTAGCTTCTAACAGTATGGTGAGTGTTGCCTTCTATATTAAAGAAAAGTGCACTGATTTAATTTCTCTTTTTGCTTTGTTTGATACGGGAAGTCCGATTAGTTTCATTACACGATCCCTTATTCCGAAATCAGTTCAACTGAGCAGTAATCGCTTATTAACAAAATATCGTGGAGTTGGTAATAAACAATTAAAAATGTATGGAATTATAAAATGTAAATTTGTATTTCGCGAACACGAACTTGATCACAATTTTGTCATTTTATCAGATACGGATGCAGTTGTTCCAGTTTTGGTTGGGTGTGATCTTTTAAAAAGAATGCAAATAGCATTGTGCCAAGTTAATAAACTTAGTTATAAGTCAAATGAATTGTTGAAATTGGAAAATAAATCATACGTCTCAGAAAATGTTATCAGTGCACTTCGTTACTTTAATTTACTTAAAAGCCCGAAAGTTATTAATAATTCTGCTCCAACCAAGAAACAAAACATTGTAAATATAAGGAATACATTGCGATTAGAGATGAGCGATACCTGTTCCCATAATAACATTGATGTAGTAGAACCGAGTAATCGAAACGATGTAATTGATTATATAGAGGTTATTTTGGCTGTTAATGCAACTGAGGAAAGTAATATTATTAACTCAATAAATATAGATATGCAACTAAGTAAAACGGATGCAGATGTCATTCGTTCGATAATTCTTGAAAAATGTAAGAGTATCAATGGGGCAAGTGTTAAAGAGTATTCAATGAAGATTAAATTAAAGGATAGTACGCCAGTGTATAGTAGTCCAAGAAGATTATCTTTCAAGGAGAAAATCGAGGTTCAAAAGACCATAGATGAATTATTGGCTCAAGGAATCATAAGACAAAGTGAGTCACCTTACGCTTCGCCCATAGTATTGGTAAGAAAAAAAGATGGCTCTTTGAGAATGTGTGTCGATTATCGTGCGCTTAATAACTTGACAGTACGTGACCATTACCCGTTGCCTCTTATTGAGGATTGTTTAGGGTATTTAGGTGGAAAAATGTATTTTAGTACTCTTGATTTAAAAAACGGGTTTCATCAGGTACCTATGAGTGAGGAGTCAATACCTTTAACAGCCTTTGTTACCCCGATGGGTCAGTACGAGTATTGTTATATGCCATTTGGACTAACGAATGCACCTCCCGTTTTTCAGCGCTTAATTAACAAAATTTTAAAACCACTTATAGATTCAGGTAAGATTGTAGTGTATTTAGATGATATTAATGTGGCTACCAGAACTTTTAGTGAACACGTTGAGATTTTATCAGAAACATTAGATTTACTAAGAACGGCTGGACTGAAATTAAATCTTTCCAAGTGTCGATTTGCATATAAAGAGGTTGAGTACTTGGGTTATTGTGTTAGCAAGAATGGCATAAGTCCAAATGAGGCTCATCTTAAGGCAATAAAAAATTATCCCGTCCCTAAAAATACGAAGGAGGTAAAGCAGTGTATGGGCTTGTTTTCTTATTTTAGGCGCTTTATTCAAGATTTCTCTAGAATTGCCGCTCCTTTGAATCGGTTGACACGTAAAGATGCAAATTTTGAGTGGACGAATGAGTGCATGAGCAGTTTTGTAGCATTAAGAGATAAGCTGACGGAACCACCTGTGTTGTGTATATTTGACCCACAACGGGAGACAGAGCTGCATACGGATGCAAGCTCACGTGGGTATGGTGCAGTGTTATTGCAAAAACACAGTGAAAAATTTCATCCAGTTGCATATTTTTCAAAGACGACTACTGATGCGGAATCGAGATATCATAGTTTCGAGTTAGAAACGCTTGCTATAGTAAATGCACTGGAGCGGTTTCGTACATTTTTGGATGGTATCAGGTTCACGCTTGTCACCGATTGCAATTCTTTGGTATTGGCAATAGAAAAAAAAGGGTGAATCCTCGCATTGCACGGTGGACTCTAGGGTTTTCAAACTTTGATTTCGTTGTTAAACATCGGGGAGGGGATCAGATGTGCCATGTAGACGCTCTAAGCAGAGTTGAAGTAGTATGCTCCATTCAGGAAAGCGAGGTTGATTTGAGTATTCAAATTGCGCAATCCCGTGACAAAAATATTCGCGAGTTAAGAGAAAAGTTAGAAAATAAGGAAGTGCAGGGATATGAGCTTGAGAACGGTTTAGTATTTCATGTTAATGGTCGGTATCAACAGTTGTATGTGCCAGCAGAAATGTAGGAAAGTATAATGAGGACTGTACATGAGAACTATGGCCACCAAGGGGTCGAAAAGTGTACGAATCAAATACAGAAGCATTACTGGTTTCCTTCGATGCGGCAAAAGTTAAATAAGTTTATCCGCAATTGTTTAAAATGTATATATTATGCAAGCTCGTCAAGCAGCAAGGAACGAAACCTTTACAGCATTCCGAAGAAGCAGGAGCCATTTGATACAATACATATTGACCATTTTGGGCCACTGGAATCTTTGAATTCGAAACATAAGCATGTTCTTGTAATAGTTGATGCGTTTACTAAATTTGTGAAGTTATATGCGGTGAACACTAGCTCAAAAGAAACTATATGTGTGCTTAAAAAGTATTTTATAGACTATAGTCGCCCTAGAAGGATTATAAGTGACCGGGGAACTGCCTTTACTTCGAATGAGTTTGAGAATTTCTGTAAGGAGTGCAATATTAGTCATATTTTGAATGCAGTAGCTTCGCCTCAATCTAACGGTCAGGTGGAGCGAGTAAATCGCGTGTTAAAAGCTATGTTGTCAAAGGTCACTGACCCTATATGTCATTCTGACTGGAAGAGGAAATTATCTATGGTAGAGTTTGGTATAAATAACACTGTACACTGTGCTACCAAACAAACTCCAAGTCAGTTATTGTTTGGGGTTGAACAAAGGGGAGAACAAATTGATGAGTTTACTGAATACTTGCATGATGTTTATCACAAACCCATTGATAATCTTGAGGGGCTGAGAAATGAGGCTGACGTTGCCATTCAGAAGTCTCAGTTGCATAATCAGAAAAACTTTGAACGGAATTATAGACCACCAAAAGAGTTTCAAGTAGGGGATTTGGTAGTAATTAAAAATGTTAACACTGTGGGTAAAAATAAGAAATTGATTCCTAAGTATAAAGGGCCATATGTAGTACGTAAGCAATTAGGTTTCGACCGATATGTACTTACAGATGTTGAAAATTGTCAAGTCACTCAAATGCCATATAATAATGTTATTGATTCAAGTCGAATGAAAAAGTGGTTGGAGAAAGATGAAATGGTAGATTATAAGGGCTCAGAAGGCAACACAGATATTTCATACGACCATATGTCAAATGATCATTATACAGATTATGAATACCTAGATGAAGAATATGAGTGTGATAATAGAGAAAATGACAATATGTCAAGTGATGATTGTACTGACTATGAATATCTAGATTAAGTTAATTATCATTTAACTCAATCGAGGTCGATTGATTGTCAGGTTGACCGAGATGTAATGTTTTAAAATGTGGCAACACCATTATCGAGATTGGTTAGGAAGAAGAAGACCTGTTTCCCGTATATATATTGTAATGAGAGGAAAAGAAAGGTATGAGCAAACTAAATCGACAAAATTAAAGAGAATCAAATAAAAAAAGATTACACTACTAAATTTTATTTTCACAAATTTATTGAAAAAAAAAAAAAACAAAATTTATTAAAAAAAAAACGTTACAAAACAAAACCAATCTAAAAGACCTAAGTTCGATTCTCGGTTGAGGCCGCTGGAAGAAGTCTGATGAGGGGATGTGGTGGTCCAATGGATCCATAACTTCTACCAAAAAATTTTTTCAATTTTTCTTAATTATAAACTGGCCAATAGCCCATATAAAATTCACATAAAATAATTATTAGAATTAAAACGGCCATGTAAAAACAAAACAAAACCATATACTTAAATATAACCTCTAAGGTAAAAGATCACATTTCAGAATTTGTTTCAAAAACGCCCCAGTTTAAAGAATTTTTTATTCATATTTTATATATTTTATATTGTAAAGAGGCATTTGTTTATACATACATACTTTATACTAGTTAGAACATTTGTGGAACATTCTACATTAACTGTGTAACCTAAATCAAACGCAAGTCGTCAATTTAACGCACGCACGCAAATTTTTCAAATGCGTTGAACCGAAATTGACTTGCGTGCGTGTTCAGATAAAGAAATAGAAAAATACAGAAAATCAGAGAAAATCTTGTTATTTTGTGGAATATGTACCTAACAGACACGATATCAAAAGCATGTGTCAATTTTTTTGCAAACAATCACCCACAATGCTTAATTTCAACTGTCACGCAAAACAAAAATTGGGCGTCGAATTTGCTTTTTACGCACGCCGTTCAATTTCGGTTACTCCCATACAAGTTGTATGGGCATGAGAAATTTTTGAGAGTAAATTGACGGCGTGCGTTTGATTTAGGTTACACAGTAACTGACAGGAATCACAGTGATGCTGGAATCCACAAAAATTAAACATTAAAAAAAAATTAAAATTAGCTAAGTCCAAAAAGCGAACAAAATTATGTACATAAGTCCAAAATATTTAAATGAACAGAAGATTTTTTTTTTTTTCATTTCGAAATTTGTTGTGTTTTGTTTTTTGTCCCTCCCGTAAAGTTTGAAAAAAGCACTTACACAATTTGCACTCTAAGCTAGCGATATGTATAAAAATTACATTTAACATGTTTCCTATTTGGCGTATAGTTTCCTCTATTATAATTTCATCAAAATTTTTATATTTATTAACATTTTGATGGAAAAAATATCTGATTTCTAAGTAAACACAAATCAAAAAAAATCGAACAAACAAATAAAAAAAGAGCTAAGTTTGGTTAGAAACAACCAACGTGGCATCCGTGATTTTAGAACGAAGGACAGTGGAACGGAAGTTCGTTCACAAAACGGGTAGTAACCAGGCAGTATTGCCAACACCAAACTCTCGGACGGCTGCGCTCAAAAACGCAGGGTTGCTATACTTTTACGTTTTATTATAACAGTAGATGTCGCTGCGAAGAGTATATGTAAAGAGGAAGTTGTTAAAATAAATATGGCGGTTGATTTCAATTAGTAAAGTTATTTTATAAATTACATTTTTATTTATTTGTTACGGCTAATTTAGCCTAGATCGAGAATACAATTCATATATATATATATATATATATATATATATATATATATATATATATATATTTATAAGGTACATTTACATGCCTTCCCGTCATTAGGGACGGGTGTTGCTGTCCTTCACAAGATATTTCCATTTCCTGCCGTCATAAGGGACGGATTTTTTATCGTTCGCAAGAGAAAGTCTCATGTATTAATTCGTCAGAAGGGACGTGAATTCGACGTTCATGAGGGAACGTCATTTCTCCATACAGGCTTTAACATATGTATTATATTTTATGTAAGTTATAAAAACATATGTACATATACAATATTATAAATTAGTTATTCCTATTTGGAATTAAAAATGTGAAATAAGTGCGATATTTGAATCAGTTATGGACAGGTTGGGGTAAACTCACCAAGCATGCTTACACATTTGTCTGCTTCCCAGCGGGTTAGGGGGCTTAAAATATACCAGTGGTAAGGCATGCCTGTCGTAAAAAAAAAATCGTTCGCACGACAGGACTAGTACCCGAGCATCCCGAAGATATCTGGCAAAGGACTATTACTTCCCCTACCCCAAAAAACCGTCGGGGATTGTCTTTGGAGGCTACAACAACAGCAACAACACATTTGTCTGAATCTCAATATTTCTATCCTCTTTTGTAATTTCAGGTGCTAGCTACATCAGGTCCCATGAGCGTGTCATTTTTTACAGTGGTTGTGTTTTTTGGCTCATTTTATTTAATTAATCTAATGTTAGCTGTAGTTGCGTTAAGCTACGAGGAAGAAGCCGAAATTACAAACGAAGTAAGTTTTTAAATCGCAAATAATTCTATGAAATACTTGTTCATTTTACTAAATCTATTCCATAACCTGTTTGCTTCGCAGGAACGCAAGAAAGACTTATTGGATCATCGCGATGATTCAACATTTAGCTTCGACCCGTCCGTTTTAAATGTTAAAAAGTTAAATAAAAACAATAAAAAGAAGATCGATTCACGGAAGGGTGTGCTGCTGGCGTCGTACAGTAAAAAAAAGACGCGTCGAAAAAAAGGGAAAGGTAGCGGCAAGGATGGTGGTGGTAATAATAATCACGATAGCAATGGAAACGAACAAGTGAGTAGTAGCAAATCACTTTTGAATTCAAACAAAATTTAAATATATGTAAACGTTTGTAAAACTGCATTTCTTTGCACAACAGCACAAAAGTAGATCCGTTACACCTAGCCCTGGACCAAGTCCGCGACACAGCAACGCTGCTGAACGTCCCACACAATTGCAATTACAACTTAGTACCGCACAGCAGCAACAGCAACAACATTTGTTGCCACCACAAATTTCACAACAACAAGAACTGCAACTGCAGCAACAACAAAATCAACCAACGCCACAAGCGTTAACACCGAAAGAGGCGCCGACTGCTGCTGCTGCTGCTGCACGCACACGCATTTGCTTCCAAGAAGATAATAATAATAAAAATCCAAATATGTTATATCCATCCGATTATAAAGGTCAATTGTTGCCTGGCAGTCGTCAGGCTAGCTCCAATTCGAGCGGCGGTGTCTATCGTGAATCATCGCAAGATGACTCTGGAGTTGTGGATGATCATGAAGAGCAGGATGCCGGCACCGAAATGGTGAATGTATCCACTGTTGAGCTGCCAAATGAGATGACCTCGGTGACGTTGGCGCTTTCGCCGCGTGAGGTGCGCCTTATTAAATGCAATGGTAATATTGCGCGTATTAAAAAGCATAATATTTATGCGTTGCATCAGGAATTTTCTTCGGAAATTGTGGTGATTGGTAAGTAAAGTAGGGAGCGTGTGACAGAGAAAGAGTGTCTAAGCTTTTTTTAGGAGTGTTAATATATTAGCCGAAAGTTCAATTAGATTTTCGAAAATACATATCAAATGCATTTTTAACACGCTTTATTAGTTTCATCTGTATCTAAGTATAGCTTTGTTCAATAACTCAAAGTTTTTAATTGCTTTTACAAATAGTTACGAATTTTATGTTCAATAACCCAAAAAATTTGCAAAAGAGACCCAAATTGGGAGAGTAAGACTTCGAGAGAGTTGAAAATAGTTGCAAGTAAAATTTTCACTTGCAACTACTTGCAGCTTTAAAAAAAATAGAAGCGTCAAAAACATATGATCACAAAAATTGCAATTGGAAATATGCCAACATAACATTAATTGGTTAAAATAGCCAATACTCAGTGAAAATAAATATCCGGAATAGAAAACTAAAAATTTTTTGTATCGTGCAGCAGTGGCGTAGTAACGGGGGGTTTTGGGGGCATTTGAACAATTCGGGTATTTTGAAGTTTGTTTTTTTTCTTTTCTTTATTATTATTTTTTTCTTTATATGTAGTTTTTTTTTAATTTTTGTTTTTCCGATACACATTTTTTTTGTTTGTAAGCTCGAATGTTTGTACGGGCATTTGAACAACAAACGGGCTTCAAACAAAAACGATCAGATCGAATTGCTCGATACCCGGGTAGCTAGGGCTCTAGTTAAAAGTCGATTTTATTGAAAAATATATACAGTGACTCAAAAAAAAAAAATCATACGTCAGTTTTTAAATTTATTTCAAACAGTTCTGTCGAAAATTTGACTCTTATTTTCGTTTAAAAATGTAAACAATTTTTCAATAAAAATCGCCTTAAGCAGGATTTCTAAGCTTATGGAAAAATCCGAAAAATCGTAGAAATTTCTAAAAGTGGATTAAAAATTTCAAAGCGCGGCCAGAATTTATAGAAGATTTTGAGGAGATTTTTAAGTGTGCTGTTATGTAGCCAACCAATTTTAGTGTAAAAAGTGCAATTCTCAATGCTCCGAAAAATTCCGTCGATTTTCGAAATTTTTTTCTGTAGAGTGCTTGCCATATATCGTCCCCTCAATATAACAATAGCGTATGTGCTCATACGCCATTATTTTTTTATTGCATATTTAGAATCTCCATCATTGATTCTATGTCTGGTCAAAATTTCGTCAAATTCTACTTCCACGAAGTGGGTCAAAATGTCATTGGAAAAAATGGTGTATAATTTCTTGTTCAAAAATTTAATAGATATCTGATTTGACAAAAACTTTAAACTCGATTTTCTCAAAACCCAATAAAAATTATACGCTATTGTTATATTGAGGGGACGATATGTACGAGAGACCGTTCCAATTAAAATTTCCGAAAAGCCAATGAAAATTTTCAAAAAGTTCAAAGTTGCATATTATTATATTAAAATTGAATGTGCTGCAAAATTGCATACTCAAAAATCTTCTAAAAAACATGTAGCTTTAGAATTCTTAGCCCCTTTTTATGATAAGTATTTCCTTCACATTGAAAAATTGGAAATACTAAAAATACGGCCTAAAAAGTTAACAATAATCGGTGATAAATATCTCGGTTACTTTAGAGCATCGCCTATATTAACCAAGATATGCGTTAGAAATATAAACATTAAAATCAAATATAAAACACAAAAAGAAAATTAATGTAGGTACATATGAAAAACGCTGTATTTAGTAGTGAAGTGCGAGTTTGTGCGACGTAATTTTTTGCCGGAAAAATACTAATTGTACTAGATATCTTGTCCGAGGGTTAATTTGACTGAGTCTGACAGAGCAACATAACAAAATCAATTTTGAACACAAAAAAGAGTGAAATTTTTTGTTAAAATATCCCAAATTTAAAAGCTTAAAACTATAAACTTAGAATTATTGGAAATCAAGGATATTATTGAAAAGTGTTAATAATTACTTGAAGATTTAGGATCCATCACGATTACTTAAATGAAATGCTTTAAATAATAATTATTCACGTTGAAACTAGCACTTAAAAATATGTAACAAAAATCTAAAAAATTAACTTTAGATATCGTCGCTGCGCCAACAAATTCAGTTATATGTTTTTTTTCGATTTTTTTTATTACATATTTATTTAGCGCTATCCGCTAGCCACATTTCTGCATTTCCCGTTTTCTGATATCCTTCTTTGGTTAGAAGTTATCAAACACAGCTAAGTATATGCTCTCAGTAGTAGAAATGCTCTGTAAAATCAGTTATACATCTATTTTCGTATAATTATTTTTTTGATTTCAGGTTATTTTTGTGTAAAAAAATTATTTAAAAATAGCGTATGTGACCAATTTTCAAAATAGGAGGGGCACTGGTCAATTAAATAATGCATTTCCAAGCTATCGCTAATTGCATCGGACCCTAGCGAAGAATTGTATACACATCTTTCACGATTTCTTACGCCCACTAGCAAATTTAAACAATTTGTAAAAAGAGCTATGTGCTGTAAAACGGCGCAAATGCTTCGTGCGAAGTGGTTGGTCAAAAAAAGTAAAAAAAAAATTGCACAAGTCTATTACATATGTGTAGTATCATTAGTTAACAATGCAAACCAGAAAAAATATTCTCTAGGATCACCAGAAAACGGTTTTTTTGCTCTCCTGAAAAGTTGCTGAAAAACGTATAGCTGTTTTTGTTGGCGCATCGACGATATGCTAAGTTTCGACCACCTGGGAGCAAGTGTAGAGTATGGGGTCGGGAAAAAGCGATGAATTATTGTTCCGCAGTCTATTTCCAATATGTGGATATATTTTTTCTGTAATTGTAACAACTTCACAAAATTCAATTTTGGCCGCATAAAACTTGAAATCTACCTATGTGCGGCCCTTAATTATTTCATCTAACGAAAAACAAATTTTTTCTCTCTCTCCCACAGATGATCTTCCCGATCGTAATTGTGATAGATGCGTACAATGCTGTGCCAATTATGAGGGTTGGCTGCAATTTCAGAATTGTCTGTATAAGGTAAGCGATTCAAAGTAGTTATTAACAAGCACTTCAGATAATAATCAGATTTCCCACGCTTTTCTTCCTCCTACATACATACCTTACAGGTGGTGCGCGATCCACTTTTCGAATTAGCTATAACACTTTGTATTGTATTAAATACAGCATTTTTAGCTATGGAACATCATGGCATGAGTGAGAATTTTCGACATGCATTAGATGTGGGGAATAAAGTAAGTCAACGTTTGATTTCATAGAACTTGCAGAATCAAACTTTCAAAACTTTTAATTTCACTAACTTTTTTGCTTTAGGTTTTTACATCGATTTTCACATTTGAATGTATAATTAAATTAATGGCATTATCAAAGGATTTTTTTCTTTGTGGCTGGAATATATTCGATCTAATAATAGTGACAGCCAGTTTATTGGATATCATATTTGAATTGGTGGATGGTTTAAGCGTATTAAGAGGCTTGCGTTTGGTTAGTACTGTACTCATATACTTATAACAGCATGCAAACTGATTACATCAATATTAATTTTATATTTGCGTTTTGTATTTGACAGCTCCGTGTGCTTAAATTGGCACAATCCTGGACAACAATGAAAGTCTTGCTTAGCATTATTATATCGACAATAGGTGCTTTGGGTAATCTAACCCTTATATTAGTTATTGTTATTTATATATTTGCTGTGATTGGTATGCAATTGTTTTCGAAAGATTATACGCCCGAAAAATTTGATCCAGACCCAGTGCCAAGGTGACTATTTAATATCAAGACACTTTTGCAAACTTTTGGCTTCAAATTCAAGCTCTTTAGCTAAAACATTTAATTTGAAACATTTTCAGGTGGAACTTTAATGATTTTTTTCATTCGTTTATGATGATTTTTCGCATTTTATGTGGTGAGTGGATTGAACCGTTGTGGGATTGTATGCGTGCAGAGGAGGAGGTAATAAGCTGAAACATGAGATTTTCATAAATTTTTCCACTTCACATTAAATCTGTTCGCTATTTCTATTTTCGCCATTTACAGCAAGGTGCCTCCTCCTGCTTTGCAATATTTTTGCCAACATTGGTGATGGGAAATTTTATGGTGTTGAATTTGTTCTTGGCGTTGTTGCTCAATAGTTTCAATTCAGAGGAATTGAAATCGAAAAAAGAGGTAAATTTTGCAAATTGTTTTAAAGTTTATTCGCATTTATGTGTGTATAAATGTCATTAGCAAAAGGCTACATATTTACATATCTATGTATGTATGTGCTACTACCTTTTCATTTACTTAAATGTGCGCATTTTAAATGTTTTTTCCTACATCGATGTATGTTTATGTGTCCGAATATGTATGTATGTGTATGTTTTTGTTTTCAAAATAATGAAAATTATAAAACAAAATCGAGATTAAAAATTTAATTTAAATTGGTTACCAATTAATACGCAAAAGCATCAAGTCAATATATCTTTTGTGTACCTACTACAAATGAATTTCTAAAATATTTTTTTTTTATTTTAATACGAAAAGCTAAATAAATGTTCGTTGATATTGATAAATTTTTATTGGTGTTAGTGCAAACAATTAAAAAAATTTTACATTTTCAATTATTTAATTAAAAACGCTTTGCATTGAAACGATTTTATTTGCTACGTGTGTTTAATCCTTTGTTTTCAATACTCGTCTGTATGTGTGTGCGCTTAATTATTTTTATGTGACACTTTGATGTTATTTCGGCTTAATTCTTGCCTAAAATACTAATACAAATTATTTTTTCTAATTACTTTGAAAATCGAAAAAAGAAACATTTCTACTACATTTCGTTGAGCACACGGCATAATCCGAGAAACTGTGTGCATATTCCTTCTTTACTCCCATTTTCCCGGGCTGTTCCGCGCGTTCTCATTATCTCAATGAAAAACCCAATAATTTAACTCATTTCTACCGTTTTTTCCATTTTTTGAATTTCCTTTTGTTTCGTTCTTTGCGAGCTTTGTTCCTTCAGTTTTTCTCTTTTTATTCCTTTTTATACTCAGCTGTACTATTACACAGAGTATTATAGTTTTAATCACATAACGGTGGATTGTATCACCATAAAATAATCGAGAGAGATATTGACTTATATATATCAAATTGATCAGGGTGAAAAAAGAAATCGATTGAGCCATGTCCGTCCGTCTGTCCGTCTGTACGCACGATAACTCGCGCAAAAATTGAAATATTTTGATGAAATTTGGAATGCAAGTTGGTATCAAGACTGGAACGGATGGTATTGAAAATGGGCGAAATCGGACCATGACCACGCCCACTTTTCCTATATAGTAAAAATCGGAAATTTTGTATCTCAGTCACTAATAGAGCTAGAGTGATAAAATTTCACCAACGTGTAGAGCTCAGGCCCTTATGAAGAAATTTGGTGAAATTTTGAAAAATGGGCGGTGCCACGCCCACTTATTAAGGGCCAAACATAGAAAGTTGTATAAGCCATAACTCAGAAACCGTGGCAGAGATATCGATGAAATTTGGTACGCGTGATTTACATACTTAGGAAAATGTTTGGACGAAAAATTGTCAAAATCCGTTGACGACCACGCCTACTTTTATATATGGGTATTATAAAGTGACCTAATAAAAACATTTTAAGCGATATCTCTGTCAAATATAAAGATAATTCATTGAAATTTTGTGGCATGAGTTCTACGATAGACCGGAAACAAAAAATAGAAACATTTTGGAAAATGGGCGTGGCACCGCCTCTTTTTAGACAAAGGAATCTACGAGATTTCGGAGCCCATAACTCGACAAATAATTGAGATATTATGACGAAACTTGGTTTATGCACTTTTATAACTCGTGTTAATACACACGCAAAAATTTATTGAAATCGGTTTATGATCACGCCTACTTTTTAACAAAGATATTTCTGGAACGCCCTGTGGGAATTTGTAACGTGACATGTTTGTAACTAGAAGTCATAAAGGAATGAAATTTTGCACAAAGAATAATATTCATATGCGCAGTTGGATGACTGATAAAAATTTTGAAAATGGGCGTGGCTACACCCACTTTATGCAGAACTCGCTTTATATAAAGTACCTACACCGTGTTTCCATCAAACGCAAACGAACAATGAAAGCATACAGCTGAGTATATAATGTTCGATTCCACTCGAACTTAGGCTTCCTTACTTGTTTGTATTCCTTTTTTTTGTTTTCATTCGTTTTCATTTGATTTACATTATTTTAGGGTTTTATGAAGTTTTCAAAATTTTTAATATTTCTGTGTGTGAATGAGATTATTCGCACAGGTTCCACTATTAACACAAAATAACTTCAAATACATAAATATTTTTTTTGCTTATTTTCATACATAATTTTAATTACATACATACATACTTTCACAAGCATTGTGGTTACGCATATCTACTTTCAAATACTCATACTTTACTAACCATAAAATATTCTAAAACTATTAAACAAAGACATAAATAAGTAATACACACTCTTAAGCATTTACAGCAACATTACACAGCAAATACTCATAAATACAATAACCTAGCTACAGTTAAACCAAATACCTACAATTTATAAAAATACAAAATATGTACAATCAACACTGTATCTCAAGAGGTGTCTCAATACTTTTGTAATTTGTTATGCACTATGTTTGCTCTGAATTGCTAAAAAATTATTAAAAAATAATCCGTGAGTTGTCTGCTAATTTTGCTTCTGTTATCTGATCAAAAAGGATATCCAAAGGGCTCAGATTCTTCAGACTTCTAAATATCTAAAAAAGAAAACAAAAAAGTACTTTAGCTGCTTTACAGGATGCCTAGACCTTTGTTTTACCTGGATTTATTGCTTGGAATGGCGTAGGCCTTAAAATACTATTTTTTCCTGACTCTCTAAAAAAGGGGTCAAAATAAGCCTTTCATGGGGGTGCTATAGGATTAAAATGTTCTAGAAAATTATTTTCCATAAAATTTTACTAGAGGTCTCCTCAGAAAAAATCTTTCTAGAACCTTTGTAGAACCTAAAAGAACACAGGAAGCGAAACACAATTATTAACTACCCCGAATGTTGAGCGTGCTTTATATCGGGTTCTGTTGAAGCGATCGGAATACTACTTTTAATGGTTTTTGACAACGTTTAACAAGCAAACAAAAAAAGGTAGATTCAGCTGGTAAAAATTAGGCACTGGGTGGTAGTAACCACAAGGCGCACACAGAGTTAACACGATTATATAGTCGAAGAAACCTTCCTCTCAGACCAAATACATTGGTGTATTAAAATTAGAGATTGGACTATAAATACCGAAAGATATTAAAAATAATTATTTTGCCGACATCTAACGGCATCCAAAAAGTATACATATATTTCCGGAAATGCTGTCCAAAATGACAGCATATGTGGCGGCGTACGGTGTTGTGATTTTTTCAGTGAATTGCTTTACTCTAAGCGGTTCCAGAACAAAGTCGACCATAATAAATTTATCCAATGAAATTAGCGCTGGTTCTGGACAAAGAAGCATTTCGAGGCGAGATTTCAGAGTCTATGACCATTTTGTTTCCTTGTTGTAAAAAATATAAATATTGAAACACTTCGAAATATCCACCAAACAATTTACACACAACAAATTATACTCTATCTAATCTTTGTTTTAATATAAACTATAATTTAATATTTCTATTATCTTCCTCTCTACGACTCGTCTCGACTATATTTACCCGCTCAACTGTTGATTGAATACCTGTGAACGATCCTTTACATATATACATACATATCTGTGTCTTAAAACAAAAACTGCAAAAAAAAACAAACAAAAACTTTCCTAAAACTGAAACTATGCATTTATTTACATACAATGTTGTGTGTGTTTCGTAATAAAAACTATACTCTGCTCAATGGAAATTCTAAAAATATTTGTACCTACCTACTTGCATAATTTAAAAAAATTATGTTCAATACTAATTTTTACAAAAAAAAAAAAAAATATTGCACATGGATAATTTTAAAAAATAATTTTCAATACTAATTAAAAAAAAAATTATTGCACATTGATATGAAATTAATTATTTTGCCTCTGCAATTTGCTGTTGTTTTATATTATTTTTCTTTTTTAAATATATATGTATGTATGTATGTTCGACAAATATGCACCAAATGTGTTTAAAAATAAAACAACATAACTATCCAACTACATATATGCTATGTACTCCACCGCTACGATTGTGTTGAAATGAAACTCTGTGAAATTATGAACTCTGTGTTTTAACCCTAAAAACTGTTAAAAAATCACTTTGATATGGTACAAAAACAAAAAAAAAATAAAAAATAAAATAAAAAAATATATATATACAATATATCCAAAATAAACAGATTTTCAAAAAGAAGGTAATTTCCTGAGATTTTAGTAATTTAAAAAATCCTATATAACCAAATATATAATCGGTTATTTATATCATTTTTCTATGGCTATTTATTATTTCATTTTATTAGTGTTGCTACCCTAAAATAATATTTTATAACTTTAACTATTAGATATAAACAAAATTAAAATGCTTACAATTCTCTCTTATTACTTCTTGATTAAATTAAAAAAACTTATATGTAAATGCTAAATGTACAAACTGCATGTAAACAAAACAAAAATATAAAAAAAGCTATTCCAATTGTTGTTGCATGCTCAAAATGGCATTAAACAAAAAAAACAAAAAAGCATGTCTAAATCTTGAAGTAAAAGTCGTTTAATTAGTGAAATTGGCGCAAATGCTAGTAAAAAATTATTAATTCTTTTCGAATTCCTAAGCTTTTTCTAAATCAAATTACGAACTTTTATTTTAATTATTCTATTTTCACTGACTTTGTTTTTTCGCTCTCTTTCTCTCTCCTCCTCGCACTCTCTTTTAGGAAGTCGGCGAAGAGTCGAAATTGGCGCGCAGCATTGAACGCGTACGCGATTTGATACGCAAGAAGCGGCTGGAGCGTAAAGAGCGCAAAGAACGTAAATATGCTACGAAATTTCAGCAAATTGTTATGGAAGCTCAACAAGCGGCAGCGCATGTGATTGAAAAGCCCAGCTTAATCTCAGAGACTAAACTACATAGATTAAGTTATCAAGTGAGTATAAAAAAAAGATTTTTTCGAATAAATATTCTTTGACTACCATTTAAGCATTCAACTCAGTGGTGTAGAGTTTTTTCACAATTTTATTTAGGCAGCTTTGTCGAGTATGCTTGTTCTTATACGCTGGAAAGTACGAACCTTTGGGCCTTAGCCTAGGGATAGGAACACATATAAAAGCGAATGCGGTCAGGTTAAAGAACATACTACAGCAGACCCCGACAAAATTATGGAGGAAATTGTGTGGGAGAGCAAAGCGATTTGCCTTACATTGGTTGAAATGTGTGTGATGTTTCTAATCTACTGAGTCAAAATGCCGGAGTCTGTACTACATAAACTTCAGACTGGCTCAGTGAAGGGTCTAATAGACCGCAGAGAATATATTCCTTGACTGTAATAGAATTTATAGATATAATATTTTGGACTCATTTAACCATAGGTACATATGTTCTCTGAGACCGGATTCAATTTTGGATTTCTTAAAAAAAATGTTTATATGAAGCAATGTTCTGAGACGAGGGATAAATAGTTTTTGAGGTCATTTATCATGACATTAAGTACTTTTAATTTTTTTTTTTATAATCTTCGCCCTCTACTTGAAGTTTGTGGCTTCCCTAACAACTTAATTCGACTCACCGATTTGTGCCCACTTCGAATTTTATTTAGCTGGGCTATTGTCTTTTGCTCAGAGCTTTTCCTTGGGATAAATACTTATTATTGCATTACAATTACGAGCAAAGTGCATATAATTCCAATCTCCACAGCGCTTGCTGGGAATAGCCACTTTGTGCCTAAAGGTGTCATCTGCATTACGAGCCACAAGTACCTTCCATGAGAGAGTATTTTTAAAAATAGGCGAGTTGGTGTTGTTGCTTTGAAGGTAATTTGATGAATAAGCGAGTATTCTTTTAATACTTGGTACGAAAGAAATACGCCTAATATAATCTTAAGGGATTTCCTGTTAAAGCCGACTCCCAAGAGCAAATGGGTTGTATCTGCGTACGATGTACCGTCTACGTATTAGCTAAAATATTGTCCAAATATATAAGAAGCAACCCTAAAGCCGACACGCCTGGTATACAAAAGGAATTGCAGTCGACACCTTTCTCTTCTCCGGTATATAACTTTTCCTAGTTTTAGGCCAATCTTCAAACCGATTTAATTAGTATCGCTCCCAAATTTGGTGTAACCACTTCGAAACAGAATGGTTCCATGGTCCATCTCTTGTATAATGATGATAAATAGAATTAAAATATTGATTTTTCAAAACTTTCGCTTTCTTCCATATTCTTTCCATATTCAGGAATCCATGCAACGTCCGGTATCTGGCTCGGATTTCGGCTATCAAATACCGCTCAAAGACACTCTACACACAATAGTTGACGGTGTGGAGAGCGAACATGAATTTTCCGAATGTCAACAGCAACAACAACAACACTTCCAGCCGCCTACACAATTGCAACAGCAACAGCAGCAACATCAACAACTCCAACAACAACAATTGCTGCATATGCAACTGCAACAGCAAGCGCCCTCCTTCGATGGCATTACAACAACAACAAGCTCCTGCCAATTAGACAATAATAGTCGCAACGATTACAATACACTCTATCCGCAAGCGGTGGAACGTCGTCTCTTGCATCAAGTGTCTTCCGGCTTTGGCACCCAGCACAACGATTCACGCGACGAACACACCTACACCGAATCCATTGAGTTGCGTCTCATGCATCAATACAATTCAACTGATACCGATCCATATGCGAATGATCAGCGTAGCGGTTCGTTTATGCGCGGCGATTCGCTGCAGGACACCTCATCGCGACGCTGTTGCAGTGAAGAGCACGACGAGGCATATTTGCAATATCAGAAATCATTGCTGACACGTTCGCCCAGCTATCGCAAGTCGTTGGATCGCCTGTCGCAATCGAGCGATCAATCGCAACGTTCACTTATCCCCTCGCGCAGTCTAAAATCCGATGACGATTTGCATTTGAGCGTGCGACGACACTCGAGCGGCCATTCGCTCAACACCATCTCCATAGAGCATGAGGAATTGCTCTCACATCAAGGCAATTTGCGTGATGAGTTGCTGAATTGCGAGCAAAAGGAACTGTTTCAGTTTCTGCAAGATGACGGCGACAATAGCAATAATTATTTTAGCGAAACTGTGGGCTATGGTTCGGCGATTATTGATGCCGATACCGACTCGCTGATAATAGATGCGCGCAAAGATGAGCGCAAACCGTCGACGAGCAGCATTAAATCGAATTTAAGTTACATTTCCAATTCAATAATGCAGCAGATAGAGCAGCGTCGCAACGGCGGAGGCGGCCATGCGACGTATGGCAGTGAAAATGGACGGGAGAATGAGGTGTTGCCACTCGTGGAGCATTCCGAGTTCGATAACATCATACAAAGTTTCGAGAAAGAGTTGGAGGAGATTAAACGTTCGACAACGTCGTTGGAGCGCCGACTGTCTACACTCTCTGAACCCTCGCCTGCCGCCGATGAAGCCAACAAAGCCATACTCGATCACATTGCAGCCATAACGGGCGCCTCAGAGCGTTCGGCCGCCGATGAAGTTGTACACCCGCTAAATCCATACGATAGCTATGATTTGTCGACGGTGCCGCGTCGCCATCAATCGCTGCGCACCAACATCGAACGAAATTCGGTGAAAATGAAACGACGCAGCTTGGAGAAACAACGCAAGATAGACGAAGACTTTAGCATATCAAATGAAATACGCAAAATCTGTGATCAAATACATGCACCCTTCGTGACCATCGAATCGATGGCTGTGGCGGCCACAGTACAAGCGGCAGCCAAATCGCCGTTTGCGCGACGCAAGAGCGATCAATTTAGTGCACAATTCGATCGTTTCAAACACTTGTCGCTGATCGAACGCGTCGATGAAGTACCTGAAGATGAGAAACCCATATCAACGCTGCGCATGGAGTCGGAAAAACTGCCACGCAAGTGCCTAACAACAGACGCCATCCGACTGGACAGCTTATCGCTGAAGAGCACTAATTCATATGAGAATTTACTAATACAAAAACAACAATTGAGCCGTCAGCAAAGTAATCAACGCAATGCCGTCTGTGGCGGTGGCGGCGGCTCGCTGAGCTCGTCGGGTGTGGCAGTACCACCAACGCCAACGTCATCACTCAAATCACAACGCGAGCCGCCGCCAACACTAGCACAAATATCCTCTATAAAGACGACGCCGCCATTAGCGTCACTCACGGAGCACCAACAACATTACCATGCCTCGAAAATACATGACCCACCACCACCAACACCATCAAAACAACAATTGCTTGCAGCACAGGCAGCAGCAGCAGCAGCAGCCAATAGAACCAACATATCCACAAATTATACAAGCAACAACAACAATATAACCACAACAAAAACAATAACCACTAACACCACAACAACAACAACCATCCGCCCAAGGGCTGCTGGCGATGTTGGTGGCGATATACGCACCAAACGCTTCGCCGAGCATCCACAATCGACTCTAGACAAAGCCGCTTCCTTTCAATCCGCTCGCACCGAATCGCATAGTTCGTGCGGAGGCGGTGGCTATTATGCCGACACCAGTTCGGTACTGGCACTGGGACCACTGGGCGCGCCGAGCACACGCTCCTCTGCTACCGGCGGTGCTATGGTAATGGACACTACCGATGTTGAGCCAACACAAAAGTCGACTTTTACACGGTTAACTGAAAAACCATGGCATTGTCTGGTCTCCTACGTAGACGATCTCACTGTGGGTGGGAGGCGTAACTCGCAGGGAGCATACAATGATCCCATGACTTTTCCAAGTTTTGGACAAACAAAAACGCCGAAAGTGCCAGATGATTGTTTTCCACAGAAGTGCTATGATCAGTAAGTGCATATATATATACATATTTGTGCATACATTAATAAGATTAGATTAGATAAGATGGGATTAGATTAGATTAAATTAGATTAGATGGATAAGATTGTACATACACTAGTAAGATTAGATTAGATAAGATGGGATTAGATTAGATTAATAGCCTCTGCACATTGGCATGATTTAAGGGTAATTTAGGCAAAAATCGTTGTTTCGGCGTTAATTCCCCTTAAATAACGTTGTTTCGCCATACAAAAATGCCAGCTGAAATTACCCTTGAAATGCGCATTTCGGCTAAATAAATCACGAAATTACTCTGGAATCGGTCTATTCTCTAAAATTTTATCGATTATAGTCGATCTTTACACATCGGTAATATTTCACATTAGCTGTGTTTTATTTTACCGCATATACATCTGCGCTAAAATAAAAACACGGCTATTAAATTTGTTCGCGACGGTTTCTTAGATATATCTTCATTGTATATTGCATTAGCAATTCTTTAGTTATAAAGAATTTAATTTGGTGGGAGTATTTTATTAATGATATTCCTATTTAAGTTGACCATGCAAAAATTTGTATTTGGCGCAGGAACAGCGTAACTGAAACACGACTAAATGAAATTACTCAAAAACGCGTGTGAATGCGAGTGAATTCGGAAAGTAATTTCGGCTAATCAACGTAATTTCAAATGCAATCTGCAGAGGCTATAAATTAGATTAGATGGATAAGATAATTTGCTGTATACTACGAGGGCATTTTGAAAAGTTTGTGACTGTTGCAATTTACCGCTCAATAACTTTAAATGTAACACTGCTCACTCAAACCGCCATCTATTAGTAGCCTAATGTAATCATTGTGCGCCATTTTGACGGCTATTGGAAGTAGAGAAACTCGTGAATTTCAACAAAAATGGACAAAAGTGAGTTTTGTGCGCTGATTCAGCAATATTTTTTGCATAAAAAGATCATCAGCGAAACCAACTAAAGCCTTGATAAATACTATGGGTACTCAACACCATAAATTTATCAATTTCAAATGCTATGAAGTGAGTTCCGTGGTGCACCTACCAACACAAGTAATGCCGAACGTTTCTTCAAACAGTCACCCACATATCAAACTGCTAGCCATGGGTAATGGCGCAATTTTTTTGGCGCTGATACAATAACACCAGCGCCAACCGTGGCGCAGCGCACTGTTCTGGCGCAATAACACCTTTAGCGCAATTGCCATGGAATAATCGATAAATAACACTTGTTCGCTTCTCACTGTTTACCATCCCCGTTTTATTTCTTTTGGCGCAAAATTAATTTTAATTTTCATAATCATTTGGAAACATATTCCGTATATTTGTGAAAATATGCTGGAAATTAGAGTCACTTAGATCACTATCAAGCATACATAATTGTGACGGTGTCGTATACGCTGTGCTGTTATTGGCTTTGTGGTGGTGCCATTTTACACTAGCGCTATATTGGTGCTGGTGTTAGCGCACGAAATTTAGTCGGTTTTATATTGCAAAATTGAGTTGGCGCAATATTGGGTTGGCGCTATATTGGGGTGGCGCTATATTGAGTTGGCGCATTTCCAAAATCGGAGTTAGCGCAATAACGCCAGGGTTGGTGTTAGCGCAATTGCGCCGCGCCGCGCAGTGTTACCCATGCCTAGGGATGGCAAAAAAAATTTAATAATCGATTAACCGTTTTTTAGGTTAATCGAAAGGGTTCGATTATTAATCGCGAATAATCGTAGGGAACTAACCGATTATAACCGTTTTTCGATTACAATTATTGATAAATTAATACGTAGTACCCCAAGAGGACAAACAAGCTAATTTTTTATACATACACTGTATGTGTGTTCGTTTTTATTATAATAATAAAAAATCGTCATTTCAGCGAAAAAATTGTCAATATTTTGTTGCTGTCTCATCTTCACAAAAAACACGTTATAAACAAAAAAAGTGTCGGCTTTCCACTAAGAAAGCGCACCGCGAAAAAAATTACTTTTTCAGGGGCTCTCAGATATCGTCGGTCTCCCGCCAGAAACACGAATGTGAAATTTTTTTTAAGTACGATGTCTTCTCTTTATCGGGTTTATATTGATGTAATAGCAATTAATATTTGTATAAATTCTTGTGTAAACATACATGCATAATATGTACTTTTATGTACATAAGCATATATACAAATATTAATTGTTATTATCTCAATATATACCCGAAAAAAGAGCAGACATCGCACTTAAAAAAATTTTCACATTCGTGTTTCTGGCAGGAGACCGACGATATCTCAAAACTGAAATCAAAACTTGCAGGAAGTTTACAGTTTACGAGATAATTGGCTAGCGTAGAACTAAACTGGTCTATCTAACAAAATACAAAATTGGAGAAAACAGATGAAACGCGTTTTAATGCGGTGTGCGATTGTTGATGTATGTTAAGTGAATATTATAAATTATTATGTTAGCTTAATAGTTAATTTAACATTCTGCATTAAAAAAAATTATTATAGAAACGTTTTTTATATAATATTTATATGTAACAAGAAAACTTGTTACATAGACCACTTTAGAATTTTCAATTTTTAAGGAAGTTTGAACTACAAATTGCAAATTATATGAATAAAGTAAAAAATATGTGAATGGAAGTTATTTAATTACAAAAATAACTTACACATGTTCGTAAATGATCACCTCTGCATGAAAAGTAACAGTATCCTAGTTTTCTCCACGGCGGGCTGGTAGAAAATCTTCTGGATTGTTTTCTGCTTCATCTCTGCTTTACATGTGGAGAGACAGGTAAAAGGGGTGATGAATCGGTGGTACGAATTTCAAAATTTTTTTTATGTCCTGCATTTTTTTGAATTTCAAAACGCGTATGTCGCTGCCCTGATCTGGTGTAAAATTCTGCAAGAACTCTATAAAATCATGTTGGTTCACGCTAGATTTCTTTATATCGACGGATTTATATGTTTCACAATAATCATCATTAAACTGCATCACAGATTCACCCTTGACAAATTTTGCCTTTCGCATTTGGGAAATTTTTCCACCGTCGTCTACTATACTCTGGTAGTCCCTGAACATTGGCCGTCGTTCGTCAAATGACATAAATCTCGCCACCATATTATTAACATCAAAAAGAGCATGCTTTCTACAATTTTTAACCAATTCCATCCACTCATCTGGCGTAAGATCATACTGGTCTATGGTAGTCTATGCTAGTTGGGCCACTTTAGAATTTCTTGAAATGACAAAAGGACGTAAATTCTAAAGTGACATTTCTATCGTTTGGACACTTTGGTGAAGAAATAAGACCTACATCAATTTTGCACGGATAAATTTATGATTTTCAAGTTCAAAAATGTGCATAACTCGATTTCTGAAAAAATGTTAGATAGACCAGTTTAGTTCTACGCTAGCCCATTGTCGTTAAGGTTGGATGGGTCCATAGATATTACCCCAGAAAGAGAATTATGTCGGCTGAGGATTATTTTTTTTAAAGCGCGGCTGAAGGCCGCCAACGCAAAATGTTGTTCTACACACATACATATATGCATTTGCTCGTTTTAATACGTGCTTTTATCTCAGCAATAGATCGCAGTTTTCGTGTGAAAGGGTGAAAAACAATTTTAAAGAGGTACGAATTCATACAAATTCGTATATAAATGAAATCATATTAAAAAAAAGCTGTGCACATATATCTACACATTGCGCTTACTTATATGATAAAATAAATAAATAAAATCATCAGTCATTCATTAATACTAATTCATAACATTTTGTCTTGAAAAATAATTTTCAAACTCAATCGAATGAAAAGGCGGTAATTCTCAACTTCGATTATTTCCTTTCGATTATTTTCGACTTGAGAGCAAAAAGGTTAATCGAAAAAATAATCAAAAGAAAAAAAACGATACATTTTAACCGTTAACCGAAAGAAATTAACCGATTATAATCGTTTTTCCGGTTATAGTTGCCATCCCTACCCATGCCTACAAACTGCTTTCGTAGGTTTACAAACTCGGTCTAAAAACTATAAACTTTTTTATAATATCATATCCATATTTATAAATACTTCTAATATTTCTTTTCTTTATGCTTACTCTATTGTCATTTCTTCCTTGCTCTTCTTCTTCGTCTTGTAAAATTATCTTTTATAATCAATTTACTTACTTCCCCTCTCACTCTCCATCTCTGCCTTTTGGAATCCTCTTTTTTTTGTCCGCCAAACAAAATCGTTAATTCATTACATTGCAGCTTCTACTTTCGCTGTCCATGGTTCATGTCGTGCATGGACACGAAGAGCGCCAAACAATGGACACGCATAAGGACGGCTGTCTTGGCGGTTGTCGATACTCCAGCCTTTGAGTGGTTTGTGCTAGTGCTTATATTCGCGTCGAGTATCACACTCTGCTTTGAAGATATTTACTTGGATAGTAATAAGACGCTTAAGCGTGTACTCTATTGGACGAATTTCTCATTTTGCCTCATCTTTGTTGTTGAAATGGTGCTGAAATGGCTGGCGCTGGGGTTTTCCAAATATTTTACTAGTTTTTGGACGATATTGGATTTTATTATAGTTTTTGTGAGTATTAACTGTAATAAAGTGAACAATAATATAAAGCTGAAGAAAAATGTTTTTTCTCTTTCAGGTATCTGTGTTTTCACTGCTCATCGAAGAGAATGAAAATCTCAAGGTTTTGCGTTCGCTACGCACATTGAGAGCTTTGCGTCCGTTGCGTGCCATATCACGGTAAGTGATTCAGTAAACTAACCTCTTTGTACTTTATGTATTTAGCGGATTGCTACTACCAATGCTCAAGTTTTATATGGAAAAATAACAGCCTAATACTTTAATGAAAATATATTGTTAAACACAAATGCCTTTTTCCCTTGCATAACTATCTGATAACTATTATAAATCTCGGGCATGTTCCATGCTGTTTTTATTGTTAAATTAAATTTATTGATGTCTTTTGAATCTCAATATTTATGCATTTCTATTTTCAGATCTCAGTCCACCTTTTTTGACTTTTTTCCTAAAACATTCTACTCTTCATGTTACTCTTTTATAATAATTCTTGTTTTTAAAGCTTGTGTGCACTTTTACACTTTTGTTTTTATCAATTATGTATGTGTATCAGAGATGGGCATTAAAAAATACTTTTTTTTGGTACAATGGTAAAAATAAGTAGATAATAAATGTACAAATGCAGAAAATGTTAGCCAATAAAGATTCGGCTTGGTTAAAAATTAGAAAACGATTGGAAACCAAATCTGTTTTTTCAAGCACCATTCAGTGTTTTCTCACAGAAAAATCTTAATGAGAAAAAAACGAATATTTCTATTATTTGAATTTAAAAATTATAAAACGTCCAACTCTGAGTTAGCACATACTAAGACCGGTACTCATAAAAAATAAAATATGTTTTAACAATTGAGTAGTCCACTTTCAAACAGGGCTATGTCAATTTTTCATATCAAGCCACAAATTAGAAAAAACCACTACGATATCAAGCTCTATTTAATTTGAATATTTTGTGTTATTACCTGAAAGCTTAGCCCATAAGGAATTTAACGTAACAAATAAATTAAACCGCAATATGACAGATTTTTGAAAATATGTCACATAGCCAGTTTTGAAACAGTATTTTTAGTTTTGAAATTGAAACTCATAATAGTTACACCAATGTGTGCCAAGGCGTATGAGCAACTTTTTTCAGATAGAAACTATGAAAGTCTACAAATGAAATCATCAGAGACTTTTGAAAGTGTATTCGTATTTAATGCTATTTTTTCAGAATACGGTAGGATTTTGCAATAAACTCTGAATGGATATTATACACCTTTAAATACTGGTACACAATTCAACCAAAAACTCAAAATCCTAAAATCTTACATACACTGAGAGAAAAAAAATATATGGAGAGTCAAAGAAATTGTTTACCTATTTTGAACACTACTTTCTTTGTTTTGAGTAAATTTTCCTTAAAACATGTTAAAAGGTTTATAAAATATTGTTGTTACATGCGTTACCATGGTTTCATATACTTGTTTTGAAAAAATTCATACATTAAAATAATGAAAAATTCTTTAAGCGCCATTCCATTCCCAACTTTCCTTGTTTTGAAGACTTGATTTCTTTAATTTTGAGAAATTAAATTCCCATACAAATTCCCATGGCAACGAATTTGTTTGAATGTTTTTTATGTTTTTTCCACATTTTTGAGAAAATTTACACAAAACAAAGAAAATTTTGTATTGGGACGCGTGTTCAAAATAAGGAAAATTATGTATTTGATCGAGAGAAATTTTTTTTTTGAGTGTAACACGATTTGATAGTGGACTACTCAATTGCATATAAAAAACTATTATTTCCTATGTTCCTTTTTCAACTGACACATATATACATACTTAAAGAGCACAAATATGTACAACAGCAATTAAGTTTTGAAAGTATTTAATACAATATCGTCTTCTTTATGAATTTCGAATAGAAATAATAAGAAAAAATAATTAAGAAGCCACATCGACATTGCCGTATATGTAGCTAGCTATACCGTATATCGACGGCTGAGAATAAGATCGCCCTATTTCAAAAATTGTTTCAAAAACGCCCTATTTGAAAAAATGTTTCAATAACGTCCTATTTCAGATTTTGCTTCAAGAACGCCCTATTTGAAAATTTGTTTCAATAACGTCTTATTTCAGATTTTGCTTCAAAAACGCCCTATTTCAGAGAAAATTCCATATATATTTCTCTGAAATAGGGCGTTTTTGAATACTTGTCTGAAATAGGACGTTATTGAAACAAATTCTGAAATAGGGCGTTCTTGAAGCAAAATCTGAAATAGGACGTTATTCAAACAATTTTTGGAATAGGACGTTTTTGAAACAATTTTTGAAATAGGGCGATCTTATTCTCAGCCGTCGATATAAGGTCCTCTAAATTATCGCCGTTAAATTTAAATAGTTGTATTTGTGTGTGTTTCCCAAAAATGTTTCAGAAGAACCAAAAAAATTATATAATGGAGATATGTATTACATTATACAACCAAACCAGTACATCCTGTGCCACCGCCAGTACAATCCTCCTCTAAATCCATATATGTTATGTAGCAGCCAAAAATTCCTAGCGAAATGGAATTACATAGTTATGTCTAACGTACGAGTATATTTCTAATGTATCGCAAATTCTGAAATTCAGAAGTCGAAAATTTGTACCCAATCGATTTGTTTTTATACTCAGCTCTACTAGTACACAGAGTATTATAGTTTTAATCACATAACGGTGGATTGTAACACCATAAAATAATCGAGATAGATATTGACTTATATATATCAAATTGATCAGGGTGAAAAAAGAAATCGATTGAGCCATGTCCGTCCGTCTGTCCGTCTGTCTGTCTGTACGCACGATAACTCGCGCAAAAATTGAAATATTTTGATGAAATTTGGAATGCAAGTTGGCATCAAGACTGGAACGGATGGTATTGAAAATGGGAGAAATCGGACCATGACCACGCCCACTTCCCCTATATAGTAAAAATCGGAAATTTTGTATCTCAGTCACTAATAGAGCTAGAGTGATAAAATTTCACCCACGTGTGGAGCTCAGGCCCTTATGAAGAAATTTGGTGAAATTTTGAAAAATGGGCGGTGCCACGCCCACTTATTAAGGGCCAAACATTGAAAGTTGTATAAGCCATAACTCAGAAACCGTAGCAGATATATTGATGAAATTTGGTATGCGTGATTTACTTACTCATGCAAATGTTTGGACGAAAAATTGTCGAAATCGGTTGACCACCACGCCCACTTTTATATATGGGTCTTATAAAGTGACCTAATAAAAACATTTTAAGCGATATCTCTGTCAAATATAAAGGTATATCATTGAAATTTTATGGCAGAAGTCCAACTGCGGATATAAAACGAAAAGCATAAAAATTTTGGAAAATGGGCGTGGCACCGCCTCTTTTTAGAAGCAGGAATATACGAGATTTCTGAGCCCATAACTCGACAAATAATTTATATATAATGACGAAACTTGGTGTGTACACTTTTATTAGTTGTGGTAATGCATGTTCAAAATGTTAGCGAAATCGGTTGGCGACCACGCCCACTTTTATATATGGGAACTATAAAGGGGCCTAATAAAAATATTTTAAGCGATATCTTTGTCAAATATAAAGATAATTCATTCAAATTTTGTGGCATGAGTTCCACAATAGACCGGAAACAAAAAATATAAAAATTTGGAAAATGGGCGTGGCACCGCCTCTTTTTAGACAAAGGAATATACGAAATTTCGGAGCCCATAACTCGACAAATAATTGAGACATTAAGACGAAACTTGGTTTATAAACTTTTATAACTTGTGCTAATAGACACGCAAATCGGTTTATGACCACGCCTACTTTTTAACAAAGATATTTCTGGAACACCCTTTGGGAATTTGTAACGTGACATCTTTGCAATTATAAGTCATAAAGGAATGAAATTTTGCACAAAGAATAATATTCATATGCTTAGTTGGATGACTGATAAAAATGTTAAAAAGGGCGTGGCTACGCCTACTTTATGCAGCACTCGTTTTATATAAAATACAGCGTGTTTTCATCAAACGCAAACAAACAATGAAACCATACAGCTGAGTATCTAATGTTCGATTCCACTCGAACTTAGGCTTCCTTACTTGTTTTTTTTTGTTAATCGTTAGCTCTACAGTTTTGCGTACATTTGTATTTGCACATAAAAAGTGAGAGCGTGATCAATTGAAATAATAAATTTAAATAAATACATAAATAAACTTATTCAAATAGAGCGAAATTATATTTTGGTATGCACTTTTTGTGATGCAAACACAGAGCGATTCGTGTTACACTTTGCTTTCCAAATCTGTAAGATGTACAGTAAAATGTTGTATAAAATGTGTATATAGAATAGCCATTCTCCTCAGCGTATATATGAACTACTATCTATGTTGATTAAATAAATAAAGAAAAACTAAATAAGTGAAATAAATAGATAAGTAAGCTTGAGTTCGCACCCACCCAGCAAATCAGCACTATTCTTATCACCTGGTTGTAAATAACTAGTTACTATTGCTATACGGCATACAAATTAATACAACACTTCTCCTCTCGCAAAAAACACACCTTCCTTCCATCCCTTTGCTATACTTTTGGCAACTTAAAAGCCTTTAGTTTAAAAAATAAATAATTCAAAAGTTACTTTGTTTTGCATGTTTTATTAAGTATTTATTGTATGAAGTAATAGAAATAAATATGTTAATGTTTGCAAAAGAATGTGGTCTCAGCGTTTTATAGAATGTGGATTTTAAGAAGATGCATCCGATCAACATTAAATTAACGTTTTGTTTTGCGAATTTCCCTAAATTCGATTAAAGTCTTAAATATATATTACCTTTCCTACACTTACTTTATTTTAAAAATCATAACACAATTAGTACAATCATTTTCTTTAAGAATTCGCATCCATATCCAGTTCTGGAACACCTGCCGTGGCGAGCGCTTCAAAGTTGTTAAACTTGGGACCCAGCAAGTCCTTGAACAACATTGGTATCAAAAGAAAGGTGATACGCAGGGTTTTATTTTAGTCAGCAGTCGATTGAAATGGAAAAAATGGTTAAAATACATATAGTATAGAAATATGTTGTTAGGAAACATATAGTAAAATTGCACAAGCATTAATTTAGTTACCCTAACCCTCTAACACCCACACGAAGATGTCCATTTGACCGCTATTTTAAAAAATCCGAAAAAATAGTATTTTGAAGGTCTATAGAGTGTTAATATGTTCTAGAAAATTATTCCCCATAGAATTTCACTAGGGGTATTCTCAGACAAAATCTTTGTACAAGGATCGCGAAATTCATTACGAAAAAAATGCTATCCACAAAAGCATTCGAGTGAGAAAAATAAATATAAATACATACATATGTATAGTTATTCCCAAACATTTTATTCTCAATACAAATTTCCTCAGTTGTATATTCTGCTGTTGTTGTATGCTACATTAATATCGATAACATCACAAAGTGGTTGTTGCCACATCGCCACACTGAAACTCCCTTTATGCTACGTTTATGCTGGATTTGAAATGCAACATTTTGTATTTTCGAAGATAGCTTTTCGAAAAGTGTTCATGCTGTTGCATTTTGTAAATGCGCATTAGAGAGGTTCGAAACAAATGGATCTAACATGCCAGATTACGCAATCAAGTGTTGAGGCTTATTTTTTTGTTTTGACTAATTAAAAAAAATGGAACAATAATATGCAAAATATGTAATTATTTAAATAAATAGAGACTCCCTGATGAAGGCTGAAAATCAAGCCGAAACGCTTAGGAGAAAATAAGAAAACTCAGTTTTGCTTATTTATTACCGGCCAAAAAGCTCTCAAAATATACATACAATGATACACTAATTTTACAAACCTAACGTACCAACCGCTTTGGTATCAATTTTGATTTCTGTTTTGTTTACTTTCGTTTATTACATGTAGAGTGACGTCATCATGGAGCTCGTTCACGCATGGCTGCTCTAAATGCGAAATCTTGTAGGTATTTGGTTCTTGTATTGCCAGGTGTTGCCACTCTTTTCCATTCGAATGGCAAATTTTTTCGAAGATCGCAGGGTTATTTTAGCGCTTACATTCAAAATGCAGAAGTGAAGTTGCATTTAGTTGCACTTCAGTAGAGAATTCTTTATGCATAAATGTAACAGTTAATGTTGCATTTTGGGCTAAATGCGAAAAAGTCTCCGAATGCCAAATGCAGGCTCAGCATGAACATAGTATTAATAAATAAGCGATTTTAAAAACGGCAAGAGTTGATCTGAAATCAACGTTACAGCAGTCGAATTGCGTTTCAAAAATGTACATGTGATAAATAATTGAAATTAAAAATAACCTGGCTTACTACTTAATTCTACACATAAGCATTAAAATGTCCAAAATTTATGAATTACTAGTTTTATGCGAATTATTATTGGTGTTTATTTGTTTGTGGATACTTGCTTGCATTAACACATTTTTCTATGCTGGCGCTTTTTTACAGTTATTATCCTTCAACACGTACGCAATTCCTTCAATTAATTCCTTATTCCTGTCGCACTAAAAATTTACCTACATACATATATTCGACATTAATAAAAATTATGTAAATATACATACATATATCTAAATCATATGTAAATACAATACATCGTCCCCATCAAAATTCTATGAATATGTTTCCATTTTATTTCTATTCCAGGTGGCAAGGAATGCGAATTGTAGTAAATGCTCTCATGTATGCAATACCGTCAATTTTTAATGTACTTTTAGTTTGTTTAGTATTTTGGTTAATATTTTCGATAATGGGTGTACAATTTTTCGGTGGTAAATTTTTCAAATGCCTTGACGATGATGGTGAATTGCTGCCAGTTACGGTTAGTAGTCAATTAAGGTGTTGTTGTTGCGTTGGCAACACACATTTGACATTGCACACAATTTACTACTCCAAGCACATAAATACTACAAAATGTATACATAGAATCGAACACAAAACCAATAATCCAACAATAATAACGTTGAGTTTGTTTTGAGTTTTCAATTTTTTTTACGAACGAACGCTAACTAAAAGTGCAACGGTATTTTATTGATTAACTTTTAGCAAATCAACTTTTTTTTTGGTTTTTTAAAAGCATAATTTTTTGCTGACAAAATAATGCAAACGAGATATGTACATGATTTTAATAATATTTCCACTCTTTCACCAACAACACGCACAGGAAGTAAACGACCGCGACGAATGCATCAAACAAAATTACACATGGATTAATTCGAAGATCACCTTCGATCATGTTGGCATGGGCTATTTGGCGCTGCTGCAAGTGGCCACCTTCGAGGGCTGGATGGAGGTAATGGCCGATGCAGTGGATGCGCGCGGCGTCGATTTGCAGCCGCAACGCGAAGCCAATTTGTACGCGTACATTTATTTTGTAATCTTCATTGTGTGCGGCTCATTCTTTACGCTTAATCTATTTATCGGAGTTATTATCGATAACTTTAATATGCTCAAGAAGAAGGTAAGTGTGAATCGGTCCAGGGTGTTGCATGACAAGCAAGTTTGGCATTAAAGCAAATATTTTTGAATATATGTATCTGTATTTATGTATTTCAAATTAAACACCCTTTTGATTATGCAAATTACATATTTAATACTGAAAAAATTTAAACAGTTTACACTAAAAACACTTTTTTTTATTACATTTATACTGATTTGGTCTGTAGAACTTTAAAATTATTAGTACAGTTATAGGAAATTCCAGCTGAATAAGGACTTCTGACGTATATAAAGCCTTAGCTTCTCGGAGTCTATACAGAAACTTTTTATGCTCTCATGCAGTCAGTCTTATTTCTTCTTCCCAAACACTAAATAAATTTGGAGAAGTGAATTAAATTAGTTCTGCAAAGAATTTTTTAAGTTACTAGTTACTGAATACCTCGATAGCATGGACTAGAGAGAAATTAGAGGGCTGACATGGCAGTCAAAGCTGAGGTAGGGCTAACTAGGATCCCTCAGGATCCAATGCGAGAACCTGTCATCTTATAGGAACATCAAAATCATGCTTCTGCCCTATAAAGCTAAAACTATCCAACTACCTATTGACAGTGTCTAAAACAGACTTCGGTCTGGCAGTTGGCATACTGATAGGCATACTCAGATGCCTCGGCTCTGCACGCTTGCTGTGCCTAGAAAGTATTGCGGCCCCTTACCTTCATCAGTAATTGAAATTCGCAAAAATCGGCATTCCAAATATGGTATAAATTCTACAGAGTATTATTGGCTACAGATGAATTGTTGATCGGTGTGTTAATCTTACATTTGGCCTACTTAGCCTAAATACATAGAAACTTTAACTCCACATCCAAAAGATGTTTTTAGGGAAATGTAGAAAATATTCCAAGCAATGATGTGATAATATCTATTTCCATATATGCACTTAGTCATCATCGTCCTTTATTCATTTCTACTTTTAAACCATTTTATAAAACCAATGCCAGTCAGTGATCACTGATAAGAAAAGTTTATTGGAAATTGAAATTAAATAACTAAAGCAGTAAAAATATGTTTGAAATCCATTGCGGTTATATTTAGCTGTTCAACACTGTTATAAACATATACAGCACATACATAATTATGTACATATGTATGTATACAAGAAATTACATTTCGTTAAGAGCGGCAACTTTTACCGAAAATTAATTTCGCCAAAAGACACAAGAAATTGCATTTTTCAAAGTTAAAATAAATATAATAGACACACATAAAAGCTAATATACCATAACACAATCCAAAAATATATAGACACAGATTTTTCACAAAAATTAATAAACAAGAAAAAAAACACTTATGTTGTTTATTGATGTATGTGTATGTATATAAATGTATGTAAATATTTAAAATGCAACAACAACAACAAAAACCAAAAAAAAATACAATGAACTTTCATCGTTCCATATAGTATGAAGGAGGAGTGTTGGAAATGTTTCTCACCGAATCTCAAAAACACTATTACACCGCCATGAAAAAGTTGGGACGAAAAAAACCACAGAAAGTCATTAAGCGACCAATAAATCATTTTTTAGCAATGTTTTATGATTTATCGAATTCGAGAAGGTAATGATGATGAAATGCTAAAAGTGTGATTTATAAAACAAATACAACATGCATACACATAGATTGTATTTATATTTTTAAATTATTATTTTTTCCTTCATTTTCAAACATAATTAAATATATATATATTTCTTTTAAAATATATTTGCTTAATTTGACCACATATATTTTTTTTGGTTAATTTTCTTTCAATCACGCTTTTAGTATGTATTATTTCCAAGTTTTTTAGTCATTACAAGCTTCCGCTTTTTGCTTTAGAATTGCGCCAGTACAGTTTACTCAATTCATTAATTACATAGAAATGCATTTAAAATATCGCTCACTCTCAAACTTACAGTCTTTCTCTTCCGCCTAAATATTATATTTGCCTCTCTCTCTCTCTTTCCGCTTATTACATAACCATCCACTTTTATACTAAAATATTCTATGGAATTATTAAAAAAAAAATGCTAACTATATATTTTAATCGCATCTCAAACATATATCTACTATACATTAATACATATCGTCGCACTCGTGCCAGCAGCATGAATGTATAAATTTTGTCATTTTGATTTAATAATAATAATAATACAATGGCGCTATTATAACTCTGACGAGTTTTATGGCCGAGCTTCTCTCCCAATTCGAGGTGTGCTCCTTTTTGTTTTTCCTACTAATTGGGTGGACCTACAGTTTTATGCCGGCTCCGAACGGCGAATGCATTTTTTGTGAGAAGCTTTTTCATGGCAGAAATACTCTCGGAGGGTATGCCGCCCACTGCCGAGAGGTGACCGCTGCTCTTAAAAAACCCAATAATTGGATTTTTACTAATTAGAAAAATTTGTTTGGCTCGGACCGTGGTTTGAACCCGAGACCTCTGGCATAGCAGGCGAGCACTCTACCCACTGCACCACAGCGGCCACATTTTGATTTAATGCTTGGATTAATATCTGGTTATTTTGTGTTGTACCAAATCTCAGAACACGATTTTTGAAAGAAAATTATATCATTTAACACTGCTAATTGCACAAATTTATAGTGCAGCCCTAATAATAAAACTTTCAAGCTTGATTTAGTAATAACAATTTTAATATCTTCAAATTCATGGTTTTGGCAGGAGTACGACGATATAAATAAATACATAACCTCAATTTTCTTCCCTTGTGAAAACAATTTTTTAATTTTTGAGTATTTCTTCTGTCTGTCACATAAGTAAACTTAGTACATACATAAATAAGTCCATCAAAACCGCTTATAATCTTTCAAAGTGGTTTTATTCATTAAGAAAATAAGAAAAGCGAAATATTTTTTGGTAAAAGTGTTACGATTTTCATCATACAAAAAACATACATACATACTTACATGCATACATTTTTAGGTCCATACATTGATATATAGATCGTACAACCATATCTATATAGAGTTAGTCGCGATTTTAACTACTTTCTAGTGAAACAGGACTAATCCCTACTACTCTACTCGTAATAACAATCCTTTAGCTCTCTAATAGCTGAATGATTTAGCGGATTTGGTGATAAAATTATTTAAACACTTTCTCTATCTTCACAAAAATCGCCTTCGATTTGTAGCGCGATGTTTTCTGCTGTTTGTAGTTTTCTATCAACTTGTTGGAGAACTGTAAGCGTAGAAAACTCCAAAAAACTGTGTACATAAATTTAACTACTTTTCAAATGTGTGCTCTCCATGTATTTACTTGTACGTAGTTCTCAACTATTAGTGTTTAACTAGACTCAAATATAAAATAAACTTTTTCTAATAAATTTCTATATTAGTGTTGTTCAATGTATGTATGTATGCGCGTTCGTTGGTGTAGAAATTGTGTTACCCCCATATACATAGATCTTTGCATCTGTCTATATCCAGAGAATGTTAGTATGTACATAAATTATATTTCTAATAGAACCACTGTTTTAATTTGTAGTGACATACACTCTCTCCAAGAATATCCATTTATATATGTATGTAAATACGAGTATATGTACATTTCATGCAAAACATTTCTATGCTCAGGGTAGCAAGAGGAGTCTCACTAAATCATTGTACAAAACATCGTTTTCCTTCTAATAACACTGCTCTACAGCCAAAAAATACTCTGAACGCGACCATCCTATTTATATGTAAAATCGGTCGCTGATTCCGAAAATCGGGCTCATTTTTAATTCTATGGGAAGGTTTTTGAGATATCGGCAATTTACCGTTATTTGGCCAATGGCTCCACTTAATCCTGTATACCTCTTTAACGCAGTGAGCTATCTTCCTTGGAGTGACACTCAACGAAAGAAAATTAAATTTCCTTTTCATCGCTGCTACAACATTTTTCTGTAACTCTTATAGTTTCTGAAATATTGACGATTCAATTTGAATTTTTTCGATTTTTTTACGATTTTTTGAAGAAAAAATTGACTTTGTCAGGCAATATCTTTTAAACCAATGTCTTCACCTTCGGTTTTACTCCTTTACGTGAAGCTCCATTCTATTGGGAAAAAGATAAGCTATCAACGAAGAAAATCCATGGTAAAATAGAAAAGTTATAGGCGATCAAGTAAATACATCCAAGTCGCGCAATGCCTCTGCACGGGTATATTCTATGCATGTTATACCCGTAAATGGGCTTTTATCTACTGCGCTGCCAATGTGCTGCTACTGAGCCCGATTTTCGGAATCAGCGACCGATTTTACATATAGATAGGATGGTCACGTCCAAAGTACAGACAAAAAATTTCATTTTGTGATCCAGTGTAATTGTTAGTAGCTTATAGCGGCTTTAATGCTTTAATTTTGCATTTTTATTTCGTGTTTGTTATGCTTAATTATTTTTAATTGCAATTCACATATGCACTTATTAATGTATGTGGGGATTGTCATTACCTATATATATATCAGTTGAATTTAGGAACTTTTGATACTTGCAAATCCATTCCCCATTTATTACACATTAAACTATTACATATTTTTCGAATCTAATAAAAAATTTTAATTTCACAATAACCATTCATTTATGTAAATACTAGAAAAAGTTCCCATTGAGTGGTACTTACTTAAAAAAGGGCAAGCCCTTGAAAAGTCATACATATTAAGTACATGGAGTGTATTTTAAAAAATGATATATCATTAAATAGGAAAACTATGCTAAATTTGTAGTCTGACACATTGCTCTTAAGGTACTAGTCCGAAGCCAATTTGTTTTAATAGCAAGAAGCTATGTAAATCCAGTCTCACGAAATGCTTTATCAAAGGAACCTGCAATGTGACAAATCTTGTTTGAAAAGCGTGAAAGGTCGGCTAAAGCATAAAATCTCAAAATTTTTTCTCTTGTTTTGGTCACTGGTCACAATTTTCGCTGCCACGGAACCTAGTTTCCCCAACATAAACAAGTCCTACTTTGAAGTTCTGCAAGACACTTGAAACAGTTTTGGGCTTACTGTTAGCTCCCAAGCAATTTTGTTTAATGTACACTGAAGAACTTAAAAACTTTTATTGGTTTCATTACATAATATATAATATGGTATATTTCTGACAGTTATTGCAAAGCTAATTAGTAATTACAAATATGTAGGTACATACATATCGTCGCTATAGAAGAAAAAAGATCCAAACTGTTTTGTTGAGGAAGACGCAAACTTTTTTTCTTTCAAAGAAAGACGCATTAAAAATATTTTTCGAAAGAAAGACTTTATTTTTTTGACAACGAAGAAAGACGCTTTATTTTTTTTACTATAAAGAAAGACGTATTCGACTTTTTATTTTTCTTTGTCAATATTAATGCTAATGCGTCTTTCTTCGCAGTTAATAATGCTAATGCGTCTTTCTTCATCGAAATATTTTATAATGCGTCTCTTTTCGTCGAAATATTTTTTAATGCGTCTATCTTCGTCGACATATTTTTAATGCGCCTTTTTTCGTCGAAAAATTACTGACATGCGTCTTTCTTCTTCCGGAGCGACGATATATGTATGAATATTTAAAAATTGAGTAATTTTAAATAGTGTTCTTGTGACAATTTCAAACGCCGCGCCGTCTCTATATAAAACCGAAATAGAAAATTTTGTGATAAAATATGAGAACATCTTTATTTCTACAGCGCGAAAACGTACTGAATTCTATTTTATAATCCGCTTAGAAGTTCAACAAAATAATAAGTATATGTATATGTAATATAGTTGAATTAGAATTCAATTACATATGTATATGTATCCCAGACACCCCATACTATTTTTTGCAAACTTCACGTACAATTTTTTTTTAACTCGCACAATTTTTATCTACTAATTTTTCAATTAAATAGTTTTCTCTTTTTTTCTGATTGATTTTAATACACACATATACTTATACATACTTATTATATATTTATACACCTCTTTTTATGTAAATAAATCTTTATAAAATATAAACCCGCACTCCCCAAATGAACTTAACTAAAATGTGTTCTTTCTTTCTAATAATTCTTTTCCCCCATTTCCCAATGGCTATAACACAAAAACAACTATACATGTTTTATACAAAAATAAATGTCAATGTTGGCAATAAAAAAAAACAATAACTAAACAACTAACAACAACGACCTCCACAACGTTTGCAACTAAATAATAAATATGAAAACTCTGTCACAACAAAAAAAAAAAAACAACTACAATATTAAACAACAATAACTACATCACTACAGGTTCGAAATAGCCATATTTGTATTGATTTTTTTAAATATGTTAACAATGGGTATCGAGCACTACAATCAACCGCATTCTGTGTTTTTTATACTCGAAGTAAGCAATGCATTTTTTACCACCGTCTTTGGTCTGGGTAAGTAACGTTAAAAATTTTCGAAATTGATGTATTGATTTATATTCCTATGTAATGTTATGTGTAAATATGTATGTTTTGTGTGTAAGTTGCCTTTTTCTGTTTTTTTTGTACTCTTTGTTTTATTTTATGTGTATGTACATTAGAGCGGGTCCATTTGTATGGGAGTGAAAAAAGTGAAAAATCGCATACGCGGATAATGTTCTATAGACTATTTTAAGCAACTTTGCCAAAGAAACCATGGGTCTTAAACCAATTCTTAGTCTGCGGGTTTTAAGCCGAAGTTTTTTTGTCACGTAAAAAAAAGTTTGTTTTTCGTAGGCAGACAAAAATGATTCGAACTGCTTACCAAGAAGCCAGGATATACTTTTCCGAAGGATTTTGATGTGCTGAATCCGAATCTGAAGTCAAAATGACCAAATTCGAAACAGTTTTCGAGATACCTTGACCTAAAAATGCAAGTGCAAAAAGTGCAATTTTCCTCAAATTTTGGCATTAGGGCCAGCCGAAAGTTATGATTTCATTTAAAGTCTACGACCATTATCTTAAAAAATAGGCTTTGCACTTTCAAATGCCGTTGAGCTTATTAAAATATCTTTTTTGGTCTCCGAGATATCCTGGCCAAAAGATGCAAGTGCAAAAAGTGCAATTTTCCTTAATTTTTGGAGTTAGGGCCAGCTAAAAGTTATGATTTCATTTAAAATTTACAACTATTGTCTTACAAAATAGGCTTCGCTATTTCAAATTCCGTTCAGCTTATTAACGTGTCTTTTTTGGTCTCCGATATATCGCTGTTTTAAAATGTGCATACTTTTCAGTGCGTACACAATGTAGTTTTTTTCTTAAAAATACTTTCATTTCTTTGCTGGCATTTTTAACGTGTTGCTGTTAACGTGTTGTAAGTTAATAATAATAATAACAATAATACTATGGCGCTATTATAACTCTGACGAGTTTTATGGCCGAGTTTCTGTCCCAATTCGAGGTGTGCTCGTTTTGTTTTTCCTACCAATTGGGTGCACCTACAGTTTTATGCCGGCTCCGAACGGCGAATGCATTTTTTGTGAAAAGATTTTTACTGGGAGAAATACAATCGGAGGGTATGTGGCACACTGCCGAGAGGTGACCGCTGTTCTTAAAAACCCAATAATTGGATTTTTACTAATTAGAAATTTTTTTTTGGTGTTTTCTCAGACTGGGGTTTGAACTAGGGATGGCAACAATAACCGGAAAAACGATTATAATCGGTTAATTTCTTTCGGTTAACGGTTAAAATGTATCGGTTTTTTCCTTTTGATTATTTTTTCGATTAACCTTTTTCCTCTCAAGTCGAAAATAATCGAAAAGAAATAATCGAAGTTCAGAATTTCCGCCTTTTCATCCGAGTCCAAATTCGGTTACCTACAGTTTTGTGAGTATATCCAAAAAACCGCAATAAATGTTCCCTCCAGTTCCCGAATAGACGATTTTTACGATTTTTCCTAATAAATCACGATTTTTTTCGTTTATTATATATTTTTTTTAAAGGAATAATTGTAATCGAAAAACGGTTATAATCGGTTAGTTCCCCACAGTTATTCGCGATTAATAATCGAACCTAAAAAGCGGTTAATCGGTTATTTAATGTTTTTGCCATCCCTAGTTTGAACCCGAGACCTCTGGCATAGCAGGCGAGCACTCTACCCACAGCACCTCAGCGGCCGGTGTTGTAAGTTAATGCCATTCAAATCTTGTGGTGGTGCAAAATTGCTAACATCTCGTGCAGGCTTCTCAAATACGTTAGATTGAAATAAAGGGTACGTTCATGAAAATTTATAATTGCAGCAATACAGCAACCCCGTTGCTTATTTCGCACTTGCCTGCTGATACTCAGCTGATATATTGCTATAACGGCATTATTAAAAGTATTTGCAATTAATTTGTGTTATTAAAATTACATTATTGCATATTCCATTAAATATATAGTAATCATGCTTACCCTTCTCTTTCCATTTTTTTAAAGCAAAAATTGCAGACAGAAATTTTCTGTTGCTGATTATTCAAACAAACTGCACGGTTGATGTGTCAAACGAACGTTTGACTTTTGCAGGTGTTGCCACAAACACGCGAAGAACGTGATACTTGCAACACTGCGGTTCTGATTGCCGTCGCGATACAATATTTTCCATTTTATCATCAAACTGTAGTTCAAGTAGCTCAAAAAACAGCAACACGTTAAAAATGGCAGCAAAGGAATGAAAGTATTTTTAAGAAAAAAACTACATTGTGTACGTACTGAAAAGTATGCATATTTTAAAGCAGCGATATATCGGAGATCAAAAAAGACACGTTAATAAGCTCAACGGAATTTGAAATAGCGAAGCCTATTTTGTAAGATAATACGAGTAGTTGTAAATTTTAAATGAAATCATAACTTTTAGCTGGCCCTAACTCCAAAAATTAACGAAAATTGCACTTTTTGCACTTGCATCTTTTGGCCAGGATATCTCGGAGATCAAAAAGGATATGTTAATAAGCTCAACGGCATTTGAAAGTGCAAAGCCTATTTTTTAAGATAATGGTCGTAGACTTTAAATGAAATCATAACTTTCGGCTGGCCCTAATGCCAAAATTTGAGGAAAATTGCACTTTTTGCACTTGCATATTTAGGTCAAGGTATCTCGAAAACTGTTTCGAATTTGGTCATTTTGACTTCAGATTCGGATTCAGCACATCAAAATCCTTCGGAAAAGTATATCCTGGCTTCTTGGTAAGCAGTTCGAATCATTTTTGTCTGCCTACGAAAAACAAAATTTTTTTTTACGTGACAAAAAAACTTCTAAACTAAACTAAACTAAGAATTGGTTTAAGACCCATGGTTTCTTTGGCAAAGTTGCTTAGAATAGTCTATACACGGTAGGCAGGAAGCGACGATAGGTTGCATGAAAATGTCGAGAAAAAAGGAAAGTGGGGTTGTGTTATGTGATGTTTATAGATGAAACATCCGTTGAAATTAAAATCCGAGCTGCTCCTTTTTCAAGGATATCCACATTTTTTGTTTTTTTTGAAAGGATCAAATATTGAGGAAATCGAATATTCGCCACCGTCCAAATTTTTCCGATTTCAATACATTATTTGGTCCCTAAGGGATACAAAAAAAGGTATTAAAAAGAAAACAGGACACCTGTAGTGGAAAAATCCAATGTGAACAGGACCTAAAGGATAACCACTGAAATATAAAATAACACAAAAAGTACCCACTTTAATTTGCGTATAACACCTAAAATGTTAACTCTACGTGAAAATTTCTTATTATATGTTTCATTCAGAATAAATAAAGAAATATTTCTTTAATATACAATTTTGATGTACCTGCAGTGCTTAATGTACTTTTGTGCATCTAAAGTGAAAATTTCAAAAAAAGTACGTTTTTTTTATGGTGCTATTTTAAGTTCAAATATTTTTCTAGTTTATGTAAATATTTTAATCTAATGATCCAACTCTCATTCCTACACATCTCTACGTTAATACTAAAAAAGAGTTAGAGCTGAGATACGCGCTAGCTGTGCACGGTGGGCGGGAAGCAACAATAGGTTGCATGGGAATATCGTAAAAACGATGGCCCAACGAATATGTGCCTAGCTGTGTGCTGGTACTAATTTTCGTTTAAAAAAAATGTTTGAGATTTTATTCACGCTTGCTGTGTGTTTATGAAGTATATTAGAATATCAGTTTACGTAAGTGTTTAGCCGGCGATCGTTTTTTCGATATTTTCATGCAACCTATTGTTGCTTACCGCCCACCGTGCACAGCTAGCGCGTATTTCAGCTCCAATTCTTTTTAATATTAACGTATAGATATGTAAGAATGAGAATTGGATCATTAGATTAAAATATTTACATAAACTAGAAAAATATTTGAACTTAAAATAGCACCATAAAAAAACGTACTTTTTTTGAAATTTTCACTTTAGATGGACCAAAGTGCATTAACCACTGCAGGTACATCAAAATTGTATATCAAAGAAATATTCCTTTATTTATTCTGAATGAAACATATTATAAGGAATTTTCACGTAGAGTTAACATGTTAGGAGTTATACGCAAATTAAAGTGGGTACTTTTTGTGTTATTTTATATTTCAGTGGTTATCCTTTAGGTCCTGTTCACATTGGATTTTTCCACTACAGGTGTCCATTTTTCTTTTTAATACCTTTTTTTGTATCCCTTAGCGACCAAATAATGTATTGAAATCGGAAAAATTTGGACGGTGGCGAATTTTCGATTTTCTCAATATTTGATCCTTTCAAAAAAAACAAAATATGTGGATATCCTTGAAAAAGGAGCAGCTCGGATTTTAATTTCAACGGATGTTCCATCTATAAACATCACATAACACAACCCCACTTTCCTTTTTTCTCGACATTTTCATGCAACCTATCGTCGCTTCCTGCCTACCGTGTATAGAGCATTATCCGCTTATGCGATTTTATCGAAAAAAAATCGACCCTACCTAATGTACATACATACATATGAGCTACCTATTTTATTGTATTTATGTATATACTCCTAATTCCCATTGTATTGCACACTAAAAAACAAAAAAAAAAAAAACAACAATCCAATATAAATTTCGTTTCGTTCCGCTGGCTCGCCTAACCACCCACAGAGGCGATCGTGAAGATCATCGGTTTGCGTTATCACTACTTTACTGTACCATGGAACGTATTCGATTTTCTGCTTGTGCTCGCATCCATTTTCGGCATCCTCATGGAGGATATCATGATCGATTTGCCCATCAGCCCAACCCTATTGCGTGTGGTGCGCGTTTTTCGCATCGGTCGTATACTGCGTCTTATTAAAGCGGCCAAAGGTATACGTAAACTATTGTTCGCTTTAGTTGTCTCACTGCCGGCTCTATTCAATATTGGTGCATTGCTGGGTTTGATCACCTTCATCTATGCCATATTGGGCATGTCACTATTCGGGCATGTTAAGCTGCAGGGCGCTCTAGATGATATGGTGAACTTTCAGACATTTGGACGCAGCATGCAGCTGTTGTTTCGTTTAATGACCTCCGCTGGTTGGAATGATGTGCTGGAATCACTGATGATTCAACCACCCGATTGCGATCCCTTCTACAATAAACAAACTAATGGAGACTGCGGTCATCCCCTATTGGCCATCACCTATTTTACTAGTTTCATTATAATCAGTTATATGATTGTGATTAACATGTATATTGCAATTATTTTGGAGAATTTCAATCAGGCACATCAAGAGGAAGAGATCGGCATTGTCGAAGATGATTTGGAGATGTTCTATATTAGATGGTCCAAGTTAGTATAAAAAAAAAATAAATAAAAATATGTACTCGTACAACGTACTACATTAAAATTTATTTTTTGCTTAATTTTTCATAAAATTCTCTTCCCCTTTTTTGCTTTCTTTTTCCTTGAAAATCACCTCCTTTTGCAAAAACGCACATATTAAATAGATACGACCCACACGCCACACAATTCATACATTTCGGTCAACTTTCGGATTTCATTGCCTCGCTAGATCCACCGCTTGGCATTTCGAAGCCCAACACAGTGGCGTTGGTTTCATTCAATTTGCCTATATCGAGAGGTAATAAAATTCATTGCCTTGATATATTACATGCGCTCGTTAAGCATGTGTTGGGTCACGTTGAGGAAACGGATAATTTCAAGCAGTTGCAAGAGCAAATGGATGTTAAATTTAAGAAACAATTCCCCACACGTAAAGAATTGGAAATTGTTTCGTCTACACGCATTTGGAAGCGGCAAGAGAAGGCGGCCAAAACTATACAGAATGCGTGGCGTGAATATCAACGGTAAGTTACTGAAAATTGCTGAAGGAAAGAGAACTGTCCAAAGCTTTGTGAAATATCTAAAAACAGATCCTGGAAAAAATTTAAGATTTTAATCGGAAATGTACAACTAATTTTCTAACAGTCGAACATGCCATTTAATGAAATTTATGGCACGCTGTATATTATGTAACTACATACCAACAAACAATGAGGTTATATATCGATTTAAGAATGATTTAAAAATTAGCCCTTTTCTCAAATGTCTGACATTAGAGCACGACTGCAGAAACTGTCGAGAATCAAAGCATTCTCAAATAAAATGCAACAGTAGTATTTAGTTCTCAAATCGAAAAAATTATAATTTTCTAATAAAAATCTAATGTAATTCTCTAATGGCATTCTATGAGGATATGCATTTATTTCATAGACATTAAGAGTGGGCTCTTTCTCTAATAAGTTTCCAATCGGAATCGGATCTTCGTTAAGTTTTCTAGCCTCGCTTTCGATTACAGAATAGTTAAAGAATTACACTAATTATATAATGCGTACACGGGTCGATTTTTGCGGACTGGGAAATCGACTGGCAAAAGTTGAACGCAAGTCTACTTTGAACTAGTCGATTTTTGTCGATTGAGCTGGTTGAACTGCTATTTACACGGGTAAATTTTGGTTGAACGACAAAAATAGTCAAGGAAATCGACCCGTGTAAAGGCCGCATAAGTTAGTCTTCACAAATTCTCTAAAGTTAGAGATTGTGTTTGTTGCGCTAAATTCTTTCCTAAAGCATAAAATAGGTTGAAATAGCTAGAGATACTAACAGTTTGGTCTTATTTACAGCATGAAGAAGGAGAAGGAACGCTCAAATTCAGGCGATAGCATGACTCAGACATCAAGTCCCGGTGGCTGGCAATCCAAATTGTCTGCGCTGAATTTCTTTCATTTACAGGTAAATAAAATGTTTTTGTATATTATGTAGGTAATTGCATTTTATTAATGTTTTGTATAATTATCTACTTGTAAAAGTAGTCTAAACTCTTTATACAATACAACTGTTATAGATATGTAGTTATCCGAGGTGATTTTATGCAGTATCTACAGCGATATACGAGTTGTACGAAAGTGCTGCCAAGTTAAATTATTGCACTATTGTTAATTGTAATGGAGATAAATTGGAATGATTCCATTTAAATATCCAAACTCGTTCATTTTGCTTATTTTTTATGGTCATTTTCTTAACAATTCACGCCAGTGCTGCCACTACAAATATGCCGAGAAGGAATGTTCTTTTGTCGTGTAGAAAAGAATACGGCTATAGCTCAATATGTGCATACTTATTATATTTAATTACATATTTATTTAATTCAATATTTATACATATTTAATATTTATTATTATCATATACATATATTGAATATTTATTTTCTATGCACCCTTTCACAGGTTAGTCGCCGTGGCACCGCATGTTCCAGTCGCGCCTCATCGCGCAAATCTTCACGCGCTTCAGATGCTTCCGATCTCAGCGAATTGGCTGGTCCATGGCTTAATCTGCCACTTATGCTAGTATCGGGCGCTGATGATGTGGTAAAGGATATTAAGCAGCAAGGCGATGAACTTGGCAGGCGGTACTAATTCTTTGTTTCTTAATCATAAACTAATTTCTTACAAATAACAATTTTACTTTAACGAATTGGTGACTTAAAAAAATATACAATTGCAATTTTTGACGAAACTTCTTACAACTACATACAACAGCCTTAAACACTTACATATACATATACATATGTATTACTTTTATATTAAATTATTATAAAAAAATTTAGTTTATTTTTTATTATGCAGCAACTTTTTATTTACTTAAAGCAACAACAATTTGTTAATTTAATATATGTGTGTATCTTAAGTCCTATTTCTAGAATCTCCTCTTGTCTCTCCCTAACATATGAGTCATTGCTAACAGATGTGGTCTCAAACGTATTTCAAAGTGCCTCACAGTCAAGTGAATTAAATTTATTAGCAAATTTCAATGATTGTTCAAGAGGTAATTGTAGGTGCATACATAGATACTTAGTAGTTCATACATATATAGGCAGTCGTACATATAGATTAGAATAGCTTAACTCTTACATCAATTGTTCAACTTGCGTAAACGCATTATAAGTTAATCCTATCACTCGCTCAGCATTGCAAATATTCACCTCTTCTGCAGTGTAAATTACCAAATGCAAGCAAATTCTTTGAGAAGTTCTTCACAAAACATACATATATAGATAGATATATATAATTAAAATTTTTTAAATTTAAATACTTGCATACATTAATCTTTCATTGATTGTTTACTCTTACTTACCATCCAGAGTAACTTGTGCAGTTGAACACTTACATTCCTTTTTAAATAACGACAATTTATTTCAATTCATCTAATCAAGCAATAAACCAAACTCTATCGCATTCGATGATGACAATTTGTACGTAGTGGCTAACTTTATTTTAATTTTACAGATTATTTTTTTTATGCTTGTAGCTAAGAAAAACTAAATTTACATACAAATTTCAAACGACATATATTTGCATAACGAGTTGACAAGTAGAGTTAGTTAAATTCATTGCAAACAACTTTAAACCAGGAGAACTGCTTATAAATATTTTAATACTATTAATCAAAAATACAGAGAATATCTACACGTTGCTCGTTACTTTTCCTAAAAACTAAAACTAACACTTTCACATGCATCTCAATTGTGCCACGCTCAGCGTTTAACTCACTCACAACTCACAGCAGTTTTGCTTTCAAAACGCTCTCCACTGTGCGAAAAGTACAAAAACATAAACAAAAAAGATACATAAAATATAATAAAATATAAAGAAAATTAAAAAATGTTTAAAGTGTTACAAAAAAATTCCACTTTTTGTGCTTAACGATCTTCAAAATGAATTTTCGTAACTTTTTAAATTTGGAAAATTCATTTTGAATATTGTTTGGCGCAAAGAATCAAGCAACGAGTTGAAAAATTAAATTATAAGCAAATGAGAAATAGTAAAAGAAACAAATTAGCGAAAGTGAAATGTTATAGTTTTATTCATATAAAAACAGCTACGATTATTCACTAGTAAGGGTTATTCTGCAAAAGACCGGGCACAGCTTCAACGACTAGAGGAGTAACGTGGTTTTTATTATAATTATTTTGAATATTATTCTATTTTCTTTCATACTTTTTTTACCTAAATATATATATATATATATACATATATATTAGAGCGTATCGCCAAAAAAAGTTTAAAATGTTCCCCCCTGGTTCGAATGTATACTTATTGGAGATTTCAAAAATGGAAAAGAAATTTTTTCGGCACCCTGTAAAAACAGCGAAATTCGTTTTTTGCTTATAACTTTTCTATTTGGTCTTTGATTTCAACGAGCAATATATTGTTGTAAAGGTTTTAACCCGTGTCATATTTCGTCCATATAAGCCATTAACCTGCGACACCAACTTTAGCTTTTATTAAAATTTATTTAAAACCAACACCCTGTATTAAAAAAATTTTTTTGAATAAAGTAAATATAGCCTTGAATATAGTTTTGACATCATTATATGAGTAAAAAAGATTATTATTTATTAATATTAGCTCTGTTTAATGAACAAAAAAAGTTCAGAGCAGGTTGGCGCAGAGCAGAGTAGGGCAGCTGTCAAAATAGAATTAGAGCAGCTTAGAGCATCTCAGAGCAGAAATGCCATGAAACACTTGAATCTTGATAGTTTCCATTTATTTTTTTTTTTTATCGTCAAAATTATTGCAAATGCACAAATGCACGCATGCCAAACGTGGTTTTTCTTGCAAGCTAGTTTTTTTTGAACTTTTCAAAAAGTTATTTTTTCTTGACTGACAGTTGTTCTTCTGCTCTAACTTACTCCACAAAAAAAGCTAGAGCAGAAATTTGTGATCTAGATTACTCTAGTTTTGTTTTGAGCATACTCGTGAAACAAAAGATAGAGCAAGAAAAGTGTTCATTAAACAAAATTTTGTGAAATATCTTAACCTGGCGTAAGCTAGAGCAGCTCTTAGTTTTCAGGAAAAAATTTTTTTTCAAATACAGGGTGTTGGTTTTAGTAAAAATAGAATAAAATCTGAACTTGGCAAGATGGACTAAAAGTTTCTATGGATGAAATATTATACAATGGCGATATTATAACTCTGACGAGTTTTATGGCCGAGCTTCTCTCCCAATTCAAGGTGTGCTCCTTTTTGTTTTTCCTACTAATTGGGTGGACCTACAGTTTTATGCCGGCTCCGAACGGCGAATGCATTTTTTGTGAGAAGCTTTTTCATGGCAGAAATACTCTCGGAGGGTATGCCGCCCACTGCCGAGAGGTGACCGCTGCTCTTAAAAAACCCAATAATTGGATTTTTACTAATTAGAAAAATTTGTTTGGCTCGGACCGTGGTTTGAACCCGAGACCTCTGGCATAGCAGGCGAGCACTCTACCCACTGCACCACAGCGGCCACGGATGAAATATTGCCTTGGTGAATACCTTTCTAAAAATGTATCACTTTTGAAAATCGAACGTAAAATATAGAAATTATAGAAAAAAAAATTTCGCTGTTTTAACAGGGTGAGAAAAAAATTAAAATTTTTTTTTTGAGAACCTCATAAGGCAAGTGTTCAAACTGGGGGGGAACATTTTCAACTTCTTTTTCCTCCCTACACCGTGATACGCTCTAATATATATATATATATTATTAAGAAATAATATTTTATTAAGAAAGAAACAACAAATACATATATGAGTAGTCCACTCTCAAAAGTCCCTATGTTAATTTTTCATATTAAGCCACAAAGTAGAAAAACCAAAAATATAATTTCGAATGTGTACATATAAAATCTATAGAGACTTTTGAAAGTGTAATCGTATTTAATGCTATTTTTTTAGAATACGGAATATTCTTGCAATAAATTCTTAATGTACATTATACACCTTTAAATACTACTACATAATACTAAAAAACTCAATATTGTAAAAATTTCACATATCCAGTTTTGAGAGTGGACTACTCATATAACACTGCTCTACAGCCAAAAAATACTCTGAACGCAACCATCCTTTCTATATGTAAAATCGGTCGCTGATTCCGAAAATCGGGTTCATTTTTAATTCTATGGGAAGGTTTTTGAGATATCGGCAATTTACCGTTATTTGGCCAATGTGTCCACTTAATCCTGTATATCTCTTTAACACAGTGAGTTATATTCCTTAGGGTGACACCAAACGAAAGAAAATTAAATTTCCTTTTCACGGCTCCTATAACATTTTTCTCTAACTCTTATAGTTTCTGAAATATTGACGATTAAATTTTAATTTTTTCGATTTTTTACGATTTTTTGAAGAAAAAATTGACTTTGTCAGGCAATATCTTTAAAACCAATACTTTTACCTTCGGTTTTACTCCTTTTCATGAAGCTCTATTCTATTACCAAAAAAATAAGCTATCAACGATGAAAATCCATTGTAAAGTGGAAAAGTTATAGGCGATCAAGTAAATACAGCCAGGTCGCGCAATGCCTCTGCACGCGTACATTCTATGCATATTGTACCAATACCTACACATCTGCAGTAGCAGCACATTGGCAGCGCAGTAGATACAAGCCCATTTACGGGTATAACATGCATAAAATATACCCGTGTAGAGGCATTGTGCGACTTGGCTGTATTTACTTGATCGCCTATAACTTTTCCATTTTACCATGGATTTTCTTCGTTGATAGCTTATTTTTTTGCTAATGGAATGGAGCTTCACGTAAAAGATTAAAACCGAAGGTGAAGACATTGGTTTTAAAGATATTGTCTGACAAAGTCAATTTTTTCTTCAAAAAATCGTAAAAAATCGAAAAAAAATTAAATTTAATCGTCAATATTTCAGAAACTATAAGAGTTAGAGAAAAATGTTATAGGAGCCATGAAAAGGAAATTTAATTTTCTTTCGTTTGGTGTCACCCTAAGGAATATAACTCACTGTGTTAAAGAGTTATACTGGATTAAGTGTACCCATTGGCCAAATAACGGTAAATTTCCGATATCTCAAAAACCTTCCCATAGAATTAAAAATGAACCCGATTTTCGGAATCAGCGACCGATTTTACATATAGATAGGATAGTCACGTCCAAAGTACAGACAAAAAATTTCATTTTGTGATCCAGTGTAATCAATAAACATTGTGGGATCTTTCGAAAATTACTTTCAATACCCTTTTGAATATTATACAGGAAACATGCGAAATATGGTCAAAATATGAGTACCTACCTGCCATAAATGAGGCGCTCAACGCCAAAACGGCCTAAGCCCAAAAAAATGGTTCTGATAAAAACAAAGTTAAAAGAAAATAAGTTTTTAAAATATTTTTATTTATTTTTTATTAATCGTAAATAAAGATTAGTTGTAATATTTGTTTAAGGTTAATCACTAGGTGTTAATTAACTTATATAAAGACTATTTTAAACAGCTAATACAAGAATTAAAGTGGGTTAGGCCATTTTAGAATCCAAATAAAAAAGATGTATTGATACGAACTGAGGGTTAGGCCTTTTTGGCTCCATTAATTAAAACAAGGAAAATTTCTTGAGATAAATAATAAAACAAATTTTTAGCGTTTTAAATAATACAAATTAATAATAATTATTATTCGTGTTCTTCCTGAATATCTTCGTCTTCGGCTCTCGAACTTATTTTTAAATTATTATAAAAATAATGCTTTATGGAAGGTATGAACTCTTTGAGTTCCTGTAAATCCTTAAGCTTTGTTTCCAGGCCAAATGTTTATTCGATACATTGCGTAGTCCATTTTCAAACGAGGCTAGGTGAAATTTTTTCGATTTTATATTTTTAATGGATTGTGTATCAGTATTTAAAAGAGCATAATGCTCATTAAGAATTTATTGCAAAATCCTTCCGTATTCTGAAAAATTAGCATTAAATACGAATATATTTTCAAAAGTCTGTATGATTTTATCCAGTAGGCCCAAAGATCTACAAATCATCAATACTTTCGTCATTACATTTCCTTTACGGAAGATAACAACTTCCATGACTATCGCACGGCGATGGTCGCCTTCGCATGAATGACTTTGTATAGTAAAAAAGCAATGAATCGAAAGCTTCGGGCTTTCATTCCAAACCGCATGCTTTTTTTAGGTATTTAGCATGAATTGTAGCAGTAGTGGGTATTTATACCTTTTAAAAGTTACTCATACGACTAGGCACACATTTTATGCCGTAGTGTTGTTTCTAACTTGTGGCTTAATATGAAAAATTCACAAATCCATGTTTGAAAGTGGACTTCTCATACATATACATATGTATATATGTACATACCCAGCCAGCAAGGTACCGTACATTTTACGAACATTGCGATTTACGAGCTATTCTCGAATCAGAAAACAATAACAAAAGAAACTTTTTTCTATCATGTCAAAAAAAAAAGAAAACGAAAATTTTCAAACTCAATATTTTAAAAGTAAGTATGTATGTTTGTAAAATTTCTACATTTACGATAAAAAAAACGGACGTAAAAAGATTCATATACGAGTGCTTTTTCGATACATTTACGACACTCGTAGGCACTGAACATTTTAAAGCGAAACAGTATTCGTAGGCGAATCGTAAACGGATATCATAAACGATATTTTATTAGAGTTTTCTTCGAGAAAATATCAGTTTACGAGCTCGTTTACGATGATTTTGTTGGCTGGGTATGTATGTATGCATTAGGGCGTTTTTTTTTAAATCAAATTAACGTTTTTTTCACTTTAACCCCCTTAATATTACAAGAATGAAAAATATTTCTCAAACACAACTTTAAATTACATATGCATATGTATGTATATTTGTATTATAACGTCTAGCAATAGTTACTCGTAAACAAAGAGGTCAGTGCTGTGTTTTTGTTGTAGAAATAGCAATAAGTTTTCGTCAAAAATTCGCAAATTTCAAATGATGTCTACTACATAAAAGTGCACCAATCGTATACCTACATATGTAAGTATGTATATATGTATGAGAAAAATAAGCAAACACCCAGCAGTATTTATCAGCTGGAAAACAGCACATATTTCCTACTGAATATTCAGTAGATATGTAGTTCTAAAATCTGAACTTTCTCTTTCGTTTTTATATAAAGGTGGCGTCGAAAATCAACTACCTGAAAACTGCAGAAAGAGAAGGGAGAGTTTATGTATGAAAAAAGGCCTGAATACGAAGGGAGAACTTCCATAGCATATACTTCAATACACCTGATGGTTTCACTTCGTGTTCAGTTATTTTTTCAGCAATGAATTTTGAACTCAGTTTCAGGTTATTTTTCATACTGAATATTCTACTGAATATGCACCTCCTTACCTTAAATACTGCTGGGCATTAACTCAAAAATTTAATAATATAACTAACACATAACATACGTACATTTATTTATTATTATTTTATTTTTTTCTCATAAAAATATTTTTCTTCAATGAAAATCCCACACATGCAAACCAACAACGCCAATTTTTCTAACAAATTAACTCTATAACTACAACTATAAAAATAACTATCTACTACAACAACAACTACTAAAAAAAACTACATTCATCATCAACAAAACATGCAAACAATGCATAATCAACAACAACCACAACAACAAAACAGCGGTAGCATATTCGTGGAAGCGCCTCGTGCTAATCATCGCCGTCGAAGCTTTTATAATTTCTTTTTACGCCATCAGGACGCTGTCGACGATAGCTTAACATCGCCATCAGTACATAGAAAAAGTAATTACATATTTTAAAACCTAAAAAAAAAAGACAAAACAAGAAAAGTGTTAAGAAAAACCAAGAAACTTTAAAAACTCCTAAAACCATAGCACACTCAAAGCAAAACTGAATTTTATGTGTAGTATCTCCATATGTAAATTCAAACTCAATTCATACAAACTAAATTCATAAATATGTATGTATCTATGTTTGCATGTAACTGGAAATAAGTATGTATCTATTAAATAAAAAATACTTGCAATTATGTGCCTATGTATGTATGTATATACACCTAAGTATATGCAAACAAGCTCTTACACCTCCTTAATCGTTCTTATTCTTTTGTAAATATTTTTCAACGTGTATACCTTCTTAGCACGATTTTCCATTGTTATCACAAATTTTGCTATTCCCTTGGTCATAAAGTACTATCATCAATTCGCCATATATGTATGTACATACATAAGTCTTTATAGTGTAAATTTTACACACGTGGAGATGTTTTATAATTCTAATTTGCTATAAATTTGTATGTATGTATGTATGTTGATTTGTATGGAAGTGAAAAAATGTGAAAAATCGTATACGCGGATAATGTCATATGGACCATTGTAAGCAACTTTGCCAAAGAAATTAAAGGTCTTATAGCCCGTGCACAATTCACTTCTACATCGCTTTGCCTAAAAGTTGTGCTTTGACAGTTCCGTTCACAGCATGTGCTTTTCAAATAAAGCAAAGCATAAAGTTCGCCATGCCTCAACTTTTTTACACTTTGACATACATCTGCTGGAGTGTGTGTGTGTGTGTGTGTGTATCGTTTGTATACCTACACTTATTTTAGCGATTTCGCGCATCCCCTGCAAACAAGCCGAGTACTCCATGCACGCGTGTATAGAGTACTCGCTATGGACCAACCGAGTACTCCTCAACCTGCCACATTTCATATAAAAAATATGGTCCATTTAACATGGCGATGTCCTAGGCAGGGATCACATACTCCGATTTCCGCATGACACCCGAGTAATCCAAGGAGTACCTACATAGGAGTAATCCATGGAGTACCTACATGGGAGTAATTCATGGAGTAGGTACTAAAATTTATGAAATTTAATTATCTCTGAACAGATTTGAACTACTGTCAATTCAATTTGATTATTAGCATTACATACATATATAAGTAAGCCTTTCTTTAATAAAAATAAAATAATACAATTTTTCTAGCGCAATCACCAACATGTGTCGCGTTCAATGTCTTTTTATTACTAAATCGTGCACGTTGAAACGAGCATGCATATGTACATACATACATACATACACATACAAATGTACGCACTTGCTTCGTCGTTATCGCGATATACATACATACATTCGGTTTTCGTAGCAATGTTCGGCTAACTATGAGCCGATGCAGATAAACGATCACTTTGAAAGTACTCCTACCTACCACAAAATGGATCATATAACCCTATGATTTTTACAGGGTCTTCGTGAAAAGTGAACATTAAAAAGTAAAAAATAACATTTGAATAAGCAGAAAAAAAGAAATTCCCCAAATATTTTACAAAAACTCAGTTTTATAAATTAAAGCGAAAAAGTGAAGTGGAAATTGCCAAAGCTCTAATTGTAGCAAGCATCTGGAATTTCGCTAGCTTTAAGGTTTTTCCTATCAAAGTTGAAGCAGACAAGGCCAATTGTGTACGGATTATTAAACCAACTCCTAGTACGCGAGTTTTAAGGCGAAGTTTTTTTTTTTTGTCAGATAATAAAATATTTTGTTAGACATAGTCGGGCGAAAATTATTCGAACTTCTTACCCACATAGCATTTTATGAATTTTTTGATCATATTCCAGTCTTTTTCGATCCCTATGCACGTTTAAAATAATGGAAAATTCGCTCATTTTCTAATCATAAAAGAGTATTTCGACGGTAGAAAATGGTACCCTACATCCAACACTTCTTGGGTAGTCGTTTTAGAGTCTTATTTTAATCGTATTTCAGTCATTTTCGAGTCCATTTAGATTTTATTTTTTTCGATTTTGAAGCTTATTTTGGTCATTTTTGAATCGTTTTCTGATCATTTTTGAATCATTTTGGGGTAATTTTTCTTTGTTTTTCAGACAATTTTCGATTGGCTTTCCAATCTTTTTTTGGGTAATTTTTCAATCGTTTTTCTGGTAGTTTTCGAATCTTTTTTATGTCGTTTTTCTGTAACTTTCTGATCAATTTCTAATCATTTTCTAATACTTTTCTACTCATTTTCCTATCATTCTTGGGTCATTTTACAACCGCATTTCTTTACCATCTTCTATCCTCTTACATATTCTACTCTTAGCCTTATCTCTACCAATATCGCAAAAAGAACCTCCACAGTCACCCTCAGTCCGCATTTTGGTTGGAACTTTTGAAACAGATTTTTAGCCTACAATAATATAAAGCAAATAAGGAGTTTAAGATCTAAAAATTTCAATCAATAATTGAATTCCTATGAAAATGCATATGCGCATTTTGGCACTCTCATATACGGCAGCGCGGAAGACATACATCCATATATGTATATGTTCCTGCTATACAACATTCGCAATCATCAATACCGAAATCTAATACATATAAAATTCTCTGACAGTTTTTTGAAAAATGATAGCTTTATGTACTAGGTAGCAGTGGCGTAGCTAGAGAATTTTTCGGGGGGGGTGGTCACAGCCAATGTAAAAAATTTACCAAAATTAAAATTACCAAAAAAAAAAAAACTAAAATTTTTTTTACAAATGATAAAAATCGCTAGCTTAGAATGCAAATTGTGTAAGTCCTTTTTTAAAACTTTGTAGGAGAGACAAAAAACAAAAAAGAAAAAAAAATTCGAAATGAAAAAAAATTTCTGTTCATATAAATATTTTGGACTTACACAATTTTTTTCGCTTTTTGGACTTAGACAATTTGCGTATCACTGAATAACAACGAGTAGAAATATTACAAGTATCTCAGACTTGTTTAGCGCGGTTCGTATTTTCATAAAAGTGGACTTACACAGTTTGCACTCTAAGCTAGCGAAATGTAATTTTTCAGACTATAATTTAACATTTTAGTACACAAATATCGCTTATAATAATAATAATAATAATATAATACAATGGCGCTATTATAACTCTGACGAGTTTTATGGCCGAGCATCTCTCCCAATTCGAGGTGTGCTCCTTTTTGTTTATCCTACTAATTGGGTGGACCTACAGTTTTATGCCGGCTCCGAACGGCGAATGCATTTTTTGTGAGAAGCTTTTTCATGACAGAAATACTCTCGGAGGGTATGCCGCCCACTGCCGAGAGGTGACCGCTGCTCTTAAGAAACCCAATAATTGGATTTTTACTAATTAGAAAAATTGTTTTGGTGTTTGGCTCGGACCGTGGTTTGAACCCGAGACCTCTGGCATAGCAGGCGAGCACTCTACCCACTGCACCACAGCGGCCACTATCAAACTCTTAAGGCCCTTGGCCACTTAAAATCTGGAATGTTAAGAAGTGTATACATATGTGTGAGCGTCGGGTGATTGACGCAAATATCTAAAAGATTTGATTCTCATCAACGCGAGCCCGAACAAGAACGTGTAGCACGACGACTGCCGATTGCACTACACACACAAAAAAACTCACACATACACACTGCTTGACATGCCAGATTGTCAGTTGCCAAGGGCCTTTAACTATACTTCAAAAGTAAGTCTCATATTCTCTTCTGGAAATCTACGCGCATAGGTAGATTTTCAAGTTTTATGCGCCCAAAATTGAATTTTGTAAAATTGTTACAATTACAGAAAAAAAACATACCCACATATTGGAAATAGAATGGGGAACAATAATTCATCGCTTTTTTCCCGACCCCATACTCTGCACTTGCCCCAGATGGTCGTAACTTAGCATATCTGAAGTTAATTTTTTTGTTTTTTTCTTACATATTTTTAAGTGCTAGTTTCAACTTGAATATTTATTATTTAAAGCATTTCATTTAAGTAATCGTGATGAATCCTAAAGGTTCAAGTAATTATTAACACTTTCCAATAATATCCTTGGTTTCCAATAATTCTAAGTTTATAGTTTTAAGCTTTTAAAGTTTGGATATTTAAAAAAAAAATATCACTCTTTTTCATGTTAAAAATTGGTTTTGTTATGTTGCTCTGTCAGACTCAGTCAAATTAACCCTCGGACATGATATCTAGTACAATTTGTAGTTAGCCGACAAAAAATTACGTCGCACAAAGCCGCACTTCACTACTAGATACAGGGTTTTTCATATGTACCTACAATAATTTTCTTTTTGTGCTTTATATTTAATTTTAATGTTTATATTTCTAACGCATATCTTGGTTAATGTAGGTGATGCTCGAAAGTAACCCAGATATTTAGCAGCGATTATTGTTAACTTTTTAGGCAGTATTTTTAGTATTTCCAATTTTTCAAAGGAAGTACTTATCATAAAAAGGGGCTAAGAATTATAAAGCTACATTTTTTTTAGAAGATTTTTGAGTATGCAATTTTGCAGCTCATTCAATTGTAATATAATAATATGCAACATTCAACTTTTTGAAAAATTTCATTGGCTTTTCGGAAATTTTAATTGGAACGGTCTCACGTACATATAACGCAAACACCCTACAGAAAAAAATTACTAAAATCGACGGAAATTTTTACAGCATTGAGAATAGCACTTTTTACACTAAAATTGGTTGGCTACATAACAGTACACTTAGAAATCTTCTCAAAATCTTCTATAAATTCTGGCCGCGCTTTGAAATTTTTAATCCACTTTTAGAAATTTCTACGATTTTTCGGATTTTTCCATAAGCTTAGAAATCCTGCTTAAGGCGATTTTTATTGAAAAATTGTTTACATTTTTAAACGAAAATAAGAGAGTCAAATTTTCGACAGAACTGTTTGAAATAAATTTAAAAACTCTGGCGTTTGATTTTTTTTTGAGTCACTGTATATATTTTTCAATAAAATCGACTTTTAACTAGAGATCTAGGGTCGGGTATCGAGCAATTCGATCTGATCGTTTTTGTTTGAAGCCCGTTTGTTGTTCAAATGCCCGTACAAACATTCGAGCATTCGAGCTCGGAAAAACAAAAATAAAAAAAACTACATATAAAGAAAAAAAAATAATAATAAACAAAAGAAAAAAACAAACTTCAAAATACCCGAATTGTTCAAATGCCCGTACAAACATACGGGTAATAAACAAACAAACAACTCTTCGAGCATTTGAACAACAACTGTTCGGGCTACTCGAAAATGTTCAAAAAAAATCGAGAGCTCTACTTTTAACCAAGGCTGCTCAACGAAATGAACAAAATAATTTTGTTTCAAAAAATATCAATAAAAAATATCCAAAAATTATTTTGTTTTGCTAATTATCAGAAACAAAATTGTTTCGTTTCAAAAATTATCAATAAACCTTTAATCAAAATAATTTTGTTTCGTTGATATCAAAAAAATTAACAAAAATTGTATTTGTTTTTATTCATGTACGTATGTACATACATACAAACATATGTAAAAATCAAGGATGGAAAATAATTATTATTTTTAAAATTTTGACCAAAAAAATCAGTATGTTCCCACTATCGCAAAATAAATTTGGATATACCACTATATTTATCTCTGTATAATCTGCGGCTATCTGCAATGATTTTTATTTTAAGAGTTTTATCCATAAAAATCGAAAGTAATAATTACAGCCTGATTTTTATTTTTTCGATCGAAAGTAATTATTATTATGTAATTTTAATTTTTTTGATCACTAATAAGTATTATTCTTGGATTTTAATTTTTTTACTCAAGCATAATTATTATTTCTTGATTTTTACTTTTTGCATCAAAAATAATTATTATACTTGATTTTTATTTTTTCCCTCAAGGCATAATGATTATGTGTAATTTTTTATTTTTTTACTCAAGAATAAAAATTATGGTCTGATTTTTATTTTATTATTCATAAAATAAAACTCAAAAGGTCATACAGCCTTAACCATTAGGATTTTTGGCTTAAAATTTTGCATGCACACACCTTCTACTCTGCTCTAACTACTTCCGAAGATAAATCGTTGGAAATTTTGTTATAAATGGTGGAAAAAAGGTGTTGAAGTATGCATGTAATTTGCTTTAAAATTCATACAAAAATTTTACTTATACGCCACGGCAATATGCTCATATATAAAACTAGCTTATATCCTTGGGTTTCACGCCTTGGGTAGATATCATTTTTTTTCTTGTGCAAAATTCTAACTTTTCCATACATAAATCTAAACATACCTTGAAATTCCGGGAATTTGCGCGGTTTTTGGTGTAGCTCCATCCAGTTTTTGGAAAAGTGAAATTTTTTTTCAGATTACTTACTCTAAAACACCCTATTTTTATATTCCGGAGAAGGAGAGAGGATCTAAAAACACGCATCAAATGTACATATGTCTGAAGATATGCATCAAGTTGCGTCCTAAACGGATTGGCCGATAAATACATCTTACACACGCATTGAAATACAATAGAATTTTCTGAAATACAGCTGGAAAGGGTGCATAAAAAATTTAAAGTTATTCTTTTTTCATTTATTTTGCATATTTTATAGAAACGCGGCGTGAAACCCAAGGATATAAACTAGTTTTACATATGAGCGTATTGCCGTGGCGTATACGTAACATTTTTGTATGAATTTTAAAGCAAATTACATGCATACTTCAACACCTTTTTTCCACCATTTATAACAAAATTTCCAACGATTTGTCTTCGGAAGTAGTTAGAGCAGAGTAGAAGGTGTGTGCATGCAAAATTTTAAGCCAAAAATCCTCTGGGTTCAGGCTGTATGACGTTTTGAGTTTTATTTTATGAATAATAAAATAAAAATCAGACCATAATTTTTATTCTTGAGTAAAAAAATAAAAAATTACACATAATCATTATGCCTTGAGGGAAAAAATAAAAATCAAGTATAATAATTATTTTTGATGCAAAAAGTAAAAATCAAGAAATAATAATTATGATCGAGTAAAAAAATTAAAATCCAAGAATAATACTTATTAGTGATCAAAAAAATTAAAATTACATAATAATAATTACTTCCGATCGAAAAAATAACACTTACAAAATAATAATTAAGTTTAATCAGAAAAATATAAATCGAAGAATAATGATTATACGGTGATTTATATTGTTTCGCTTATAATGATTACCGTCCCTGGTAAAAATTTTTTTCTTCATAGAAAACGAAGTTATTGAAAAGTCAATTTTTTCGTTTAAATTTGAAAAAATTTTGTTAATTTTTTTTGATAACAGTTGAAACGAAATGGATTTTGTTATGCTTTCTACGTTTATAAAATCGAATATTTCAACAGAAACAAAATTTTTTTTGTTTATTGTTAAAAATAACGTTATTTTGCAGCCTTGCTTTTAACACAAATTATTAAAATTTTGCATTATACAAGCAATTTGGAATAGATGTACACAATAAAATATTTCTACCTATGTGCTACGGTTATAAATAATAATTTTCTTATATAATTTAGTTTTTTAATATTCCATTTTGACAGACATTAAGTAAAATCTCAAGTTCAGATACTCTTATACATTGCATATTTATTCCCATTGTAGTTTATACTAATATTATTTGATTAAGATGATAAGTAATTGAAATAAAACTTGAAATTTAAATAATTGGCGTTACTTTTCTGTTATTAGCATGTTAATAACAGCAATACCGTATAATAATTGTAGCGTTTGTTGAGCCGTAGGAAAGTGCAGCAACCGTAGGAATTTTACCACAAAAGAGCGAATATAAGTACAAAGAATGTAAATTGTGTCCCCAAACCCCCCCCCCCCCCCCCCCCGTTACTACGCCACTGCTATGTAGGCTAAGGAATATTTCTTTTTTTTTTCTAAAAAAGAAAAGTAAACGATCACATTTCGATTTTTAGCAGGATCAATTTGTGATAAATTCTTTTTTTTAATCAGTAAAAGGAATCGAAAAAGACTCAGTTAGATTATTTTTATATGACAAAAAATAAAATCACTTTTCAATCGCTGATCTGACTCATTTTCGGGTCTTACTCTAATCGCAAAAATGATTAATCAGTTTTTGATCATCAAAGGGGATCGACTGAGCCGTGGTATAGTCAGTTTTCAGAAAACAATCTTCCAAATGCTATGTGGGATTATATTTGTTATCCTAACGCAACAATTTTACAATTATATTACAATGCAGGTTTTGAACTTATTTTCTGGGTTTTCTGAAAACCCCATCGTAATCTATAGGCACAAATTTAGCTACGTATGTATTTTGCCATTTGGCTGAGATATTTTTCCTACTGTATTATAAATATCATACAAGGTTAGGTTGCGGTGGTTGAGGTCTCAAGACAGCTCACATAGACCACATATAGTCCTTAGTGTTGCCAACATACAAAAAAATTTAAAAAATTCACATAAATTTAGACAGACACAATCTTCAGGGGAACCCTAATGTACTGGTACCTGCAATATGTATTTATGTATATCTGTATACTAGGTATATGTATGATTGCATGTGCATATTGGTTGTGTATGTGTGTGTATTTTATGTGTACATATGTATGCGTGCAACTTTTTTAAATGTTCACTTTTTTATGCAAATTTTTGGTATTGTACAAATTTGTATATTTTCTGTTTGTTTGTTTGTTTGTTCACCATCCCACCCAAAACACCTACTTATGCAGGCAATTTACCAACTACACCAGCAATTTCCACTACAACAATAGCCACCACCGAAAGACAAACCCAACCGCAAGCGCAACAACCACAACTACAACTACAACTACAACTACAACAACAACTACCAACGCAAATAGCGCCAACACCAACGCGTAAACGTGCCACAAGTTTTATACGTAAAAAGCCACCGCTTGAAAGAGGTTTGTCAGCACAAAGCGCTTTAAGAGTTAACAAAAATGCTTTTGTCTGTATGTGTGTCGATGGTATTATATTTAACTTTTGAACACATTGCATTAAATATGTTGTCCAATTGGTTTGTTTCAGCGGATACATCAGCACCGGAAGTTATAGTGACAAAACCATCGCCCGAACAACAATCGGGTCCGCCGGGTGGTCTGCGGCCAGACAATTCAACATTGGTGCATGTGTTGGTGCATCGGGAGAGTGAAGAGTACAAGGAGGAGGAGGATGATGAGGGCGGCGTAAGTGGTGGTGGTGGTGGTGCAGTTGTGCCACCACTGGGTGGAATTGGTAAGTTAGTGATTATAAAATCAACCGATTTCAGTCTCGATTTGGTTTCGAATTCACTTTCGATCGCACGTTAAATTTTAATTTTACATCAATCTCAAATTAAGTTTGATTTTCAATTTCAATTTTAATTTTCATATTCAATTTCTTTTGCAATTTAAATTTTTTAATATATTCTCAATTTTGATTTCCATTTCAATTTTGATTTCCATTTCAATTTTAATTTCCATTTCAATTTTGATTTCCATTTCAATTTTAATTTTCATTTTAATTTTAATTTCCATTTCAATTTTAATTTCCATTTCACTTTTAATTTCCATTTCAATTTTGATTTTCATTTCAGTTTTGATTTCCATTTCAATTTTGATTTCCATTTAAATTTTAATTTCCATTTCAATTTTGATTTCCATTTCAATTTTAATTTCCATTTCAATTTTGATTTCCATTTCAATTTTAATTTCCATTTCAATTTTAATTTCCCTTTCAATTTTGATTTCCATTACAATTTCAATTTTGATTTCCATTTCAATTTCTATTTCAATTTTGGTTTCCATTTCAATCTTAATTTCTATTTCAATTTTGGTTTCCATTTCAATTTTAATTTCCCTTTCAATTTTGATTTCCATTTCAATTTTAATTTCCATTTCAATTTTAATTTCTATTTTTATTTTCATTTCACTTTTAATTTCCATTTCAATTTTGATTTCCATTTCAATATTAATTTCCATTTCACTTTTAATTTCAATTATGTTTACTTCTCCTCAGAAAAACACAAACCACCTCAAATTCACATTAGTCCAGGCTCTGAAGACATACGATTCGACGACCTCATAACCATCCAACAACCCGTCGTGCAAATCATGGTCGACAGTCCCAAAGACCCGCCTCGTGGAGATTTCTCTGATGAATTTCAAGACTCGACAGCACGAATACATGACTATGCTGCTGCAACCGACCAAGGGCAATTTGCTGATAATACTCACGTAGAGCCAACTGGTGACACCGAAACTGAGCAAATATCGTCAACAGCGCCAACAATCGATGTAAATACACCAATCGACGTCAACATACAGGGTGACACATCGAAAGTATTCTACGATTATAATCCACCAGATGCCAAAGAGATTATTGTACTGGAGACTTTAACAGACGAATCACCGAAATCAGATGGCACATCACCGCCGCCACATAGTCTCCCTCCAATCACTGCAGCGACGCCCACAATGCCCACAACGCCGATAACTCCAACGACAGCTGCCACACCAACCCAACAAGAGCTGGAATGCGGAGTGATCAGCAATGCTGGCACATCAGATGAGAGCGAAAGGGCGGTTAGATGACCCTCACTACAAACAGCACCGGTGACAGAGAGTTCTGGCTCATCAAGCACCAGTTGCTGTAGTTCACGACCCATGTCAACTTATAGCTCCACATCGGCTTCAGATGCTTGTGCTGCGCCAGCCGACCGGATAAAGGTTAATGATGTGCAACCGTCAGCTGCAGAAGAAGCACCAATGTCAACGGCGGCCATATCACTACCAGCTGATTCAGCAATGGCAGTAACAGTTGCGAATGCAACGTCCTCTGCCGCTGTCGGAAGTACGCAAACTGCCGTAGTTGAAACGCGTGCCGCTGACGTTGCTACTACGAAATCCGAACACTCGCATGGCAGTTGACAATCTCGAACATGAGGACTGCTAACTAAAATATGTTATTGCGCCAAATTATCTATCAAATATCTGACTAGTATATAATGTAAATATACATACGTACATATGAAATCCATAATTAAAACCATTACTCATAGTCATATGCATTACAAGAAAAATATAAACTAGTGTAAGTTTACGTGTACGAGTGTAAATTTTTCATTTATTAGTAACGAATAGACTAAATAGTTGAAAGAATTAGTAAAGTATATAATATTAATAATAAACAATTTCATAAGGAAATGAAACGTTAACAATTGCATACAATACAAAAATTAACTACATACTTATATTGGCTATAGCTGTTAGGTTTAGTTGGATGCTAAGATGCATTAATATTGCAAATTTCATTGCGATTTTCAAAACAATTACAATTATGTACATTCATAAGTAAATATTCTGAAATATTTATGTAGCATTTAAGTGTTGAAATTGAGTGTGCTTCATATATACATACATACATACGTGGGACATCTGTATAATATTTAGCAATATTTGCAGTTAAATATGCATATTAAATAGAGGTTGTTTAAATTTTTGTATTAACATATGTCTTTAAAATTTAAGTAGTTTAATTAGTTTAAAATTGTGTATATGAATATGTAAGCATCTAGCAAAATAAGTACTTATAAGCTACATTCGCGTACTTTTTCCAACAGCTTTTTCTGTCTGCCTCTATTACTCTATCTCGCCAAAAATCATTTTTCCTCCCAGCAGAGATAATTATCCAAAAAAGTAAAAAAATGCAAATCTATTCAAATCTTGCAGCAAAGACGAACAGCTGATCAAATTAAAATTATAAGAATTAACAAAATATATACAAATCCTATATTTACAAAAATTTGGAAGAAATTTGTATTACTTTAGCTTAGTTTCAGCAGTAGATTATGCCTGTATTATATTTTACTAATAAAGAAATATGTATGTATGTATATAAATGTGGAGTTGCGACTGCCTGCTGGCATTGCATTTTGACATACATATAAGTTAGCAGAGGGTAACCGGCGGACTTCCTACATTAATCAACAAACATACAATGCTGCTGTTATCATCCAAAATTTAGCTCAAGTACATATGCAGACATAATAAAATGTTATTTATTTGCATCTTTCATAATTAATTATCCAAATTTAACTTTTTTAATTTTGAATTTCAATTTTGCAATTTTTGCAAATTACAAACATATGTATATTTTTTCATCAGCTGTTTTGCTGCTGGACAAATGTGATGGAAAAAATTTGTCCAGCAGAATTTTGCAGCCTCTCACAAAAATAAACGTCACTTTGCTCTCTCATTTTCCTCTCTTCTGCAATTTTTTTGCGTAAAAAAATGGAAAAAGCGGATATTTGTTGCAAAATTGTAATAAATTGCAACAAATTGCTGTACGCGAATACACCTATAGTTAGCGCGCCTGAAATTATGCTAAGAAAAATGACAGCACAGCGCTTCTATTACGTTCACAGTATGCTGGAAATATGTGCATATGTATTTATTATAATTATAATTAACTAGCTGACCCGCCAGACGTTGTTCTGCCTAAAATTTATTCCTATAAACCCTAAAGGAAAAGTCCTAGATTACCGTGTTGCCGTATTCCTATCCCTAATCCATAATCCCTAATCCCTATGCCTATCCCTATCCCTATCCCTATTCCTATTCCTATTCCTATTCCTACTCCTATTCCCATTCCTATTCCTATTCCTATTCCTACTCCAATTCCTATTCCTATTCCTATTCCTATTCCTATCCCTATCCTTATACCTATCCCTATCCCTATCCCTATTCCTATTCCTATCGCTAACCCTATCCCTATTCCTATTCCTATTCCTATTGCTATTCCTATCCCTATCCCTTTCCCTATCCCTATCCCTATCCCTATCCCTATCCCTATCCCTATCCCTATCCCTATCCCTATCCCTATCCCTATCCCTATCCCTATCCCTATCCCTATCCCTATCCCTATCCCTATCCCTATCCCTATCCCTATCCCTACCCTATCCCTATCCCTATCCCTATCCCTGTCCCTATTCCTATCCCTATCCCTATCCCTACCCCTATCCCTATGCCTATCGCTATCCCTATCCCTATCCATATCTCTAGCCCTATCCCTATGCCTATTCTATCCCTCCAGACTTTCTAGGGTCATCACTGGTCCACATTTTGGTCGATATCTCTGAAAACGGGTCGCATAGGGTCTTGGAAATCGCCTCTTTTTTAAATACTCACCAACACCTTTTATTTGATACCCATTTTGTAGAAAACCCGTTTGGGGTCACACCTGGTTCATATTTCAGGAAATACCTCGAATACGGGGTCTTATATGGGACCAATAACTACACCTTGTTCAAGCACTCGTCAACACCTTTCATTTGATACCCATATCGTACTAACCCGTTATAGGGTTACCCTGGTCCACATTTTGTGGAATATCTCCAAAACCTTCCCGGATTCTTATACTTTTTTTGGCCATAAACCATGTCGGGCTCAATCGAAAACTACGTGCAAAATTTCATTTAATTCAGCCCAGCCGTTCTGGAGTTAAATCATCAGGGAGGAAAATGCGACTTATTTTTATATAATAGATAGATAATAATATCCCATTTGAAAACGGTAATCCATAAATGGACATAAAGGCAATAGGATATAGTACATACATATATGTATGTACATGCCAGAATTCATTATTTTTTTCATTGTGATGTCCTACGAAATTAATGCATCCACTTTTGGCTTCTAGGGTATCTATGGCAGAAAAAAAAAACAATGTATGGTTGAGAGTCGCTCTCAGTCGTGATTTCAGTTGTGGTTTATTTTTAAAAATGTGGAAAAAATTTCCACCTAAAAATAATTTTTTTTTTGCATTATTCCGCACCCTGTCCTAACCCACTTCTCTTCATCCTCTCTCCCCATCCGCCTTCAACAACAAATATGTAGCTTCACCTTCACTTATTTTCCTCTTATTCTCTCCTCATTGTGGCACCTTCTTCGCCTTCACTGCTTGCTATAGTGTTGTCTATTTTATATTATCCCCCTGAAATTCAATACAACGTTATCATTGGGGCATTTAACATTATGTTGAGCTTTAGTGATGTCTTTATCCTTCCGTTTTTTCGAAAAAGCATCTACATTAGGCATATAACTTTTTACAATTTTTGCAAATACGAAAAACGGCATACCATAGTCGAATAGAGCATAAAAAAGTATGAACCCCAGTACTTTTTTTTTGCGAAATTGCAAAAAAGTTTCCGCGCAAAACGAAATTACTTTTTTATCAGAAATGCTGAAAAAAACAAAAAGTTTTGTACAGTGTACACGTTTTTCTTCATAATAATAGATATTTATTTAACTAATATTCTTCCTATTATTCCAAACGCCTTTTAATGGACCTAACGGAAGTGCCCCACCCACCCCAAACTAATTTTTCTTCAGAAAATTCTGATTCAATATAATAATAACACAGCTGTGCGCGGAACGTTTTTGAACCGAAATCACCTAAAAAAGTGATATTCATTACTTGTACAATATTTGCCACCACGTGGTAGTATGCCAAATTTTTCGTCAACATTTGTTATATGCCTAATTTACATATGTATAAATTGTTTTCATCATTGTAAAAAATAAAATTAAAAAAGAAATGATTCTCATAATTTGCTATAACTATTCAATGTTTGTAATGTTTTTAATTGTTATTTTATTTCTCAAGTTATGGCTGAGAGCCATTACTTGACTCTTCGCTTGCTTCGGGATGCATTCTAGGATGCCCCCGATTTCATACATCTTTTAATACGTCCTAAGGCTCATGCATGACCTCCTTTCCAACTGGAATGTACGTATTTGTTACGATAACCAAAATCAAAGTGTTATAAATTTCCTGAAGCAAATAAAATTTATTGTGTTGTCGTTTATTAGGTATTTAAGTTATAGCTTATTTTTATTTTTTGTTTGGTTCTAGAATGTATCTTTTACAAAATTTTCTTTAAGACAAAAACATACAGCCGACCAAACGCAAGAAAACCGTGCTTAAGGATGATCATAAAGCGTTTCACATACATCATCAAATCTAAACATTATGCGCATTCATATGCTAATTTCGATGTTTTCTATTACATATACACAAAGTTTCTTCCCTACTCAACCGTATTTTGCCAAAACAAAAAAAAAAAACTATAACGAAAAGCTTAACATATTGCTAGTCAAAATCTAAAGTAGTTAGTTAGCTAGTAAAAACAAAAACAAATAACTTAGTTAATTCTACTTTCTACTCGAAATTCATACGTATGTACGTAGTTATATCTGGACAATCAACATTGAGAGAAATAGAAACAAAAAATATTGTATAAAATTAAAAATTATTAGCAGCAAGAAATAGCATTTTTTTAAAACCAATTTTCAATTTCATACTAATACATACATATTTAGATTTCCATGAGGACATTTGATTGAAACAGCGTATAAACAGAACAATAAAAACAATAACAGAACCAAAAACAAAAGAAATAGTGAAATAATAGCGCATTAAGAAACAAACCAAATAAACACTCGTCAATTAAGTGATATAATTATTAACAAGAAGAACAAATAATTCTGGATAATCATACAATGATTATTTCCTTGGTAATTACAGCCGATTTTACAGTTCTTAGTAGAAAAGAGATCCAGAAAGAAGCTTATTTTTTTAGATGCGGGAGCCCTGCTAAAAAATTGTATATAAGAGAATAGCGAAAAATAAAAATAATTAACTAGCCAGTTGACATTTATGTAATTTAATTGTATATAGCATATACATTAATACATACTATTTTTATGGTATGTATGTATGTATATATGTATATTGCAACATAGAATTGATAAGTTAACAAAGCTTTGTAAATTGCATTCAAATACCTACTTTTTTAAAGCGAGCATACCTAGTTAATTCTTAACAATTTTCTTTTGAACAAGAAATAATTGATAGCGATTGAAACACAAGTATGTATGTATATAAATAATAACTAATAATAAAGCAATAGAATTATAATTTCTCACTGTTTTTTATACTCAGCTGTACTAGTACACAGAGTATTATAGTTTTGATTTCCTAACCGTGGATTGTAACAGAATGAAATAATCGAGATAGATATAGACTTATATATATCAAAATGATCAGGGTGAAAAGAGAAATCGATTGAGCCATGTCCGTCCGTCTGTCCGTCTGTGAGCACGATAACTCGCGCAAAAATTGAGATATTTTGATGAAATTTGAAATGTAAGTTGGTATCAAGACAGGAACGGATGGTATTGAAAATGGGCGAAATCGGACCATGACCACGCCCACCTCCCCTATATAGTAAAAATCGGAAATTTGGTATCTCAGTCACTAATAGAGTTAGAGTGATAAAATTTCACACACGTATTGAGCTCAGGCCCTTATGAAGAAATATGGTGAAATTTTGGAAAATGGGCGGTGCCACGCCCACTTATTAAGGGGCAAACATTGAAAGTTTTATGAGTCATAACTCAGAAACCGTTGAAGATATATCGATGAAATTTGGTAGGCGTGATGTACTTACTTAGGCAAATGTGTGGACGAAAAATTTCCAAAATCGGTTGACGACCACGCCCACTTTTATATATGGGAACTATAAAGGGGCCTAATAAAACATTTTAAGCGATATCTCTGTCAAATATAAAGATATATCATTAAAATTTTATGGCAGGAGTCTAACTACGAACATAAGACAAAAACCGTAAAAATTTTGGAAAATGGGCGTGGCACCGCCTCCTTTTAGAAGCAGGAATATACGAGATTTCTGAGCCCATAACTCGACAAATAATCGATATATTATGACGAAACCAGGTGTATACACTTTCACTACTTGTGGTAATACATGTTCAAAATTTTAGCAAAATCGGTTGACGACCACGCCCACTTTTATATATGGGAACTATAAAGGGGCCTAATAAAAACATTTTAAGCGATATCTTTGTCAAATATAAAGATAATTCATTGAAATTTTGTGGCATGAGTTCTACAATAGATCGGAAACAAAAAATAGAAAAATTTCGGAAAATGGGCGTGGCACCGCCTCTTTTCAGACAAAGGTATCAACGAGATTTCTGAGCCCATAACTCGACAAATAATTTAGATATTATGACGAAACTTTGTTTATACACTTTTATAACTTGTGTTAATAGACACGAAAAAATTTATTGAAATCGGTTTATGACCACGCCTACTTTTTGACAAAGATATTTCTGGAACACCCTTTGGGAATTTGTAACGTGACATCTTTGTAACTCATAAAGGGATGAAATTTTGCACAAACAATAATATTCATAAGCTTAGTTGGATGACTGATAAAAATTTAGAAATTGGCGTGGCTACGCCCACTTTATGCAGCACTCGCTTTATATAAAGTACACCGTGATTCCATCAAATGCAAACAAACAATGAAAGCATACAGCTGAGTATCTAATGTTCGATTCCACTCGAACTTAGGCTTCCTTACTTGTTTTTACTATTGTTGTTATATACATATGTATATATTTTTTTTGTATTGAAAAAGGGTATATTTGCGTTTTATTCTAAAAGGCATTGCCTTAGAACACTTTTTTTTTTTTAAATTCTTCCTTTACCGATTTATATACATACATACATATAGGAAATATAATATAATTATGTAAAATAGAAATCATTTTTTGTTTAGTATTGCGTCAATCCGTCATTTCTTATTCGATTGTCTGCATGGTTCAAACATCTCGATGGTTCTGAATGATTTTCTGTCGTATGCAAGCCCAGTAACGAATTGTCGTTAATCGAAACAATCACCAACACATAAGTAATGGACTCGCTACCGATTTCTCCCGCTGACTTTGGAAAAGTACCTTTTGGCTTTCGTCTCAAATCAAATACTTACGCCTCCAAAAAGGATTTCAAAACGTTATGTTCAAATATTTTTTATTTTATATATATTTTATTTTATATATATAAATATTTATATATTATTGACTAATTACTACTTCGCTAAAAAAGACATCTCGATTCTGTAGTCGAGAAGTGATTGATTCTATCGTAAAACTAAACGCTTTTTTCCTAATTTTGCTAATATATTTTTGTCTGACAATGATTAATAGCCCATCTTTATATATCTTTATATATATCTTTATATATATGTATTACGCTAAGCGATTTTTTGTAAACACCATAACTTTTACACCGTTATACCGATTTTCGAAAATGGGGTGTCATATGAAAGGGCTTGGCCTGTAGATGTGCAGGAAGTTTTAATTTTTTTGAAAAGGGTTGCCACCTGTTTAAAAATTTAATTGTCCTGTATAGTTTGCTTGATTTATAAATTTCAGGTACCATATGAAAGGGATTGAGCCGGAAATTAGTAATTAATTACAATTTTTGCAACAATGGTTGCCACCTGTTCAAAAATTCAGTTTTACGCTATAGTTTGTGTGATTTTTAAATTTCAGGTGTCATATGAAAGGGATCTGTGTGAACATAAGTAATTTATTATAATTTTTATAAAAAGGGTTGCCACCTCTTCACAATTTAATTTTTACGCTATAGTCTTTTTGAGTTTTAGATTTGAGGTGTCATATGAAAGTTCTTTGCTTCAAAATGAGTAATTTATCATAATTTTTACAAAGAGAGTTGCCACCTGTTGCAAAATTTATTTTTACTCCACAGTTTGATTTTTAAATTTAAAGTGTCATATGAAATGGCTTTGCCGGGCATATGAAAATGCTTGGCCTGAAAATGAGTAATGTATTACCATTTTTACAAAAAGTGTTGCCACCTGTTCAAAAATTCAGTTTTACGCCATTGTTTGTTTGATTTTTAAATTTGAGGTGTCATATAAAAGGGCTCTGCATGAAAATAAGTAACTTATTGTAATTTTTATAAAAAGGGTTACCAACTGTTCAAAATTAATTTTTACGCTATAGACTGTTTGAATTTTATATTTGAGGTGTCATATGAAAGTGCTTTGCCTTAAAATGAGTAATTTATCATAATTTTTACAAAGAGAGTTGCCACCTGTTCCAAAATTTATTTTTACTCCACAGTTTAATTTTAAAATTTAAAGTGTCATATGAAATAGCTTTGCCGGGCATATGAGAATGCTTGGCCTGAAAATTAGTAATTTATTACGATTTTTACAAAACGATTTGCTACCTGTTCAGAAATTTATTTTTACGCTACAGTTTGTCCGGTTTTCAAATTTTAAGTGTCATGAAAGTTCTTGCCCTGTAATAAAAAGAAAGGGAAGGGGAAAATGAAAGGAACAGAAATGGCGAAGGAAAGGAAGCTAAAGACGGAAGAGTACGGAAAATAAAATGGATAAAGGGAAGAGGAAGCGCAAATAAAAGGGAAAGGGGAAGAGAAAGAGAAGTAAGACAAATGACCTTTTGGAGGTAGCTATATGGATAAAATATTGTAGAAAATTATTCGCATTAATGCTTCAATATGGGACTCCTCGGACAAAATCATTGCATACAAAGTCTAGGTCGACGGAAAATAAAAATAACCAGTAATTATGTATGTATATGGTTAATTTTATATTTTATTAATAAGAATCTATGGGCTTAAAAATGGCAGAATATATATCGGCGTTAAGGGAAAGTCAAATTTAAAATGGCAATCAAAAAAATTGTTAAATGTGCTCTTCCTCGCTCAAATTGTCGCACAGTGTAATTGAAAGCCACAGCATCGCGTGGCCGGGTTTACTAGTATATTTTATTACGTTAGAAGTTTAGCTCATACACATATTTAAAATTTCTTTATGAAAACCTTTGCTTAAAACAAAAAAGAAAGTTGTATGTAACAAGGCGAATTCGTATCAATGTCAAATGTGTACATACATACATACGTATAATTCTAGAATCTAGATAAAATTAGTAGTTTGCATAAATACCAACGCCAGATGCTCATTAGAAAATACATACATATACATAGATACATAAACTCAAATGTGCGCTTATTTCAAAAAATTATTTAGATAAAATATAACGATTTTATTCCTTCAATAGGCAATAGTTTTAAATTATAATAAAATTAGAAGTATGTAATAAAGTTCATTTAGTCAAATACATATTTATAAATGCCATACTGTAAATGAATTTATAATCAGCATGTGCATAGGCCAATTAAGAAATTATATACATACATACATACATACGTACAAGAGTTTTGTATTTATTGTAGAAATAATTAGGTTAAGTAATTGTAGATATGGCTAAAATGGAAACAGTTTGTTAAAGAATGATTGAAATATTTAAATTTACATACTTAGTTACATATATTTATAGTTATACATATATACATACATACACACATTTGTACATATGTATGCAGTATATAACGACAATAAGTACACTTTTTTATGAATTGCAGAAAAAAGCTTGTTTTTTTTTATAAGTGAAATCTTTTTATACTAGCATACAGTCATAAATACATTTAACGCCATATTTACTGACACACATTCGCATTTTTGTAAGAATTAGCATTAGCATACGCATAAATTAATATACATATGTAAATTAGAAAGTTGTTTTAGGAAATGTAAGAATACATTTGTTATACATAATTAATTATGTTAAATAGATAGTCGAAAGAATATTAACTTTCATTTATTCATACATATGCATACTCGTATGTGGATAATAGTTGATAAAACTATATTTGATCCATTACTTAAATCTACAGGCAATTTTTCTTAAACTTCTTCCACATAAAAATAAAACTATTTTGAAGGTGTTTAATTTGTCCAAGTTGAGTGCTGAAACAAGATGAATACCTAGTAGAAGATGAGTAGGCTGATATAAAGCAAACGAATGACAAAGGTGTACTCAGTGTATTACTATGTTAGAACATGCGCTTAAATAGACTATTAAAAGCCTTTCAGGAATTTAAAGCCATTATTAAGCTCCTTTTATAATATAAACTTTTTCGCCCGCTGAGTATAAATAAGTAGGATAAATTTCCACTTACAGTGAGTTTATAAAGCCTGAAGCAAAGTACACCGATTAGCTATGAAATAATGGGACTAATGCTTAAAAATCGAGATTTAGCTCATACTAACTTTTTTTGTAAAATGGGGATTTTTTATGCCTAAAAATTATTCAAATTGCTCGATTATGCCAAACAAGTTAGGTTTATCTAATAGAAAAATTATTATTATGTTTCTTGAGATTAAGTTTGAGAAAGAGCTCAGTTTTTATGCATAAAGGCCTATGTCAGTAAAGTATTCGAAACCTTCTAACTGGGGATTCGTCGATATAAAACAGAACGTCTCTGGGTAACACTGAATAAAGTCTGATGCGATATTGAAACTTTTCTTCATCCTTTTTATTTGAAATTTTAATTTTATGTTGCAATGCTTCTTAAACAAAAAACAAACATATGTATTTACATACACACATACATATATTTCAGATCTACACACAGTTAAAAATAAAAGCAAGGGAGAAATAAAAAAAAATATTTGAAATATAATTAAAAAAAAATTAAAAACAAAAATTAAGTAGTAAAAAAGTGAAAAGAAGAGAAAATATTAAAATAAGTAGTAAAAAAGCGAAAAGTAGAGAAAATATTAAAATAAGTAGTTTATTTAAATATGTAAAAATAGCAAGGAAAATACTCAGAACAATTACCAAATGGGAATTTTACAACTTTGATAGTCTGTCTTTTATGGTAAAAAACATTAAAATAAGAAAGAATAATAGTAAGAAAAAATTTTAAATACATTTTCTTTCATAAAAACACGCAAAAAAATAATTAGATAATAACCAAAAAGCCAAAAGCTAGTGAAAGTCTTAAAATAACAAAATCGTGAAAAAAGTAAAAAATATATACATATGTACATACATTCATATATACCTACCTATAGTAAATAGCTAAGTTAACTAAATGCGAATAAGTAGAACTAAACATAATATAATAAATCATCCTCTAATACATATGCATATGTATGTAAATTGTATATTATTTTTTTTTTTTGTAATTTAGTGAGGGCCCATTTCATAATCAAATTAAAAGTTCCTTTAAAATTTAAAGGAACCTTTAATTTGCTGATAGATTTCATAGTCTTTTTGAAGATAAAAGTGCCTTTAAAGTTAAATACACAAAAACGGACATTTAAGTGATTTAAATGTCTCTTTTGCTAAAAAAAATATAATTTCTGCAGTCTATCAAAATCAAACATCAAGAACTTATTTAACTTTTTGCACTGATTTTGTTTCTTGTTTTGTTTATTGAGTTCTATAATGCAATACCCATCCCCATCTAATTCAAGTGATTCTAGCGAGGATTACGTTTTTATTATTATCCATATTATGTTTTTTTTTTTTTGTTTTTAAAAAAAAAAATGGAAGCCACAATCAAAATATGTATGTATGTATTTATGTACTTTCGAAAATAGCAAGTGATAAATTTCGATATTTTTAAAACTACGACATTCATTTGAAGTCAAGCTGTCGAAGACGGCATTGCCATTTACACTAGTTTCGCTTAAAGCAGCCTTTTGTTATTATATTATTATGAAATAAATCCTACTTTAAAGTACATTGAATGGCTCTTTAACTAAAAGGCACCTTTAACAAAAGGAGCTTCAAGAATTTCATTATGAAATCGGCCCTTAAGGTTCAGACATTGGTGACTTATCTGTAACCATATAAAACAGCTGATTCAACCAACCTTACGACAAGCAGTGTTACTAGTTCTTGGTGCCTTATCGTAATTCTGTAGTCGTATCGTTAATTTACAGGCCAATTGGATTTTGGTTAGAAATCCTAAATCCGTAAACAGCTGACACTTTTAAAGGCAGATATAGGAAGATAGGCGCATAGGCGAATTCAGACACTTTTTTTTTTATTTACAAAGGTAAAGTATAATGTCAAAATCAAAGCGAATTCACATCATGGGCTAATAGCAATGGGCGAGTACCAAGCGAATTCAGATTTTAACCAAGGAGAAATATTATTTTGACAACAATCTACCAATTACAATAACAAAAGGCATGGGAAATTTCTGGATTCCCTATGCGCTTATCTTCCTAGATCTGCCCTGACAAGTGTCAGCTGTTTACGTATTTACGACACCACTAACAGCTCACATGGATAGCGATAAAGTTACGATAAGGTTAACGATACTGAAATACTTATAAGTTTCCAATGTTTTCAGCTTTAGTCTTATGTTCCTTAAAAATCATTTTCTAACACTTAAAAATTTAATACACAGTGCAACAGTATTTTTGAGGGGTTTAATGATACTAACTCGCAGTTAGTTGGTTATATCTAAGTGCATTTATAAAAAAAAAAAATTATTAAAAAAGACTAAAATACTAATCGGACCTAAATACAATGGATGTTCAGGTGATAGTAATAAAATTATAATGCCCGTTTATTTTGGGTAGTCCGAGTAAAAGGTTAGTTTGGTGGCCATTGGTGGGTTAAAATGTTCTAGAAAATTGTCGCCGAAAGATTATACTCAGATTAAATTTTTATGTAAAATATCTACGTAAAAGAGCACAGTAAATAAAAAACAAATATGACCCCTTGAAATGTGCAATGAATTGTATATGCTTTTCTATATTTCGAGGGTTTGCTGAATGTGTTACACGCTACGACTCCCTCTTCAAAGCCTTTTATTTTTCTTATTTTATAACACTGAATAAAATTATTGGTACCGGACTGCTTAGTGTTGTGTGTGAGATTATTATTTTTTTGTTTTCAGCAAAAATTTCCTTTTAAAACATACATACATAATAAAACGTTTTCCATAGATATGTACATATACATAAAATCATAGTTAAATTAAATTCAAAATAATAGCGACTAATCATAAATTAACCATAAAGTGTGAAGAATTCATTCCGCAGAATAAAAACGTAACGAAGTCATATCAAAAAACAAAGTTTTTAAAAACATTAAAAAACAAGAAAACCATACGCACTAAAACGAAAAAAACTAAGGAGCAAATTTTATTTATTAAAATACATAAATATTTATTGTAAAAGTACAAAACAACATAAACGTACATAAATACATAAAAAAAACTTATTGTAATTGGAGAATGGGGAAAAGTATAATTAGAAAATTAAATAAATAAACTAAAATTAACGATTAATAAAAATCATATAAACAGTTCATAGAAACTAAAAGCAACAGAAGAAAATCATTAAACAATTTACGTACATACATACATATGTACAAATAAAAGAGGATTAAAAAAAAAAAGAAAAAGAACCACATAACCAAATCTATAATCAAAATAGAATAGAGAAAAAATGCTAATAAAAATTAGATATAATTCTTGTTAAACGTAAAAAAAAATTTTAAAATATAGAACATTACTTCCTTTTTAATAAATTCAAATATGTAGTGTAAATTCATTGTACATTTTAAGTTGTTATCTTAGTTTAAGTAGCATAAAAGAATAGACCACAACTAAACATAAAAAAGAAAAAAGAAAAAAAAAAAACAAAAAAAAAATATTCGTTAAATCGAAGAAAAGAAGTTAAAACAATAATTGCATATTAAACAGTGAAAAAAATGTTAAACTTTAACAATAAACATTAAATTCGATGAAACAGACTTTAACATTAGAAATAAAGCAATTAAGCATTAAGTTTTAATTGCAAAATATGTATGTACATACGTGCGTATATAAATCAATAATAAAAATATGCATGCATATATTAAAAGTCATATACACATATACATATTAAATATTAAAGAAGAGCGAAAGTGAAAAAAAAAATCATAACTCCATTCATTAGTATTGCAAATTTGTTAACAATTAAAAAAAATATATTAAAGAAATGCCCAATAAAAGGACTCAACCTAATAAATAACTAGAAAATAAATATATGCAAATTAAAATATGCAATGAAATTCACAGTAATTTTAAAAGACAAACAAAATATGTAACTAACATGCATTTGTATGTGAATGTCACCTAAAAAAAAATAATCTACCTATTTGTACATATTCATATTCATCATATATACAAAAAATATACATACATACATACGTAGCGTATTTATAAAACATTATTAAACATAAACAAATTAAGTTTTTGCCATAATCATTCAGAAAATAGAGAAAAATAAAAATTAAATAATTACAAAAAAATGTTTAAATCGTTTTTTTTTTTTATTATTTTGAAGCATAACGATTGATATCAAACTTGGTTAATACCTACTGTGAAAATTAATGGAAAATGAGTCTCTTGATCAAGTCTCATCTTCGGCAATAAATGTGAAAAATGTGGATTGGTATTCGATTCGAGCGTAATGTAGGTCATTATTAGAGCTCGGATAATAGGTGAAAATCAAACGCCTAAAATTATGTTACGTAATGTTTCTGAGCACATCCAGTGGCAAGTTTAACGGTGGGGTAAATCGGGTCTAAGCCCTCCGTGAATGCAATTGAATTTTTTTGGTTACTAGGATGCCAGAAAAATAAATTATTAAGGTTTTTATGGATTGCACGTGAAAAATTGCAAAGAAAGCTACAATAAATAAATATAATTATAAAGAATAATAATAAATAAAGTATAATAAATAAATATATTTTACGAATAAAATCACTTTCTATTCTGGCTTTATTTCATCACACACCACTGTATGTTTATTTAAACTGCAAATTTGTGTAACATGATTAAGAACTTTTCTAATAAAATCTTCACCCACCATACCAGTATGTTACCCTTTTATATTTAAATTGTAATCCCGCCACTGAAAATACAATGGTAACTGGGGCAAAAGTAGCATATTTTGAGGCGCTTGATTTCACCTATTTTTCCGAGCTCTAGTCATTATGGAGCAAAAGGGCATCTTTGTGGTATCTGACGTAAATTTTATTGTTTTGAGTTCCAAATGTAGTCTATTCTCGAATTCTTAATTAGAGAGAAAAAGTTGTTGTCTTATAATACATATTTTTGCTTTGTTGCTATATTAGCATGCCTGCAGTAAATGTATATTACTGCTGAATGATGCCGTTGAATATTCATCACTGTCGTCATAACTTTTTTTTTTATGAGGAAATCAAACTATTTACATTTATTAAAAATTCAGCAGTCTTTACATACATATGTATATGAAAGTATTCACTATTGCCTCCTCAGTACCTATTAAAGGAATTTCATCAGTGATTCATAAAGGATTCACTTCGGATGTTTGTTTATTGTGGGGATATGGATCTCACTTGATGACTTCAAACCAATTTCGAGTATATTCCTAATATGTAAGTTATAGATGTTGGAGAACTAAATTGTTTCTATGAATTCTAAAAAAGGATCAGCAATAATCGTGCTAAAAAGCATATTAATACTTCATACCTTTCATGAATGGGAAAATGAAAAGCTACATAGTCTGATATTGATTAATTTATACTTTCAATCATGTGGGTCATTTATGCAAAGATTCCTTAGAAAAAGAAGAGTCATGATTTAAATGGAGAAGTTATACCCTAAAATATATATATATATATATATACTAGCTGACCCGCCAGACGTTGTTCTGCCTAAAATTTATTCCTATAAAGCATAAAAAGTCTTTGTTTACCGTGTTGCTCACCATTATCTTAGAAACCATACCACTTTTGTTAATAAAATTTATACATGTACATAATATCCCTATCCCTATTCTTATCCCTATCCCGATCCCTATCCCATATCGTATAAACACCTTCTAGGCTCACCCCTGGTCCACATTTTGGTCGATATCTCGGAAAACGGGTCGCATAGGGTCTTGGAAATCACCTCTTTTTTAAATACTCACCAACACCTTTTAATACCCATTTTCTAGAAAACCTCTCTGGAGTCACACCTGGTTCATATTTCGCGAAATACCTCGAATACGGGTCTTATATGGGACCAATGTTATAGAGGTCCGATTCGGCCAATTCCGACAAATGATCTTCTTCTTCTTCTTGATTGGCGCTTAACCGTCTAGACGATTCTGGCCGAGTCCAACAGAGCGCGCCAATTGCTTCTGTTTCGTGCAGCATGGCGCCACTTGGGAACACCTAGGGAGGCAGCATCGCTGTCCACCTGATTTTCCCAACGCAGTGGAGGTCTCCCTTTTCTTTTGCGTTCAGCGGGTTTCGATAGAAATGCTTTCTTGGCCGGAGCGCCTTCGTCCATTCTCACGACATGACCTGCCCAACGCAGCCGCTGGATCTTTATTCGCTGAACAATGTCGATGTCTGTGTAAAGCTCGTACAGCTCATCGTTAAATCTCCGTCGATACTCGCCCACGCCAACGCGCAAAGGTCCATAAATCTTACGAAGAACTGATTTTGAAATTGTCCATGCTTCTGCGCCGTACATGAGGACTGGAACGATGAGCGTCCTGTAGAGTGTGATTTTTGTTTGTCGAGAGAGGACTTTACTTTTCAGTTGCCTACTTATTCCGAAGTAGCATTTATTGGCAAGCGTGATTCTTCGTTGGATCTCCGTGCTGACATCATTCTTGGTGTTAATGCTGGTTCCCAGATAGACGAAGTCCTTAACAGTTTCGAATTTGTAGCTATCAACATTGACGTGGCTGCCAAATGACAAATGATCAGCTTCTTCTAAAAATGTACCCACATTCCGAATTTCTAGCAGATATCTCAAAAACTGAGGGATTACATAGTTTGCGATCAAACAGACAGACAGACGGACATGGCTTAATCGACTCAGCTCATGATCCTGATCATATTGGTATATATTTTGGTAGGTCTGCCATGCCTCCTTCTGGTACTTTCACCATTCGTGTTTCGCCACTACGTTATAATACTACATACATATTTCATTCCCATGAAAGGTATAATGAGTGAGGTCGCAAATAATTACTTACCGTTTCGAGGATAAGTAATTTATAGATGTCTACTGGAGTGAAGCGATCTTGAAAGCTTGTCCAAGAAGTACTGAAAAGGGGGTTTACCAACATGCCTTATAGAATGGCGGGTCCATTTTAGTGATGAGCGATATATCGCAAACGGTGATTTTTTCACTGTGAATAAAAAATCGCAAATCGCAATTGCGATCACTTTTTCAAAATAGCAGTTCACTACTTATTGGGAACTGCTATCGATGTACCAAGTAAGCAATTCACCTATGTGAATCGCAATCGCAAAAGCATTATAAATTTCTTTTTGTTTATACTTTTGAGCAGACCACATACGTACATATATAGAAATATAAGAAAAATAAAATTATTGAATTTACAATTTATCTTTGAAAAATGTTTACAAACAGCGAAATTACTGCGGAATACGTTGTTATTGCTATCATTTTGTTAACATAAAATGAAGACAGGTTATATCGCTCAGAAAACGCAAAATTAATCTCTACCGGTAACTGATGATTTTATAGCAGTCCATGCAATCGCAATAGCAGTTTAAAATAGCAGTGATTTAAAAATAGCAATCACCGAAATCACAGATATCGAAAAATCGCAGTTTCTCTCATCTCTAGTCCATTTGCGATTTATTGGTTCATAAAATCTGTGTTCATATGGAACAGTAGCTTAAGTGTACTTAAAGAAAATATAAGTCAGCTTCGAAAAGGCTGAAAAAATGCATCTCAGAGAGTACATTCTGCAGTTTTTTTAAACTGTTTCTGAGGCTTTCAACCAGCTTCAATCTCAATGATTTTACTTTAAAATCTTTTGTGGGGAACTACAAGAAAATTACCCAAATTTAGGAACATCTTGAAATTTGGCCTTTAGACCAAGGCTGCACAACGATATCAACAAAAATATTTTGTTTTGTTGAATATCAAATAAAAATTAACAAAAAAAATTTTGTTTTGTTGAATATCAAATAAAAACAAGTAAGGAAGCCTAAGTTCGAGTGGAATCGAACATTAGATACTCAGCTGTATGATTTCATTGTTTGTTTGCGTTTGATGGAATCACGGTGTATTTTGTATAAGCGAGTGCCGCATAAAGTGGGCGTAGCCACGCCCATTTTCAAATTTTTTATCAGTGATCCAACAAAGCATATGAATATTATTCTTTGTGCAAAATTTCATTCCTTTATGACTTCTAGTTACAAAAATGTCAAGTTACAAATTCCCAAAGGGTGTTCCAGAAATATCTTTGTTAAAAAGTAGGCGTGGTTATAACCCGATTTCAATAAATTTCTGCATGTCTATTAACAGAAGTTATAAAAGTATATAAACCAAATTTCGTCATAATATCTCAATTATTTGTCGAGTTATAGGCTAAGAAATCTCGTCTATTCCTTTGTTTAAAAAGAGGCGGTGCCACGCCCATTTTCCAAAATTTTTATATTTTTTGTTTCCGGTCTATTGTGGAACTCATGCCACAAAATTTCAATGAATTATCTTTATATTTGACAAAGATATCGCTTAAAATGTTTTTATTAGGCCACTTTATAGTTCCCTTATATAAAAGTGGGCGTGGTCGTCAACCGATTCCGCTAAAATTTTGAACGTGTATTACCACGAGTAATAAAAGTGTACACACCAAGTTTCGTCATAATATCTCAATTATTTGTCGAGTTATGGGCTCAGAAATCTCGTATATTCCTGCTTCTAAAAAGAGGCGGTGCCACGCCCATTTTCCAAAATTTTTGTGTTTTTAGTTTTATGCCCGCAGTTGGACTCCTGCCATAAAATTTCAATGATATATCTTTATATTTGACAGAGATATGGCTTAAAATGTTTTTATTAGGTCACTTTATAATACACATATATAAAAGTGGGCGTGGCCGTCAACCGATTTTAACTATTTTCCGTCCAAACGTTTGCCTAAGTAAGTAAATCACGCGTACCAAATTCCATCGATATATCTTCAGTGGTTTCTGAGTTATGACGTATAAAACTTTCAATGTTTGACCCTTAATAAGTGGGCGTGGCACCGCCCATTTTCCAAAAGTTCATCAAATTTCTTCATAGAGGCCTGAGCTCAACACGTGGGTAAAATTTCATCGCTCTAGCTATATTAGTGACTGAGATACCAAATTTCCGATTTTTTCTATATAGGAAAAGTGGGCGTGGTCATGGTCCGATTTCGCCCATTTTCAATACCAACCGTCCCAGTCTCGATACCAACTTGCATTTCAAATTTCATCAAAATATCTCAATTTTTGCGCGAGTTAGAGTGTTTACAGACGGACGGACGGACAGACGGACAGACGGACGGACGGACGGACATGGCTCAATCGATTTCTCTTTTCACCCTGATCATTTTGATATATATAAGTCTATATCTATCTCGATTATTTCGTTCTGTTACAATCCACCGTTATGTGATTAAAACTATAATACTCTGTGTACTAGTACAGCTGAGTATAATTATTGAAATTATTTCGTTTCGTTGATTATCAAAAAAAAATTATCAAAATTATTTTGTTTGGTTGATTATCAAAAACAAAATAATAATAAAAATTTGTTTCGGGCTTAAGCCCATATGACACTACATTTTTTTTCTGGTATTCTACCAGGTTTTTTGTGTGAAGGAGATGGTCAAATACAGTTTTGCGTTGGTGTAAGCGAGCAAGCTATATTGAAAAAAAAACCAAACAAAATACCATCTAGGCGATTAAGCCCATATGACACTACATTTTTTTTCTGGTATTCTACCAGGTTTTTTGTGTGAAGGAGATGGTCAAATACAGTTTTGCGTTGGTGTAAGCGAGCAAGCTATATTGAAAAAAACCAAACAAAATACCATCTAGGCGATTAAAAACCAACGAGCCAGCTTGTATTTCGGTAGGTTTTTTTGGCATTCGGTCATTTTTTCTGACAATTTTTCAAATTTGACAACCATAAAATAAATTATATTTAAAATAAAAAAATATATGGAAATACAAATTTTAAATTTGCCTCTTGTAAGCTTCTGCTTTGGCCGTAAGGGTAAAGAAGAAGTCCGCAAGAAAAATTATATTGCGTACTGGCTTCCCTTTATAACACGGAATACAAAGCTATCCTGCCCTTTGGGTTTCATAACTTTTTTATTTCAGTAATTTAAATCAAATTTCCAAAAAAAAATAATTTTTGAAATAAATATTATTTTCATTTAGTTTGAAGTTTAATGTCAATCAAATTATTTTTGAGGGAGTATTTGTCTCTTTTCAACCTATAGAAGAATTGTTTTTGTATTTTGACTTTCGGTGGGTTTTCAAAACCAAAAAAAAACAGGGAAAAATGTAGTGTCATATAGGCATAATCGCCTAGATGGTATTTTGTTTGGTTTTTTTCAATATAGCTTGCTCGCTTGCACCAACGCAAAACTGTATTTGACCATCTCCTTCACACAAAAAACCTGGTAGAATACCAGAAAAAAAATGTAGTGTCATATGGGCTTAATCGCCTAGATGGTATTTTGTTTGGTTTTTTTTTTCAATATAGCTTGCTCGCTTACACCAACGCAAAACTGTATTTGACCATCTCCTTCACACAAAAAACCTGGTAGAATACCAGAAAAAAAATGTAGTGTCATATGGGCTTTACCGCTTCATTTTACTTTGAATTTTTATTAACGTTATTTTTTTTGATAATTTTTTTTGTTGGCTACCGAAACAAAATTTTTTCAATATTTGTTTTTTGATAATCAACAAAACGAAATTTTTTTTCATAATTTTTTTTGATAATTATCAAAACAGTATTTTTTTGTTCAGCACTTAACGTTAAAATTTTTCAAAGTTGAATTAAAAACAAAATATTTTTTCGGTTATTGATAAAAAATAACGTTAATGTACAGCCCTGCTTTAGACATACATAAGCTACTGTTCGAAATAATAGATAATGGCAGAATCCTAGAGTGTCAGAGAGGCCTTTTGGAAAGCGCCTTTATTACTATTAAGAAAATAAGTAAGAAGCTTATTGTTAGCAGAATGAAGTTTAGCACCTACCCGAAAGCTTTACTTACGCGGTTATGAGCAGGACGTGGACAGAGACACTTACCAGGAGAGGAAGGGGAAAAGGGAAATTTGTCACAATTCAACAGATGTAGTGGACTTTTTTGGTCAAAGAAAAATATATGTAAGTGCAAAGAACAATGTAGGTGGTGTCACATTATTATTTTCATCCACTGGTTGCCAGACGATTTTTCACAGCGAAGCAGGACGGCTATGCACTAGTGTTGAATTAACATTTTCCATTTTTCTGGACCTTGTAAAAATAATTTAACAAACAAATATTTTTACCAAGTGTTTAGTCTCTATGCATTGGCACTGGAACCCAGGTATGTACCTAAATAAAAATTCACTTTAATAGAAAAAGCAAATATTGTTTTAGTAAATTGTTAACAGAAAAAATCTCAATTTAATATTTGTATATCATACAGACATACGTATACAGACATACATATGTACGTATATTATTTATGTTTGCATACCAAATTAGAACTAACAGTTCCAGCAATCAACAGCACGCTTTTATCGTGCCTAGAGTGTTTGCTTTTGTTGTGCAAATAAAATATGAAGCAAATAACTCAAGTGACAATAATTTGGGCAAATGTGAAAATTTTTCTAAATTAATATACAAGTCACAAGCTTTAAGTTCGTTATCATTGAGCAGATTGAGAGGAGCGAATGAAGGGAGCTAATGAATTTGGTTTATTGACCTGTTTAGTATACATACATACATACATAAATATGTATGTATGTACATATATAGGTATGTTTGTATATATTTAATACTGAAAATTGTAGCTTGTGTGCTATCTGCCATTGATTTGCTGTTGTCTAGCCGCAAGCATTTAACAATATAAGATTTCATATTAAATACCAAACGACATTAGTAAATTTTAGCAACTTTTTATATAATAAAATACTTTGTAATTTTTGTTTTGTTTTTTTAATTTGTTTTTGTTTAATTACGTTCATTGAATCTCAAAAATGTTAGTACATGGAGTATAAATGCAAAGTTTCATTTTGTATAATGTAACATGGAATTATTAAATGTTGAGAAATTTAGAAACTCTTTCAAAATTGATTATTTAAATACGTAATCTAAGCGTTTCAACTTTTTTCTTTTCGATGTAGATAGTAATTGATTATCGCTTTAACATTTATAAAATTGCTTTTTGTTTCTAAAAAGATTTTTGTTTTGATTTGTTCTTCTTTATTGTATGTATGTATATACATATCTAAAATCTAAACTTTCGCAATATGCAACTGGTAACATCTTTCTTTGTCGTCCATTAACCGCTATTACGCTTTAACGATCTCTTTAACACATTTATTTCTTTCCTCAATATACATATATACATATTTGTACATTTGCATATTCCTTGTAAAATTGCCATGCTCTGCTTCAATTCCAGCCTATGCACTCACTTTTACTTCATCTGTAGCATCAGTCTTCGAGACGCCAAACGGCTCTTTAACCTCTATCCAGCCGCAATCGGCAATAACGACATCCTTAACTGGACGATCTCGTCCATCGGTTTCGGTGCTTTCAATTTTACGTACAACATTCATACCAGACAAAACTTTGCCGAATACAACATGACGTCCATCCAACCAAGAGGTGGGTTTAGTTGTGATAAAGAATTGTGAACCATTGGTATCTTTGCCAGCATTGGCCATGCTCAACCAACCGGCACCGTAATGCTTCAGCTTGAAGTTCTCATCTTCGAAACGTTCACCGTATATTGAACGGCCGCCAGTGCCATCGCCTTTGGTAAAATCACCACCTTGAATCATAAAGTCCTTGATGATACGATGGAATTTGCTGCCCTTGTAACTGTGCGAGGGAGAGTGAGAGAAAATGGGCAATTAAAACAATTTTATAAATTCTTGATACACATCTAAGGTAGATTTTTGCAACAATAAAAAACTGCGTTATTCTTTTATTACTTTATTTTTTTGAACTGACTGTATGCATAACTATTAAAAAAAAAGCTTATGATTGTCAAGGTCGCATAATAGACAAATGGGCGGCATCCAATTTTTCGCATGTTTTTAAATTCTTGTTTCTTGCATTTTGTTAGCTCTTTTATTGTATTTAATATCTAATATATTAATCGAATACATACCTAGGTATTTATATACATTGTACACTTGCAGTTAATATTACAACAATAGCCGTGAAACGCCCGGCTGACCCATTGGACGGGTAGAGCATTTTGCTTGATGCTTTATATAATTTTATTACATATGTATGTATGTACATATGTACACATTTATGTCTATTGTACATTACTTTAATATATGTACATACTTGTACACTAAATTTAATGCTCAATTATTGTTTACATGTGTACATCAATTGCTTGCATATCATTCGAATGAATGAAGATTTTTCATTAAATGAAACATCTACGCAGAATTATTTATAACCAAGAACATGTATGTATGTATGTATGTATATACATATGTATGTCTGTAAGTACATACATATGTACATATGGATACATACATATTTTTACAAGCTATTATTATTTAGCGTTAAGTGAATCGACCTTTTTTAACACGCTTTTATTAGTTTCACCTGTATGTATGTATGTATGCATGTATGTATGTATGTAATTTCTTTCTGCTGTCTAAATATATGCAACATATTTCCTAATGAGATTAGGTTATAACCACCGCTATGTTCCAACAGATGGCGCGCGTGTATTTATATTTTTAAAATATTCACTTATTTCAAATTCTATTTGTTCTTATTGACATACTGGAAGTGATAATAGGGACAATATAAGCTGTATTAACCTTATAAACCGGTATCTGTGTTCAGATAAACATATATCTACATAAGTATATATATGTATATGTACATATGTATGTACCTGCATTACGAGTGCAACGCTCAGAACAATAGTTGACCCTGATGCAGCCAAACTCAGCTGCAATTGGTATACAAAGCAAGATACTCTTTTCTACCTGAACTTGCATGTATGAAAACAGGTTTGCCGACCCTTTTTGACTTCCGTAAAGTCAATTTTATGCACAAACATACTACATATGTACATATGTACATGTGGATAAAATTATATATTGGAATATGTAAAAGCCAAACTCAATAATACCATAGAGCACATAATCAACCCCTGATAGGCCACTAAGAGCTCTTAGTAGGTTCATATGTACAAACATATGTATGTACATACGAACGAGTATGTATTGTTAAGTAAAATTTGTGTTAAGTAAAATACTGACAAAGAAATAAAATGAAATCTGCGGATTTCACACGCGACTGTAGTGAAAGTTCTTATCTGCATTTGATCAATTCTAACATTGACTGCAGTTTCTTGACTTTCTCATATTTATGTGTCTGTACAATTCACTATATTCATTCTTTCAGACAGATTTCATAATCTCATTTGAAACAGTTTTCGTGCAGCAGTTACGCCATATTTACATATATATGTATATGGAATTACCCCAAAATAGTATATGTCCATTCTTACATATGTAGATATGTATTTACATTGGGGTAGTCCTTAAAAATAAAATAAGCGATTTTCTTCGGACTCACCAGAGGGAAAAGGACACTGAAACACACACATATTAGCCGAAACCGGTTTGTTTCGAAACAAAACTTGGCAAGGGATGACGAAAAATCATTCCTCAATACGCCAAAAATTACATAAATTTTTTTTATATCTAATGACGATAAATCGATAGTCCTGTACTCGAGGATACCAAATACAAATTTTGGTCCCGATCGGAAGAGGTTAAGGGGTGTTCCACAGGGGTCACATATGGTAATAGGAATTAGAGCTCTCGATTTTTTTTTGAACATTTTCGAGTAGCCCGAACAATTGTAGTTCAAATGCTCGAACAGTTGTTTGTTTGTTTATTACCCGTATGTTTGTACGGGCATTTTAACAATTCGGGTATTTTGAAGTTTGTTTTTTTCTTTTGTTTATTATTTTTTTTTTTCTTTACATGTAGTTTTTTTTATTTTTGTTTTTCCGATACACATTTTTTTGTTTGTAAGCTCGAATGCTCGAATGTTTGTACGGGCATTTGAACAACAAACGGGCTTCAAACAAAAACGATCAGATCGAATTGCTCGATACCCGGGTATCTAGAGCCCTAATAGGAATATGTACTCCTTAACTGTTTCGATTGCAACGAAAATTTATATTTGGAATCCCGAAAGTTCTTGAGGACTATCGAATTTGGATATTAGATGTACAAAAATTAAATTTAATTTTTTCAGTCTACGTAGTTTTCTAAAGTTTTACCTTGTTCGATACACCTTAACCGTCTCCGATCGGATCAAAAAATTATATGTGCTATCTTCGACTATATTAGCATCGAGCCAAGGGTGAGTTTGAAGATATGATATAAAATATGTCGCTATACATTTGGAGACCACCCTAATGTACATATTTAAATATGTAGGTACATACAGCATACAAATGACAGCATTTTGTTTATGCCTTTTAGTTCACTCACCCTTCTCCTTCAGGTTTTTTGGCCAGCTCTATGAAATTGGTTGCTGTCTTATTCACCGTTTTTCCAAAGAGACCAATCTCAATGCGTCCAGCCGGTTCTCCGCCAATTGTCATATCAAAGAAAACCTGAACAAAGAAAAAATAGAAGTGCATACATACATATGTGCATACAGAATGTATTTGGGAAATGGAACAACGGAAATGCGTTGATATCTAACTTAGAAACAAATAATTAGCAAGCAGTAAGCCAAACTGATGGAGTCTATGACGTAGAGGTACCTACATATATGTATATGTAGTACATATAAGATGTATAAACACATGCATATTACGTACATTTACATATATGTATTTAATACTAAGTACATACTACATTTTTTACAATTTATCATTAATCATACCTTATCCGTTACTTTGGGCCCTTTGCTGTCCTCCGACGCCACTACTACACCGGCCGCCAGCGCCACCAAACACAACCCGAAATACAGCTTCATCTTATTGCGTCTACCGCTAACACAAAATATTCTTTCGCAGATTCCTATATTTTTAACTTAAAAAACGCTGTGATGTCGTCAGCAGTTGGCGAATAAATGAACAGGAAACTGACGGTGATGATTATAGCAGCCACCACCAACACAATCGTTTCGTTCTTGTTCTCACCACTCCCTTGTCCCAGATAACACTTGCTTCTTGGTTGATTCGCGATTGTGTGGTCTTTGCTCAATTTACAGCGAACACACCATGACACATGCAGTTATTCTATTGGTTTCAAGAGATTTCAAAGTTTCTTCACGCTCATGGAATAGGGAAGCGACACGTAGCCATGCACATTGAAGAACAGCTCTCGAAGAGGAACAACAAAGACAAAAAATTGATAAAGACCAAGAATTATGTAAATATTTGGATAAACCTTGATAAAGACCAATTTTGTGTTCTCAGTAAATTTGTTTTTTATTTTTTATTTGAGATGATTATTTACGACCATTGTGAATGATTATAAAGCCTGAAACGCACCATACTACGCTACACTTCCGCGACACTTCGATTTTCGGTGCGAAATAGTGCTGGAAGCGATATCGATGTAATATCGATTCATCGATGTTTTTGAAACTTTTTCGATATATCGATATTTTTTCCGATATTCGATATATCGACGGTCATGGATCCATCACTGATAAACGCGGAAAGAAGCTGGTAAACGGCAGCATTGCCGTTTTGTAGGTAATTCCCCAAATTTGGAGATTTTTTTTAAATTTGATTCCTATGTAGAAATTCCTGTGTTTAAAAGTAATATAAATACGAACATTTTTTTTTTTAATGTTCATTGTAGAATTGCAAAATCAAGAAAAAACATTTTAAATTTAAAAATTTTTATTTCTATTTTAAGCACTATGAGATTTTGAACCCAAAACTTATGTTTTTTTTTCCCATTCATTTTTATTTTTAATTTAAACATTTTCTTTTCAAATCCCAAATACATTTTAATTTCAAAAATTTCATTTTTAATTTAAAAAATTTCATTTTTAAAATAAAATGACTTGGTTGAAAACGTGCATTATAAAAATAAAAATTTTATTTTTGATTTATTTTCTCTGAGTGTAAGAGGTATTTAGAATGCGTTATTAATTTGTCTATTTCAAACCTTTTAGTCTTTAACATGGTTTTTTAAATAACTTAAATGCGAAATATTTCAGTGAACCACTGTAATTGATACCTCTTTCTGGCTGGAACAGAATTTACCTTTTTTGTTTTTTTTTTTTGATTATTGAATTCCCTTTTCAAAAAATATTTCTGTTGATAATAAATTGAAATATTTAGTTTAAATGTTTATTTAGTTAATTTTTGGAGTAATATAAATGACTGTCACTCTCGTTCAATTCAGGGCACAATAATGAATGCAGACATTTCGAAAAATAAAGCTGTTATATATAGATATGTTAAATTAAGGTTTATATAAAGTAGAGCTCTCGATTTTTTTTGAACATTTTCGAGTAGCCCGAACAAATGCTGTTCAAATTCTCGAACACTTGTTTGTTTGTTTATTACCCGTATGTTTGCACGGGCATTTGAAGTTTGTATTTTTCGTTTGTTTATTTTTTTTGTTGTCTTCATATGTATTTTTTTTTTATTTTTGTTTTCCTGATACAAATTTTTTTGTCTGTAAGCTCCAATGTTTGTACGGGCATTTGAACAACAAACGAGCCTCAGACAAATTCGATCTTTTCGAATTGTTCAGTACCCGGGTATCTAGAGCTCTAATATAAAGGTCGATATATCGATAATATCGATGTTTTTTCTCAAAAATATCGAAAATATCGATACACGTAAACATCGATGTTTTTCCAGCACTAGTGCGAAACTTTTGGGTATCTCGCACTGCGCGACACTGCTGAACAATTTTTTTCATTTATTTCTCTAAAAACTTAATAATTTATTTGTCACTCACTAACAAAATTAACTTTTCTTCGTCCAACAACATTTTGCATTCATTATATTTTGAAGTGCAGTTGGCTATACCGAACTATGCGACGGTGTAACTGCACAAATTTCTGTCGTACGACGAAGTTGCCTAGTTGGTCAACTTCGTCGCGTGGTGTCGCGCAGTTCACCTCAATTACAGCGTAGTGCGGTTGCTTACATAAGGCACTCTGCACACGAGGCGTATCGTCATAGACGCGTACCAGACATTTCATGTAGCGTCGATTTCCCTACGCCTCAAGATCTGCACACGAAGTGACATGAAACTTCGCTGCACAAAACAAACAAACAAATTAATAATACGGTATTTGCTTTAAATTTCAAAGCTTTAAGTAGAAAAGATTAAAAATTTTTCGGAGTCTTCCATTTTCTTTCATTATACACTCATTTTTTCCGATTTTTTACACAAATTGTACTGCTTTCATAAATTCCACCAAGTGGAAAAATGTAAACAAACATCTTCTTCTTCCTGTTTTCTAAGCGTAGTACGCCTAGCTACCAGCACTGCTTTACGCCAAGCGACATGTAGCCAGCATACTTTGACGAATGCATGAAGCTGACGACTCGTGTGCAGCCTTCAATTGAAATAGATACTTAGATACTACAGACGAAAGCTGTACGCTTTGATGTCGCGCACGTATATTTCAATTGAGGGCTGCACACGAGTCGTCAGCTTCATGCATTCGTCAAAGTATGCTAGCTACATGTCGCTTGGCGTAAAGCAGTGCTGGTAGCTAGGCGTACTACGCTTAGAAAACAGGAAGAAGAAGATGTTTGTTTACATTTTTCCACTTGGTGGAATTTATGAAAGCAGTAAAATTTGTGTAAAAAATCGGAAAAAATGAGTGTATAATGAAAGAAAATTGAAGATTCCGTAAAATTTTTCATCTTTTCTATTTAAAGCTTCGAAATTTAAAGCAAATGCCGTATTATTAATTTGTTTGTTTGTTTTGTGCAGCGAAGTTTCATGTCGTTTCGTGTGCAGATATTGAGGCGTAGGGAAATCGACGCTACATAAAATGTCTCGTACGCGTCTATGACGATACGCCTCGTGTGCAGAGTGCCTAAGAATACATGCAAAGAATATTTTGTCGCGTCTTGCGCAGCGTCGCGTAGTGTGCGGTTCTAGCTTAAATTTACAAGCATTAAGGTTGTTCTCTGTGTCAAGAATTATCTAAAGAAGGATATCGTAGTAGATAAGCTGATTGGAATTGTGTATGTATACTAAAAAGTGTGAATGTCAGACAAAACGAATTGGGAAAAATTTTACATTGAAATTCATTTCTCTCCTCTTTCACATTGACATTTTTAAAGAAGAAACAAGATAAAGCAAACGCAAGTAACTTAACCTGTATTGGATAAGCCTTGCTCTGTGTCTAATATTAGTTGTATTCGCGTACAGCAATTTGTTGCAATTTATTACAATTTTGCAACAAATATCCGCTTTTTCCATTTTTTTACGCAAAAAAATTGCAGAAGTGATGGAAATGAGAGAGCAAAGTGACGTTTATTTTTGTGAGAGGCTGCAAAATTCTGCAGGACAAATTTTTTCCATCACATTTGTCCAGCAGCAAAACAGCTGATGAAAAAACATATGTTTGTAATTTGCGAAAATTGCAAAATTGAAATTCAAAATTAAAAAAGTTAAATATGGACGAATTAATTATGAAAGATGTAAATACATAACATTTGATTATGTCTGCATCTGTACTTGAGCTAAATGTCGGATGATAACAGCAGCATTGTATGTTTGTTGCTTAATGTAGGAAGTCCGCCGGTTACCCTCTGCTAACTTATATGTATGTATGTATGTATGTATGTCAATATGCAATGCCAGCAGGCAGCCGCAGCTCCGCATTTATATACATACATACATGTTTCTTTATTAGTAAAATACAATGCAGGCATAATATACAGCTGAAACTAAGCTAAAGTAATACAAATTTCGCATAAATTTTTGTAAATATAGGATTTGTATATATTTTGTTAATTCCCATAATTTTAATTTGATCAGCTGTTCATCTTTCCTGCAAGATTTGAATAGATTTGCATTTTTTTACTTTTTTGGATATTTTTCTCTTGTGAGAGGAAGAATGATATTTGGCTAGATAGAGAGTGATAGAGGCAAACAGAGAAAAGCTGCTGGAAAAAGTACGCGAGTACACCTATTTTTGCCGAGATATCATGATATCTTGAGAAATTTGCCACACAGAGAGAGCGCACCTTTAAGAAAATAAAATTCTAACTGACTTCATTGTGAACTAGCATGTTAGTCATATTCTTTCCACTCTTTATACAACTGTTGACGCTTTGCTTTGCTTGCTTCAATTTCGAATTAATTAATTTTTTATCTGAATAAAATAAAATACTTAAAAAAAAAGAACTAGAAACATAAATTCAAACTCACTTCTCATAGAAGACCATGGTGAATGTAATAACATGGTTGCATTTCCCGTGATATTTTTCTCATGATATCACATATCACGGGTTGGGGTATGAGAAATTTGCCGAAGCTCCAAATTTGACAAGACGTGTATTTTGTTGTTGTGCTCGGCAAATTTATCACACTTATGTCATCTCGGCAAATTTGCCAGGCCAAAATAACAGAGAGAACAACCTTATTGAGAATAGATACAAGCGTCCCAGCATTGGTAAATGAGACTTCGGCGGCCGAACAGCTGATTTTAAAGTTGCCGGTGACGCAGGGATGGGCATTTTTCAACTACCACTCAAGGCAGATCTATAAAGGAAACAGCACGCCGGCCATGTTGAAAATCTCTCGTCTAAGGGCCGTTTACTCAACATCTGATTAATTTAATCGCTGGTTAGTTTGACGTAAATTGTATGGTGAGCTGTCAAATAAATTGCTTAACCGGACAAAAATCTGTGGTGAAGTGCTTAACCGGAGGTTGAGTAAACGGCCCTAAAACGTCAAAAAGCACGTACGAAAATGTAAACAAGAAGGAAGTAAACAAAATAAAAGCAATTCGATTTGACAATTTAGCCAAAATGAAAATGAATCAGCTGCTGAGCTTATATTACCGGTATAGATCTGCCTTGCTACCACTCATTTTCAACTACCACTCAAATTTGGTGCTCGAAACCTATTTAGGCAGTGGAATCATTGAGAAGTTAATCAACACATCAGCTTGTGGTGAAATGTATGTACATACATATGTATGTAAGTATATGTGAGTCGTTAGTTTTGAAATTGGCATAAGTGAACTAGAGTTGAACTAGAAATTGAAATAGGGGTGAACTAGAAAGTGAACTAGAACTTTAACAAGAACGAACTAGTAGATGAACTTGAATATCTACAACTACTATTGTAATGCACATGTCCTTCCCTTGAATTTTGTATACTTATGGCGTTTTCGATTCTGGCAAAAATGTCGCACTTATTCTGCATTTTTATCGGGCCGTCAAATTTGTTTGTTCTATTCCACATAGATTCCACACATTTTTTCAGGGTTGCTTGTTCTATTGACAAAAAAGTCGCCCTCTGCCCGACCACAGGGCAGCATTTTCTGCCCTTAATATGACCAAGGGGTTGCATTATTTTTGTTTCATACATCACATGAAAAGTGCAACATTTTCTTAGGGCTCAGGGCGCATGTTGATAATGTTGCCTTGTAATAATGCAGCATTTTGGTTCAGAATCGAAAACGCTATTAATGTACATACATACCCTGCAAAAAATGCGATTAATCCGGGACGTGCCCGGGATCAATCGCAAGGGAGCATGCGACTAATACAATTTTACATCCCTTTATATGGAGTGAATTGGACGCATTTGTTCGAGCATGTCCTATGAAGAGACTAATTGTTCAACTTGTATACCCGAACGGGTACCAATGTAGATTAATCACTAACATACCGAACGGGTACAAATGTAGATCAATCGCTTTCATCCCGAACGGGTACAAATGTAGATCAATCGCTTTCATCCAGAACGGGTACGAATGTAGATTAATCGCTTTCATCCCCAACGGGTACAAATGTAGATCAATCGCTTTCAGCACGAACGGGTACAAATGTAGATTTTTCCTTAAAAATTGTAAATGTTCATGCATATATTTTTTAAATACATTACATATTTTTGTAAAATGTCTACATTTAAGGAATCTAGATTTGTACCCGTTCGGAAAGAAAGCGATTAATCTACATTTATACCCGTTCGGGATGAAAGCGATTAATCTGCATTTATATCCGTTAGGGGGAAATTCGTCTACATTTACACTCGTTCGGGAACAATTGGTCTACAATTAGTCTACATTTATACCCGTACGAGAACAATTGGGGACTAATTCTGGACCGATTGTTCTCGAAAGAGATCAATCGAGGACAAATCTCTTTCGGGATTGATCGCACATTTTTTTGCAGGGTATGTATAAGTTATACGCATACATATACATATGTATGTATGTAAGTTTTTCCATAAGATTTTTTGGGGTTTGACTGACTTCTGTGCACTTTTGCTACCAACACTAAAGTTGAGTGGTAGTTGAAAATCGAGTTAAATCATGAATTTAACTACCACTCAAATTGAGTGGTAGTTGCAGGCTGAGTGCACTCAAAATTAGTTGAATCATGCCCAACCCTGCGGTGACGTGTCGATAGTTTTCTAATCGAGTTATCGAAGACGTATGCCACTTGTAATAATACACTATGGGCCAAGGTTGATACATAAGAGGTCAGTTCCCGTGGCAGTGATACAGGTCCGGATAAGAAGTTTGCATGCAAATGCAACAAGAATTTTGTGATCCTGGTGTTTAGTTTATCTGTATCAATTTCGGATCCGTACAGATTGTAATAGATTTTTTTGATCCAGATAAATAACAGGATCACAAAATTGTTATTGCATTTGCTTGTAAAATTTGTATTCGGATCTGGATCACTGCCACGGGAACTCACCTAAGTTTGTCTTGGCAGGTTGCTTTTCGCTATGCGATAACCTTATGGATCAACCTTGCTATTGGCATTCCGTTGGTGATGGATTAAATACCAGAAACCTTCCATTTAGCAATGTGGCTTGTTTGTCAACACTGCAATTATACCGCAAATACCAACCTTGATTTTTTAAGGATATAACATCTCTCCATTTTATTACAAACAAAAAAAAAACAAAAACGGTCCAATTAATAAATGAAATGAAAAAATGAAACTGTCCAATTACAGTACTACTGTTCACTCTTCTTCTTGGCAATTTGCATACCCTCGTATATGCCCGTGTAGTAACCGCTCATATACCAAGATACCAACATAGCAGATAAATGTTCAGAGTTATTCAAATTTTGATTTAACATTGGAGGAATTGGCGGCGGTGGTGGGAATATGTTTAAATGGTCTTTAGTTGCTTGCTTGTCACCCTTGTTATCACCGCTACCGTAAAGACGTTTGGTTGATTTTGTAGCCTTTTCAAATTGTGCACGACGAGCCTTTTTACCCCATGACGGTACCAGATCCTTTAAGCACACTGTCTCCTCATTATCATAGCCTATGTATTTTACCACACAAGTTTCCTCCTTCATGTTAACATCAATTATTTTGGCCTCATAGTCACAGCCGTCAACTTTGTATGTAGCTCTGACATAATCGCCCTGTTTGTAATTAACCTTTGCAGGGGCTTCTTCCTCTGCTTGCGAATCACCAACAACCTTTCCATTAGTACTTAAGGCAACTTGTTTCGCTATATCTTCACCAACTACCTTTACAGTTTTATTATATGCTTTTATCAACATGCCTTCATCCCACGAAAAGTTTGCTGGCAAATCATTTTCATTTGGAGTTTTTTCGTTTGTCTCCTCCATACCTAGTGATTACATGATAATCGCAACATCCAAGATACAATTAGATATACCAATTAGGAATTATACTAAAGCATATGTAGGTCTTTAAATAAAAATTAAAGCAAAATTACCGTGCTTTTTTAAACCAAACCCGCTAAACGAAACTCCGGCAGAGACACCTGCAGTACCACGCGCACACAACCTGAAATATATGAAAAAATTATTATTTCGCTTTTAGTACAAATTAGTAGTGAAATGAAAGTTGCTCAATTGTTAAGTTTCTTACTCTTTAATTTGTGTAAAAGAATTATTTAAAACAAATCCGCGGTGGTAAGTTTTCCACGAAAAAGCGAAGCGTTAATTTTTTATTTATGCTTTGGCATAAACAACTGTGAATGAACACTTTGCAATGGATTCCAATCAGCTGATTGAGGCCATCTTTTTTTTAAGGGTTGCATTAGATAGTAACCGAGAAATAGTAGTAAAATAGCCAATAAATTTTTAAGAAAATGAATTGAGAAATTGCAAAAATCCAACTTGATTGGTAGTCTTCTGAAAGATGTAATTTTAGTAAATTTAAATAAATAAATTAATACACGTATGAATACACGTGTTTTAAGGACTTCTGGGAAGTAGGCATGGGTAACACTGCGCTGCGCCGCGCAATTGTGCCAGCGCCAACCCTGGTGTTATTGCGCTAACTCCGATTTGGAAAATGCGCCAACTCAATGTAGCGCCAACTCAGTATAGCATACCCCATGATTCAAATAAAGAAGATTGTGCACTCAGCGATATTCAGCAAAATATTCATCCGTGAGCCTGGGTTCATTTTGGTTAGTACGTCATCAACTACGTTATCGACGAGGAAGAAAATTTGCAAATAGGCAAAAAATACCTTTATTGAACTATTATTCACACGAATAAATACGCGGCACTTCGTTTTTCTTCATTTAAAATAGTTTTTTAATATAAATTTCACATTTATCGCACACAATCTTTAGTTATTAGAAAACCGGAAACGAAACTGGGTGAAAGAGAATTTATGTAACTACGTCACTAAATCAGCTGATTCTGTCAAATTTTGGATGAACGTATGGCGGTACCGCTGAATGCACAATCTTCTTTATTTGAATCATGAGCATACCCATGGGTAATGGCGCAATTTTTTTGGCGCTGATACAATAACTCCAGCGCCACTCGTGGCGCCAACTCACGGTACTGGCGCAATAACACCTTTAGCGCAATTGTCATGGAATAATCGATAAATAACATTTTTTCGCTTGTTACTGTTCACCATCCCCGTTTTATTTCTTTTGGCGCAATTCTGCTTACATTTACGAGGGCACAATTAATTTAAATTTTCAGAATCATTTGGAAACATATTCCGTATATTTGTGAAAATATGCTGGAAATTAGAGTCACTTAGACCACTATCAAGCATACATAATTGTGACGGTGTCATACGTATACATATACTATGGTGCTGTTATTGGCGTTGTGGTTGCGCCATTTTACACTAGCGCTATATTGGTGCTGGTGTTAGCGCACGAAATTGAGTCGGTTTTATATTACAAAATTGAGTTGGCGCAATATTGAGTTGGCGCTATATTAAGGTTGTTCTCTGTGTCTAATATTTTTGCCGAGATATCATGATATCTTGAGAAATTTGCCACACAGAGAGAGCGCACCTTTAAGAAAATAAAATTCTAACTGACTTCATTGTGAACTAGCATGTTAGTCATATTCTTTCCACTCTTTATACAACTGTTGTCGCTTTGCTTTGCTTGCTTCAATTTCGAATTAATTAATTTTTTATCTGAATAAAATAAAATACTTAAAAAAAAAGAACTAGAACATAAATTCAAACTCACTTCTCATAGAAGACCATTGTGAATGTAATAACATGGTTGCATTTCCCGTGATATTTTTCTCATGATATCACATATCACGGGTTGGGGTATGAGAAATTTGCCGAAGCTCCAAATTGGACAAGACGTGCATTTTGTTGTTGTGCTCGGCAAATTTATCACATTTATGTCAACTCGGCAAATTTGCCAGGCCAAAATCACAGAGAGAGAACAACCTTATTGAGTTGGCGCTATATTGAGTTGGCGATTTCCCAAATCGGAGTTAGCGCAATAACGCCAGGGTTGGTGTTAGCGCAATTGCGCCGCGCAGCGCAGTGTTACCCATGCCTAGTATAGCACCAACTCAATTTTAAATTGAGTAAATTCGAACGCATCTATTAAAGGTTATTTACTTTAAATAATCTTTTCTTATGGATAGTGCATTGCCCGATGATCTCGACTACGAAGCAATAAACAAAATTGTTGACCATTTAGAGCGTGAAAACGCAGACATTGCTCGTAGATCAAGATCACGAGAGAGGGGGAAGCAACATATACAATTTAAACTGTTTAAGACAATTTTGGTCCTATATAGGAATGGACAGAGAACCCACAATGGAAGACTTATTATATCCTTCCACATTAGTAGAAGAAACAAATAGATTGATAAGGAGAGTAAGCGCTGAAGAAAACTAAAAATTGTAAATTAAAAGACAAATTTTTGAATAAATAAAAATAAAAAATTTAAATTCGAAAATTTTTCTATTGAAGCTTTAAAAATGGCATGGTGGAAAACCGTATTAAACGGTATCTTAGTAGCTATAGCAGGATATGAAGTAGGTAAGGAAAATTCTGAAGACAAAAACAATGAAAATAGAATAGTTAAATTCGAAACAAACCCAATTATAGAGAACCAAGAAGAAATCTCAGATAAATGGCTAACAATTTTTGGATGTGCAATGACATTGTTAATTGTCACAATTGCAATTTTAATAAAAAACTATATTAAAAATAAATTGAGACAGCTGAACAATGTATAGCAGCGCATCTAATCTAAAATGAATAAATGGCAAGAAATATATGACTTATTATCAGGTGAAAAAGAAAAAGCTCATAAGTCTTACAAATGCTAAAATAAAAGCATACACATTACAAACGAAACACTAGTAAAGCATTTCAACACAATTTTGGAAGCTCCAAAACAATATAAGACAAATAATTAACGAGAAAAATAATCTGTTTACTGCAGAACATCGAAAAGAAGATGTATTGTGGAGCGATCTTCCGTCATCCCTTGTCAATTTTGGTTTGGAGACAAACCGGTCTCGGCTAATATGCGCCATCTTCAGTGTCTTTTTTCGTTCTCGAAACGAAAGATAAATAGATAATTCTTGGGTCGTGTGTTTATAAAGATTGAAGAAGTCAGCTGATCTTACGCATTCTCCTTTATTGTTGCTCCATGAAAATAGCATTATAAAAGTGTATTAAATTTCGCTCAAGAAAGTATCACAAGAAAAATTTCTTGAGCATTTCTTGTACGTCATTTTATATGGAACTTTTGCGTTTCTTGAGAGGTCGATACTAAGCTTTAAATAGTAATTAATATTTATATTTAGTGTTATTGTTTTTTTCTTTCATTATACATTTATATTACATATAAACTTTTATAAATAAATTACATATTTTAACTGACTATACATACATACATAGAGTACAGTTAAAAATTCTGTACTATATAAGACTACATACCTACATACATAATGAGATTACTATTAGCACTTAGTTAATAAAATATTTATTGTATGTAACTTATTTTAAAAAATGAGTACCAGTAAATATTAGCTACTAATTTGTAAAAGGTTGAGACGCGAAAAACTAAAAGTAAGAAAAAAATGTATTTTGTTGAAAATGACAACTCGAATTAATATTGAGTACATCAGATTACATGTTTGGATAATATCACCATTAATTATGTATTAAAGTTTATTTACAAAAACGGAAGCAGGTTTCAGATGAAAATATCATCTCATAACCATCATTTACAAATGCATACAAGATAAAGCAATTAAAAGCCAATAAAATGATCAGACTTCGTTGAAGCATAAATAAAAGTGCCTAGAGTTTTTGGGTTTTTAGGTTTTTTGTTTGTTCATTTGTGCTACACATACTTGCATTTTTCCCATAATTACTACTACATAATTCGAATCGAACTCGAATATACAGCCAGAGTATTGTTGATTGCATTTTGAGCAATTTAGAATGGAAAATGTTTCTGGAAAACGTATTTTCTCAACATTTCGAGAAGGGTATTCGGGCACCGCTATATACATACATACATACATGTCTACCAATTTAGTACATACTACATACATATATACATATGTACGTGAGTATGATTTATGATAGCAGAATTCAATCGTTATCCGCAATTAACGACTCCTGTTGTTCTTCATCGTTGATTCTGAAAAAAATTAGGTAAACATGGGTAAATGGTGTTTTCAAAAATATATATGTACATATATAAATTTCACGTATTTATTAAGCACCTCACTATATTTGGTGTTCGGCAACGACACAATTTCCGATAAATCACTTTAAACAATCTCGTCAAAGGGTCTGAATCATCGTTTCGCAAGAGTAATGCAAGTAACATAAGCGCAAAGAATATGGGTATCGAGCCCATATAAAACATGGGTGCATAGGATTTACGTTTTAAAACGATATCAAACGCAATGGAAAGAGGTATTTGCAGGGACATGGCAATGGTGCCAATTAACGAAGAGGTGAGAAAACAGCCCCTGTTGGAAATGGAAGAATAATTTTGAATAGAAGCGTAAAATCTATTAATAAGTTTTCTTTTTTTTTCAAATTGAACTTACCACAACCACAACGCTTCCGATATCACAGTGCCAACTAAGCCATTTAAAAATAGCAAAGCAAATTGATTTTGATTTGGTAATTCGAATTGTTCAATTTTTAGAAAATGTAAAATAAAGAATATTGGCCACATCAGCAAAAGATTCCAAAGACCAACAAAGCCTGTCAATAAAAGCAATTGGATTATTCATAGGTAAATACATACATACATATGTATATGTTTTTGTTTATACCAAAAAATAATGGAATATCAATCTTCTCCTCGGTGTCGCTTTTTCGTTTCACAAAAACCAAATAAGCAGCATAGAAGAAAGCGCTAAAGAGCGCTAAAAGTGCGCCACGCGAAAATTTTGTGTCGTGAATGTCCGAAATGGTGACGGCAACCTATAATTAAATGAGTTAAATATATAGAAAGAAATCGCTTAACCAAAAAAAAGGAAGAGTAAAGACATTAGCCAAAAAAAAAAAAACGCAGCTCACACTTCAACTTACAATTCCTCCAATATTCATTGCCACTGCTATGCACTTGGTTATTGTAAATTTATCACCAATCGAGGAAGGAAAAAAGGCAGCTAGAACGAGGGTGAAAAAGGATGACGAAGAGCTCAGCAGTGTGACCATAGCTGCTTCGCCCAATTCCAATGCCAATTGGAAAAAATAATTTGCCACAAACCACTGATAGGAAAAATGTAAAAAAAAAATTGTTAAAAGACGCCTAATTATGCCAAAGATGTAGCTACACGCTTCTCTTACCAGCACGCAAAAAAGTAACGCTGTCTTTGCCGTCTTGTGATGTGATTTCTGTCTGTGTATACGCATGCTTGCAGCATAGGAGAGGCGTGCCATTAGAGCTTCGGTTGCCTCATGTGCCGACATTTCACGCACTTCAGCCATTTTACTAAAACGTACACTACGTATGCTGGAATCATCGCTCTCGGTGCCAGAGATGGCGCCACTTGAACGTATGGGAATAAAAGTGGGATCACTCTGAAGGTATGAAATTTGTTGTTGTTAATTTATCACAATTCATTTTTTTTAGATGTATTGTATTGCATAAACATACCAATGAGGGACTCGTTGAGTAATAATTTTCATCATCGGCCGCTTGGTCCATAACCTGTCCAAAAGAAAAAGCAGAAAATAATTACGGTTAGGAAAATTGTTGCCCCGAACGAGGTTTTAAGCTTAATCAACGTATTCGATTCACACTTTGTGGCTTTTAATACAAATTTTTAGTGCAAGGATGGCCAACTAGTGGTTTTATTAATAGTTCATCGGAGTAGGAGGAATGAGAGAATTTAAATTTTCACACAGAAAGAGTAAAACTCTGGCAAAAAAGTGTCGAAAGCAGATTGCTTATAAATCTAATATAAAAATCAATTTTATTCACCGTATAACTGCCGTTCTGACGTTCACACGATTCACGCCACGGTGTCACTAAACCAATAACAACCAAATATATGGAAAACATTGATGTTTTGAAGTATGTGCAAAAAAATGGCTTATCAAAGCGCTCATTTTCGTAAATAAACTGAAATAAATAAAATAAGTTATATGTTAAATTTGATTTCATACACATTTATTGGGGTCATAATACCTTTGTTAGCTCACTGGACGATACCCAAATTATATCGACTAACATCAATATTATAATGCCAAGTATAAGCTTTTGTGTTTTGCTTAACATTTTCCTTTGCTTTTCAAATTTCACGCCGGCGTCGTTGTTTGGCCGGCGTGTATCGTGTGGCGACAAACTTGTTGTATTCAACTTTTTGACTTTCGACCTAAATTTGTGTTGGTCGGCGGCGCCTTTATGTCGTCGTTTAATTGTTACAGTGGCAGCTTTTGGCTGAATTTTGTTTATTCGGTATTCCTTGGCGCTTTTATTTTGTGTTTTTGTTTTAATACCACATGTTACCTATTTCAAATTAAATAAGTTCAAAATTAGCAAATTAGGATAGAATTTCAAAATTTCGATTAAAATATGGGGGATTGTGCACATCGTCGTTTAAACTTCATAACCACTTAAGTGAAATTTCATAACCGCCTAAGCGACACTATAGTGCCAAAAAATAAGATTTGCCAATAATTCAGTTTGTTCTTACTTTTATATGAAGATGATGCTTTAATCAACAAAATAATCTATATAACTTTATATAAATAAGTTTGAAATGAAGTAAAATTGCTCTCCTGTAAAATTAATTTTCATTTACTTCAATAATGTCATAACGTTGGATATGCGGTTATGAACTTTAAACGGCGATATATGAAACCAAAGGATTATTGTTGATATGTATGTATGTATAGTTTGCAGTGTTCCTTCGGAGTGCCTCCACAAAACCTAGGTATTAAGTAGCCAAACAATACAGGGCTTGCATTCTACGACCACTCGCGAGGTCTCTGTTACTGCCGTTACTACAGTGATTTAAAGAAATTCACATATTTATCATGAATTTATTACGCTATGAATGAAAATGTACGAAAGAGCTGAGAATGTAGAGTAGGAAAATACACAGATCACAAAAAAAGTCCCAACCGCCGAACGCTTTTAGTTCAGGAGATATTCCATCTTAAAGTAATGTGTGTGTGTAGAGCATCTTTTCGCCTTAGGTCTTATGCCGCGCTTTAAAAAAATAACCCTCCGAAATCCCTTTCTGTATCCACAGTGCTTTTGTATAGAAGTCCTTTTGTGTTGGCTGCCATCGGCAGCGCTTTAAAAAAATAACCCTCATCCGGCAGATTTATCTTTGTGGAAAACTTTAATTTTATAATTTAATAATAGTTGAAAGTGTTAAAATCAGATGAATTATCATTCACAGAATATTTCCTAAGTTTCACTGAAAAAATCCCAGTAGTTTGGAAATGAATGAAGTTGGTTGATTATATTCAAGCTGAGCCTAGCTTTGTTATTGGTACGAATATGGCGATAATGCTATGGCTTCAAACGTTTATTACGTGCTATGGGAATCTTGCCACTTCAACACATAAATACAAATATAACTTGTTTGGACCCAAACATTTCACAAGCTCAAACTAGTACAGCTCGAGTGGTAGTCCTTGGTGTTTGGGAACTCAGGGTTTGGCAGAACCGACGGCCAGTTTTTCTTTTATTAAGCAACATGCAGGACCAAAAAATTTACCTTATAATTAAACTATGTACGTGCCCCAGATATCCAATTGGGAAACTCAAACAATAACAAAAACCAAGCGGCGCTGCTTAATTGTTGCAGAACAACGCCTTCCGAATGTTTCTTCTCAAGTATTTGTTGACCCAGCTTGACATCTAATTTTTTCTAAACTTTAGTAAGCAAATTTTAATTTACCAAATTTCGGATGTAGTTATTTGCTTTAAATTATTTGTTCGATTTGCTTTAATTTTCTAAGATTTACTTAGAATTTTCCAAGAATATGTTTTTGTTTTTTTCTTCAATATGCAACAACGATTTTCCTTCACACCTTTCAATTATTCAAGTTGCCAGATTTTCTCGTTGCGTTAACAGTTTCGTTACCAACTAACAGTTTCTTTTCGAATTCGTTACGCCGCATCGGAAAATGTTTCCGAAATCGGAACCGCATTAATTTCGAAATCGTTACGATTTTTGTATGAGGGTTGACACTACTTTGTAAAGAAATAGTCTTAATGAATTGGTAAGGAATACTCTTAACTAAACCGAAACGAATATGTCGTTACGAAATCTTTCCGTTTTGATCTTTGCGAAATCGTTTCGAAATTTTCTATGCTATATATATATATTTTTTTAATTAATATTTTTTATTAATTTATATCATTACATTTGTACAGATGTGTGTATATGTATGTATATGTATTAATTAATAAATAAAATTCATTCACATAACATATAAAAGTTATTCAGATACCGACTCCACTAAAGCGATATTCTCTTCATCCAATATCAACATCGCTGTATTCTGTGGAAATATAACACGTATATTTTTATTATTTTTTTTTGCAATATGAGTGATTGCGCATGTTTGTACACACCTTTATGAGTGCACGTGCTATGGCTGCACGTTGCCTTTGTCCATCGCTAAGCATCATGCCTCATTGTCTCACCAGCGTTTTGAGTCCATCGGCTAGCTGTATTCGCGCGAGAATGCTGGAGCAAAATACGTAAGCTTTTGGAAAAAGATCTGGCAACTTGCGTTGAATTCAACAGCTGTTTCCGACAGTAGCTTTGTTCAATAACTCAAAATTTTTAATTGCTTTTACAAATAGTTGCGAATTTTATGTTCAATAACCCAAAAAATTTGCAAAAGAGATCCAAATTGGGAGAGCAAGACTTCGAGAGAGTTGAAAATAGTTGCAAGTAAAATTTTCACTTGCAACTACTTGCAGCTTTATATATAATAGAAGCGTCAAAAACATATGATCACAAAAATTTCAATTGGAAATATGCAAACATTTTAATCGCAAATTTCTAATTGCATACTAAATAAATTAGCGCAAAAAGGAATCTTGACGATGTTGTGGAATATCCAAAGTAGATTTTCGTCTTCCTAACTCAGTTATTTACATTCATTTTCAATTTCAAAGATTTCAATTACAACCTAACCTAAAAATCAAATTGTGAAAACAGCGCATCAGCTGTTTACTTGCAAATGTTTACGATTTTGTGTTCAATAACTTTGGTTGATAATTTTCTCTTTTACTCGTTTTTACTCTTAATTTGTCACTGGTGCTCTTGTTGCAAGTAAAGTTGTTGAACAAAGCTAGTGTTGTATTTTATGCAGCCCACTAACCATGCAATTTATCGTACGACCTGGCCTCGTTGTACAACAAATCGTCAGGTTAGTGGGCTTGTTGTACAAGTTTGACCGCAAGTTGGATGAAGATCAAACGATTTTGATATTTTGTCGCGTTGTACAACAAATTGGAAGGTTAGTGGATATGTTTGACAAACTTCATAATTTTTTTCTCGCTGGAAATAAGAAATAAAAGTGGCAAAATTTATTGCTACAAAAATATTGCCACATGTGCAATATCAAGTGCGAAAAATGTGGACAGTTAACTTATGGCGTTTTCTTTTCTCGAAATAATGTTGCCCTGTTCGATTTTCTTAGCCATTTTGTAAGTTTGTCTGGTCCTTTCACAAAATATTGACCTCTAACTAAGTAAGAGGGCACCCTTATCTACAAATTCAGCCATTTTATAGAAAGTCAGGATATGTAATTCGATAATTGGGATATAGGAGGGCAACATTTTTTCGTAGAAAAGAAAACGCCATTAGAGCCTATACACAATTGCGACTCAATCGATTTAGTCGAATGTTGATTTGCATGGGAATGTATGGAAGCATTCACACTACATTCAATTAGTTGTACAACTGAAACAGTTGGATTTGCAGTCCAATTTCATTCCAACTGAAACAGTTGTACAACTGCTTGATCAGCAAGGCGCCCTTCTACGTATTCACACTAGAGACAATTTAGTCGAACGACTACAACAACAACAGTGATATTCGTAGTGGAAAGAGTTGCCATGCTGACAGCACTACTTTTATTTCACTTTTGGTAAATTGCAGAATTTAAATATTTCAATTAATATTTTCAAAATGTTAAAAAAAAAAACAAAAGGTTCGTTTCTTATTAACTACACCATTTCCAGATGGATTTTAGAAAGCGTTAACTGGATTTTAGAAAGGGGAAATTGGATTTTAGAAATGTCAATTGGATTTTAGAAAGGGGAAATTGGATTTTAGAAATGTCAATTGGATTTTAGAAAGCGTTAAAAAGATTTTAGAAAACGAAAATTGGATTTTTGAAAGCGTGAATTGGATTTCAGAATGTGCGTAAAATAAATTTTACACAGAATTTTTCGAATAGAAATTCTTTATTGCGTATGAAAGTATAAATTAATAATTATATAAATTTTCGAAAATCCAATTTACAGTTTCTAAAGTCCAATTTCCCTTTTCTAAAATCAAATCGACATTTCTAAAATCCAATTTTCCCTTTCTAAAATCCATTTGGCTATTCTAAAATCTAATTTCCCCTTTCTAAAATCCAATTGACATTTCTAAAATCTCATTTCCCCTTTCTAAAATCCAATTGACATTTCTAAAATCCAATTTCCCCTTTCTAAAATCCAATTGACATTTCTAAGATTCAATTTCCCCTTTCTAAAATCCAGTTGCCGCTTTCTAAAATCCATCTGGAAATGGTGTAGTTATAGACAAGAATTATCTAACTAAGGATATTTACTTCCGTTTTCATATGTTTCTTGATATTGTTGTTCTCTTCAAATGTCACTAATCGCATTTTAAAATAGAAATAATGAAAATGAAATTTCATGAAAATTATTAATGGCTGATTTTTACTATTTTTCCGTTTCTTGTACTTCTGTTCGTTTCGCCTTTATGAGCGTAATTCCTTCCGTTTTTCTCTTTTCATTTACTTGACAGCTAGTTGCTAGTTTAATAAGAAACAAAGCCAAATAATGTATGCACTTTTTGTTTATTTTATTGTTTTTTATTTATTAATCAAGTTGACAGCTGACAAGAAGGTGCTTTCATGTAAGAATGCAGATAAACTTTAACAATTTAATACTTCATCACTTTATATGAAGACCACTAATGTAAAATTTGCTGAGTAAAATGTGAACATTGGCAACACTATGTCATCGTCAATCGCACGACTATTTAGTGTCAAGTGTGAATAGCTGCCACCGATTCGACTAAATAGTTGGAGTAGTGTGAATACAACAGTCCAATTCGACCAAATCGATTGAGTCGCAAGTGTGTATAGGCTCTTATATATTAGCCCTGTTTTTATTTAAGCGCATATACATCTGAGCTTAAATTTTGTATGGATTTCTAAGTGCACATCTCCATCCGCGCTTAGCAGTCCATGAAGAATTTAAGCGCAGATGTATATGCGCTTAAATAAAAACAGGGCTATTTTTAACACGCTTTTTATTAGTTTCACCTGTATGTATGTATGTATGTATGTATGTAAAACTAAAAAAATAACATTTATTTTCTGATCGAAAAATAAAACTAAGAAAATAGCTTTTATTTTCTGATTGACAAATAAAAATCAAAAAATACATAACTTTTATTTTCTGAGCGACTTATAAAAGTCAAAATAGTATGCCAACAGACCAGGAAGTAAGCGAACTGTAATTGGACTTGAGAACAAGCTTGTAACAGTTGTCCATTGTAAGCTTATTGCAATACAGTTTTGATAAGCTTACTTTACACTTGCAATGAAAGCTTGAAAAACTATTAATAATAACATTGTTTTAAGCTTGCTGTAAAATTTTTTTCAATTTTGGTTTTACAATGATTCATATAATTCATTGATTCCTTTTTCGGAAAAGGGAAGTACAAAAGCCCCAATAAAATTCAATATAATGTTGAATGTCCCACTATATGATACCGTTGGATTGAATTTCAGGTTGATGTTATGGCTCGAAACAGGAGGAGAATATAAAATAAAGAACATTGCAGTGAAGGTGAAGAAGAAAGAAAATGAAAAGAAAAATGCAAATAAAAATGTATTTTTTTCTTTTTTTCTACTATTTATACATACAATTGTATTTATAAGCTTACAACAAGCTTTCACAAGTAATATTTTTCTACAATTATATTTGTAAGCTTATAAAAAGGGTGTCGTTTTGATTTTTCTACAATTGTTCTTAAGTCTTTTTCAATATTTTACACAAGCATTTCTCAAGCTTAACGCTTATATTTGTAAGCTTGTAATAATAATATTCTCAAGCCTTTTGGTTTATTGGGATGTATACTCTTTCACTTTCTGAGCAAAGAATAAAACTCAGAAAATAATTGTTAAAATTAATTCTTTTATAAAAATTGAAAAAAGAAAAATAAATAAAATAAAAATCAATACACCTAGAGGTGGTCTGCGTTACAGTGATTACTTCTGTGTACTTCTTTTGCATTTAGCATTTCTCTTTCAGCATGATTTTTTTTAGTTAAAATTTGGAAAAGAATTATTATTTTCAATTCCTGGTTGTTATTAATGTCTGCAGCTCACGGCTTCCTAATCTCATTTTTGCCACATATATATGTATTGACAGGCGGTTTTGCAAAGGCATCGATAATATGTATTTACACCGCTTAAGAATTCCAATTCTAGTGCTACTGGGCGTATGAGTTACATAAATGACTCACTCACCCTGCAGAAAGTGAAACTAATCCATACACGCATGTACATTGGGCATATAACTTTTTACAATTTTTGCAAATACGAAAAACGGCATACCATAGTCGAATAGAGCATAAAAAAGTACCCCATTATTTTTTTTTGCGAAATTGCAAAAAAGTTTCCGCGCAAAACGAAATTACTTTTTTTTATCAGAACTGCTGAAAAAAACAAAAAGTTTTGTACAGTGTACACGTTTTTCTTCATAATAATAGATATTTATTTAACTAATAATCTTCCTATTATTCCAAACCTAATGGATCCTAATGGACCTAAGGGAAGTGCCCCACCCACCCCAAACTAATTTTTCTTCAGAAAATTCTGATTCAATATAATAATAACACAGCTGTGCGCGGAACGTTTTTGAACCGAAATCACCTAAAAAAGTGATATTCATTACTTGTACGATATTTGCCACCACATGGTGGTATGCCAAATTTTTCGTCAACATTTGTTATATGCCTAATGTAGTACATACATATAAACCAGTCACGTGTGGCAATAAAGTAGTCCCAAAGCTGCCACATTTCATATAACAAAATTGGTCCAATTAACATTGCGATGTCCCAGGACAGGACCACTACCAAACTGCGATTTAGTTGAAATTAAAATATTCCTTAAATTACTAATTTCTCTTAGATATATATAGTATGTACATACGTATGAAAGGCATTAAGACAATGGTTTTAGTTAAGTAACTATTACAAAATTTAAATAAAATAATCTACATAAAAATATACATATATGTATGTACATATATAAAATTGTAGGTGTTTTTTTGTGAGGAAATGGCTCAAAAACTACTAGACGGATTTCTGCCAAACGTTGACAGTTTATTCTTTGGATAAGTCCGCTCGACATATATTTTCCAACGCTAGATAGCGCTGGAGTCGATATATTCGCAAAATCCCTATTTTTGATCCGATTCTGTTCGTTTTTGGCACGTATGTTTGTTATGTAATTAAAAACTCCGTTACAAAAAATTAACCCGCCAGGTGGCGGTGGAGATATTCAGAAAATCCGTATTTATGGTCCGTTTTTGTTAATTTTAGGGGCATTTCAGTTATTGCATCTGGGTCTGGGTTAAGATAAATTTTTACTGAAACAATCCGGCTCATAATGAAAATTGGCTGCACTTGCAAAGAACTAAAAAGAAGAAGAAACATATACAACATATACCCAGCAGTAAAAATCTGAAATGAATCCTTTATGAATCACTGATGAAATTCATCATGAGGAGGCATCAGTGAATGCTTTCATATAAAGGCTGCTGAATTTTTTCAAATAAATGGTTTGCTTTCCTCATACCTATATGACTGTCCAATGGTAGGAAAAACAAAAGGAGCACACCTCGAATTGGGAGAGAAGCTCGGCCATAAAACTCATCAGAGTTATAATAGCGCAAAACAATTCTTCTGTACGTTGAAAAGAGACAAATACTCCCTCAAAAACAATTTGATTGACTTTAAACTTCAAACTAAATGAAAATAACTATTTCAAAAATTATTTTTTTGGAAATTTGAATTTAAATTACTGAAATAAATTATGAAACTTTAATGGCGGGATAGCTATGTATTCCATGTTATAAGGAGAAGCCAGTGCGCAGTATAATTTTTCTTCTGGACTTCTTCTTTCCCCTTACGGCCAAAGCAGAAGCTTACAAGAGGCAAATTTGAAATTTGTATTTCCACATATTTTTTATTTTAAATATAATTTGTTTTATAGTTGTCAAATTGAAAAATTTGTCAGAAAAGCTGCCGAATGTCAAAAAACCTACCGAAATACAAGCTGGCTCGTGGGTTTATAACCGCCTAGATGATATTTCGTTTGGTTTTTTCAATATAGCTTGCACGCTTGCACCAACGCAAAACGATTGTGATGAATATTCAACAAAGAATGATCAATGATCATTTAGCAGTGAAACAAATTTACTGCAGGGTATATGTATATATATGTATACATACACAAATGTCACTTTTCAGTTCTGCCAAATCAAAAAAGCACTGTGCTGCCAAATCAGCACGGAAAAAACAAATCGAACAGGGCGGATCAGAAATTGAACCAGCAATTTATCTGGTTTAATCGAGCTGAAATCTTTGTTGTTGCATTTACATGCAAAAATTTTTATCTGGGTTAGGATCACCGTATGTGAAACACGGCTTTTGGTAACGAGTGTTCGTTATGTAGTGGAGAACTCGGATAAAAAAAAACGAAACCGCTGCATTATTGATATATACATATGTACATATATAAAATAGACCTCGGCACAATACCATTTGCCTCTTCTATATTTGCGAATACTCTATGCATTGTACAATTAGTCACAGCACAATTTCAATGCAGATACGAATATAACCCATACTTTTCATTTGGAATACAAATACTATTTCTATTTGGTCTGTTGGAGCGATTAGTGTACACTAATCGCCACGATAGAATAGAACATAATAATAACCATGTTATGAAGTATTCGCAAAACCTTGTTGCTTCTTTGGTTTGTTTGTTTATTTAATGTGCATATGGTATTAAGGTGGACCAACAAACATATGTTCCATTTTTTAATGATAAGAAATGTTTTTCTTGCACATTAAGGACTTTGAAAAAAATTATGTATCATCACTGATATAAAAGGAGAAAGAAATTTGGAGGCATTTGCACGACCTCTAAATTTTAATATATTAAGGAAAAATTTTAGGTATAGATTTCCGTATTATATTCGCATGAAAATCGGGTTGTTCCGCGAATTTCGGGAGAACTTTATTTCCTTCATAAAACCACCTTAATATGCTAAATAAGTTTCCTAACTAATGCCGAAAAAATCAAAAGAATCGAACTATTGGTTACCGAGTTATTTTAAAATATATAGAACAGTTGGAAATATGTAGATCGTAAAAAGCTCTGGTTGGAAATTTATTTTAGACATATGGTTTCTTGGGCAAAAAAGCTTGAAATTACCCAAATTTTTATAAATGCGATGTGTCCCTGTTAATTTTTTTTTGGCCCCTACCAATCGACCCGCCCTAGTGTGTATGCATATGGGCTAATCCTGGGTAACGCACGCGACATTCGTACGCATATAATCAATGCTAAAGGAGGGAAACAACGAGAGGATTACATGTTTATTTTATTTAATGCAAAGCACTACCAGAGTACTACATTCACGAGAAAATTTAAGCTGGAGTAACAGTTAAGTTCTGATATATACGCAAATTTATAGCGGTAACGCACGCGACAAAAAATAGAAGTTTTTTTTAATGCGTCTGGAAGTATGCAAAATTTTGCGAATTTTGCACGATAACATAATTACTTAAAATGAGGAAATGAAGTTCGAAGAATACCCTAGGTTCGTAGATTTACGAAATATTAAAAATGTTTCTCTAATTTTGTTTATGAACTATAATAGTAGTACTCACGCGACAGTAACGCACGCGACAAAATTTCCCAATGAAAAAAATATAAAACAATTTTTTTTAATTCTCATTTTTAATGAATTTTTAGCAAACAATGAATAAAAAAGTACATTTAAAGTATTTTGATAGAATAAATAAAAAATAACTTAAAACTAGGTACGTTGTACTTTAATTTTTTTCTTCGGCGAATAAGCTGTTCGAGCAACCTCAATAAAGTCGCCATCGATGTATGAACCCAATGCAAACTTTTAATTCCGATAATGTTTGGAACACTTTTCCATAACTTAGAGAGATTAAGTTTGTATCGGAGATGCCACGCCACGGTATTAATATTGTTTATCTCTGTACCAATTCCCAGTGTCCAACCATGAACACTTCCAGAGATATTGAGTATAAAAAATTTGGGGTATATGGAGGTGCCACGCCCCTTTTTGTAATAACGCTCATCTCTATTTGTGAACTTGGAATCACGTTATTATATCGTCCCAAGTTCTAAGCCTTACAAAGAAATTTTCAGAAATACGTATACAGTATAAAACGTTTTGATTGTATGTGAGGTGTCACGCCCTTTTAACTTTTTTGAAATTATTTTCCAATAGAACCTTCTCCAGACAATACTAAACACAACAAAAAAAGAATTATCAAAATCGTTCCATCCGTTCAAGCGTGATGCGATAACCAAGGAAATAGTGATCCATTTTTATATACATAGATAGATTGAATTTTTGCACTTACGGTAACGCACGCGACAAATTTAAAACCCACATAAAGTTGTAACATTCAGCTTTCGGACAACACTGATTTTATTTTTGGAAAAAGGTACACAAGCTTACTTTGTATAGGTTTAATAACTATTTATATAGTTTTTTGGTAACGCACGCGACATAAGGATAACGTCGTTTAAAGTGCATTTTTGCGTAAGAGGTATTTTCATTTTCGAGTAAGGGACATTTTTGCCAAAAATGAGATTTTCCAACCCTGAGTTCCTGACGCTCAGCTCTATCGATCCATACCAAAACTTTGCAATTCTAACAACAAAAACGCATAATAACAGTAAATTTCATAATCGCTTATGAAGAGTATTGTTAAAATTTGGCAGCATTACCGCGTATGATTTCAGTTCATTCATACAAGCGAAGTTATATGTTATTAGATAAATAAATTAAATGGCAAATTTATATAAAAGGGAGAAAAAGTTAAATATTTTAAACAAATAATGTCAGGTAAATATCAAGCAGGTATTATTTTAAACAAATTAAATGAAGTGGCTAATTGGTAAGCTCTGATACTACGTTTTTTGCTACAATCTTTACAATTTTCCCAACCAAATCATGACTAAAGGTAACAAAAATTAAAAAACAAAACAAGAAAGGAAGCCAAAGTTCGAGTGGAACCAAATATTGTATGCTTTTATAGTTTTTTTACTATTGGTGGAAACACGGTGCAATTTATATAAAGCCCGTGCCGCATAAAGTGGGCGCAGCCACGCCCATTTTGAAAATTCGTATCAATAATCCGACTAAACGTATAAATATTCTTGTTATTATAAAATTTCATCCCTTTATGACTTTTAGTTACAGAGATGTCACGTTACAAATTTCTGAAGGGCATTCGAGAAATATTTTTACTAAAAAGTAGGCGTGGTTATAAACTGATTTCGCTAAAATTTTGCACATATACTACCGCAAGTGGTAGAAATAAGTCCACCAATTTTTGTCATAATATCTCAATTATTTGTCGAGTTATGGGCTCCGAAATCTCGTAGATTCCTTTGTCTAATAAGGGGCGGTGCCACGCCCATTTTCCAAAATTTTTCTGTTTGTGGTTTTCTATCTATCGTGGTACTTGTGCCACAAAATTTCATTGAATTATCTTTATAATTGACGAAGATATCGCTCAAAATGTTTTTATTGGGCTCCTTTGTAATACCCATATATAAAAGTGGGCGTAGTCATGGTCCGATTTCGCGCATTTTCAACCGTCCCAGTCTGGATAGGAACCTGTATACGAAATTTCATAAAAATATTTAAATCTGTGTACTATTACAGCTGTGTATAAAGATTAATGTATTACATTGCGTTAAAAACATGTTTTTGTAGGCCATGATTCTTATGCGAAAATTTATAAGACATTCAAGTCAGGTTATAAACCAGATATAACACGGATGTTCCTAATCCAATCCACAAAAGTCACCTCAAAATTACAAAAAGGAAATATCAAGATTTAAAACACTTAAAACGAGTGATGCCAAACGATTGTCATAGCTTTTATGACAATTTACCACATTTACCTTACGACTTCTCCAGCAATGTGTAAACAAAATTACGTTTTCTTAATTAAAAATATTAATTTTAGCTTTAAGTTTAATATAAGTTTAAGTTTTGTTACTTTTTTCTTTATAAAATACTAAAAAAAAGAATTATATTGAACATTTTGCCATTTCATAACCGCATGTGCGTGATTTTTGTGCCAAATAAAAATTGCACAACCGCACATGAAAAAAAAGAGTCCTAATAATTCAATTTGTTTCTTTTTTTACACTAAGTTGATATTTTAGCCAACAAACTTATCTACATAACTATTTAAATTTAAGTTTGTACGCAGAAGAAGTAACGGTTTTGAAATGAAACAGTTTTTTTGCTCTCCTGTAAAGTTCAACCAATGTCCGCTACGCGAAAATGAAAATACCTCTAACGCAAAAATGCACTTTAAACGACGATAAGCGAAATTTTAAAGTAAAAAAACTCCTTTATTCTTACTAGCTTCGCAAATTTTATACTCTTAAATTAAATTACGTTCTATGTAGAATGATTAGAGTGTGTAACAATAATATAACTCTCTTTTCAATAAACTAAACCCGCGAAGAAAAAAATGATACTTTGCTAATAAAAAGCCTTAGTGAAAATTATTTTTTTGGCGATTTTTCTCAGCTCGAGTTTAAGAACGAATAGAAAATGCTTGCGTTTTTCTAACATATACATGTATTATCTTTACTAATAAATACCAAAAAAAAAGTTCGGACCATTTTCAATTTCATGCTCTTGGTTGACTTTTTCAGGATTAGCCCATATGCACATACACACACTCACACTAACAGCGTAATTTTGCTGAACACAACGTCTGGATGTGTGTTTATGAAAATATGTATGTACATACATACATACATATATTTCGATTATATTCGAAGTATTCGCAAGTAGTGTACACTATTTGCAGAACCTTTTTAAGGTCATGTAATTGTCGCTACGAATAAGTAATTGTATTGGTTCTCTACTTGCGTTTATTCTAAAACGACAGAAAAAAGTAGGCCGCGAATATTTTGTTGGCCGTTTCGAATCCATTCGTGCAGCCTTCTAATATAAAACAAAGCAATTTTGAATTTAATTACTATTAACTGTTAAGTAAGTACTGTAACTAGTTTTATACAGCTCAATAGACCATTAAGAACAGTTTATAAATTTAAAGCGCTTATTGAGCTCTATTTACCGAGTGAGTAGTCGACTTTCAAACAGGGCTAAGTGAAATTCGTTCGATTTTCAGTTTTTGATGGATTGTGTACCAGTATTTAAAGGTGTATAATGTTCCTTAAGATTTTTTTGCAAAATCCTTCCGTATTCTGAAAAAATAGAATTAAATACGAATACGCTTTCAAAGGTATGTATGATTTTATCTATACACTCTCTATCTGAAAAAAGTGACCCATATGCCCAGGCACACATTGGTGTAACTCCAGTTCAAGCAAACACCAAACGAATTTTTCTAATTAGTAAAAATCCAATTATTGGGTTTTTAAGAGCAGCGGCCACCTCTCGGCAGTGGGCGGCATAGCCTCCGAGAGTATTTCTGCCATGAAAAAGCTTCTCACAAAAAATGCATTCGCCGTTCGGAGCCGGCATAATTAGTAGGTAAAACAAAAGTTAAGGGAGCATTGGAAGAGAAGCTCGGCCATAAAACTCGTCAGAGTTATAATAGCGCCATTGTATTATTATTATTATTAGTAACAAAAAAATGTTCAAATAAAATAGAGCTTGATGCCGTAGTAGTTTTTTTTAATTTGTGAAAAATTCACATAGTTCTGCTTGAAATAAAATTACCCAATTCACACGAGTATTCACACAGAACTAATTTCATAGAAAACAAAAAAAAAATTAAAGCGTGAATAACGGGTATTCATGAACATTGATGTGTAAACAGTTTCGAAATTGGATATTTATTCCCTCTTCCTTATTCCTTTTTTTCCTGGTTTTCTATGGATTAAAAGGCGACTATCGTTTTTGTAATTTTTTGTTGTCATTGTGACTGCTACTATTTTGTTGTTTTTGTTTTGGTTTTTGGTTTTTGACTTTTGATTTTGTATGTTGTTTTGCTTTGTATTGCTCAGAAACATGCAAGATCATCCGAGTCCACGTTTGACCCATATCTGGAGACCCGGCCTAGGAATCATAAAGAGTAGAGCTCCGTGTAGAAGGCCTGCTCAACACCTTTCATTTGATACCAATATTGCTCAGAAACATTCCGGGTTAATCCGGGGTCACATTTTGACCCATATTTGGGGACCCGACCTAGGACTCATAAAGAATAGAGCTCCATGTAGAAGCCCTGTTGAACACGTTTGATACCAATATTGCTCAGAAACATTCAAGGATCATCCGGGTCCTCGTTTTGACCCATATCTGGAGACCCGGCCTAGGGGTCACAATGAAAAGAGCTTCATATCGAAGTCCTGCTCAAAACCTTTCATTTGATAGCAATATTGCACAGAAAATTAGATAGGTAGATGTAGGTATGCATATCCATACATTTGCATACATGTTCAAACAGGTTGGTCCTTTTTATTTTGCCTATTTGTCGCATTGTTGCAGAAAACAACAACAACAACAACTTCACTTCGCTTCGTTGCTGTTGTTGTTGATATTTGCATTTGCACGGCTATGCATGCATGCATTTGTAAGTACATGTCTATCTACCTACCTACCACTGACAGTGCCAAGCGATTCACACGGACGCAGCAGTGCACTAACACAAAGGTCATTTACGTTTACGCGTAAACTTTACCTGTTTTTCGAAATCACTCGTAGCTACAGCAAAGATGTTTACACATCAAAAATTGAATGTGACTGTGGTCGCATATTCGTGGGCAAGTGCAGTCAGGTTCATTGCAGACTAGCTGCAGTTTTTGCAGTTATACTTATATACGTATCACATATTTACACATGCGCACATATAAACATAAACGAGTTACCATGGCCACGAAATTTGTTTTGGCTCAATGTGAAATTTTCATATAAAGCTCTTTAGCCAAGGGGCGGCTAACATGGAAATCAAATATACGTATGTATGTACATACATACCTACCTCCTACTATGTAAAAGTGAAATTCAATGTTCACAAAAAAAAAACACCAAATTGTTACAAACACACCGTTGACCAAATATAAATACCTACGAGCATTGACCAAAGGCGGACAATTATTTCTATACAACAAGGAAATATATTTTCCACGAATTTTTGTTGCGTGTGTGGACAGAAAAAAAAAAAAAGAAAAAAAAAAAAAGAAAAAAAATAAAAACCCCAAACGTGTCACATAGGAGTGAATAAAAAAATAACATACACTCATACATATAATCTCCCAAATAAGTGCTTTTGTTTTTTAACTTTTGACTTGAATGGCCAGTAGTGCGGACGAGATTATATGCAATGGGCACGTCATAACGTTGCCTACGCTGGAGGTTGTTAAAGCAGGTGCGTATCAATGAGAAGTCGAAGAACAAAAAAATGATTTGCTGTATACAATTTTAATTTACAAAATTATTAAAATTTTAGCACCAATTATGGCCGCGGGAACGAATATCGATTGGCTACTTCATCTCTATTATGCGCGACGCGATTTTATACGTTGCCGTTTGATAATAGAACGAGAATTGTATCGAAGCTTAAATCCTGAATATCTGTATTTTGTGAAGGTACAAACATATGTATGTATATGAACGTGCGCCTTAAAGTAAGCAAATTGTGGAAATTTAGTACTACACCATTTCCACTTTAAAATGAGAAACCTTCACATTAAAATCAGATTAGTCAGTTTGAAATTAGAAACTTTCATTTGAAAATCAGAATATTCACTTTAAAATGAGAATATTTCACTTCAAAATGAGAAACCTTCATTTGACACGGTAGGCAGGAAGCGACGATAGGTTGCATGAAAATGTCGAGATGAAACATCCGTTGAAATTAAAATCCGAGCTGCTCCTTTTTCAAGGATATCCATATTTTTTGTTTTTTTTAAAGGATCAAATATTGAGGAAATCGAAAATTCGCCAACGTCCAAATTTTTCCGATTTCAATACATTATTTGGTCGCTAAGGGATACAAAAAAGGTATTAAAAAGAAAAAGGACACCTGTAGTGGAAAAATCCAATGTGAACAGGACCTAAAGGATAACCACTGAAATATAAAATAACACAAAAAGTACCCACTTTAATTTGCGTATAACTCCTAAAATGTTAAGTCTACGTGAAAATTCCTTATAATATGTTTCATTCACAATAAATAAAGGAATATTTCTTTGATATACAATTTTGATGTACCTGCAGTGGTTAATGCACTTTGATCCATCTAAAGTGAAAATTTCAAAAAAAAAAAGTTTTATGGTGCTATTTTAAGTTCAAATATTTTTCTAGTTTATGTAAATATTTTAATCTAATGATCCAATTCTCATTCTTACATATCTATACGTTAATATTAACAAGTAAGGAAGCCTAAGTTCGAGTGGAATCGAACATTAGATACTCAGCTGTATGCTTTCATTGTTTGTTTGCGTTTGATGAAAACACGGTGTATTTTATATAAAGCGAGTGCTGCATAAAGTAGGCGTAGCCACGCCCATTTTCAACATTTTTATCAGTCATCCAACTAAGCATATGAATATTATTCTTTGTGCAAAATTTCATTCATTTATGACTTCTAATTACAAAGATGTCACGTTACAAATTCCCAAAGGGTGTTCCAGAAATATCTTTGTTAAAAAGTAGGCGTGGTCATAAACCGATTTGAATTAATTTTTGCGTGTCTATTAGCACAAGTTATAAAAGTGTATAAACCAAGTTTCGTCTTAATGTTTCAATTATTTGTCGAGTTATGGGCTCCGAAATTTCGTATATTCCTTTGTCTAAAAAGAGGCGGTGCCACGCCCATTTTCCAAATTTTTCTAATTTTTGTTTCCGGTCTATTGTGGAACTCATGTCACAAAATTTCAATGAATTACCTCTATATTTGACAAAGATATCGCTTAAAATGTTTTTATTAGGCCCCTTTATAGTTCCCATGTATAAAAGTGTGCGTGGTCGTCAAACCGATTTCGCTAAATTTTGAACATGTATTATTACAATTAATAAAAGTGTACACACCAAGTTTCGTCATAATATCTCAATTATTTGTCGAGTTATTGGCTAAGAAATCTCGTATATTCCTGTTTCTAAAAAGAGGCGGTGCCACGCCCATTTTCCAAAATTTTTGTGTTTTTCGTTTTATGTCCGCAGTTGGACTCCTGCTATAAAATTTCAATGATATATCTTTATATTTGACAGAGATATCGCTTAAAATGTTTTTATTGGGTCACTTTATAATACCCATATATAAATATATAAAAATGGGCGTGGTCGTCAACCGATTTTGGTAATTTTTCATCCACGTATTTGGATAAGTAAATATATCACGCATACCAAATTTCATCAATATATCTGCTACGGTTTCTGAGTTATGGCTTATAAAATTTTCAATATTTGCCCCTTAATAAGTGGGCGTGGCACCGCCCATTTTCCAAAATTTTTGTGGTTTTTGTTTTATATCCGTAGTTGAACTCCTGCCACAAAATTTCAGTGATAGATCTTTATATTTGACAGAGATATCGCTTAAAATGTTTTTATTAGGCCCCTTTATAGTTCCCATATATAAAAGTGGGCGTGGCCGTCAACCGATTTTGACAATTTTCCGTCAAAACATTTGTCTAAGTAAGTGACTCCCGCATACCAAATTTCATCGATATATCTTCAACGGTTTCTGAGTTATGATATATAAAACTTTCAATGTTTGACCCTTAATAAGTGGGCGTGGCACCGCCCATTTTCCAAAATTTCATCAAATTTCTTCTTAAGGGCCTGAGTTCAATAAGTGGGTAAAATTTCATCACTCTAGCTATATTAGTGGCTGAGATACCAAATTTCCGATTTTTTCTATATAGGAAAAGTGGGCGTGGTCATGGTCCGATTTCGCCCATTTTCAATACCAACCGTCCCAGTCTCGATACCAGCTTGCATTCCAAATTTCATCAAATATCTCAATTTTTGCGCGAGTTATCGTGCGTACGGACGGACGGACGGACGGACGGACATGGCTCAATCGATTTCTCTTTTCACCCTGATCATTTTGATATATATAAGTCCATATCTATCTCGATTATTTCATTCTGTTACAATCCACCGTTATGAAATCAAAACTATAATACTCTGTGTACTAGTACAGCTGAGTATAAAAAGAATTAGAGCTGAAATACGCGCTAGCTGTGTACGGTGGGCGGTAAGCAACAATAGGTTGCATGAAAATATCGAAAAAACGATTGCCGGCTAAAAACTTACGTAAAATGATATTCTAATATACTTCATAAACACACAGCAAGCGTGAATAAAATCTCCAACATTTTTTTAAACGAAAATTAGTACCAGCACACATCTAGGCACATATTCGTTGGGCCATCGTTTTTACGATATTCCCATGCAAACTATTGTTGCTTCCCGCCCACCGTGCACAGCTAGCGCGTATCTCAGCTCTAACTCTTTTTTAGTATTAACGTATAGATATGTAGGAATGAGAGTTGGATCATTAGATTAAAATATTTACATCAACTAGAAAAATATTTGAACTTAAAATAGCACCATAAAAAACGTACTTTTTTTTTTTGAAATTTTCACTTTAGATGCACAAAAGTACATTAATCACTGCAGGTATATCAAAATTGTATATTAAAAAAATATTTCTTTATTTATTCTGAATGAAACATATAATAAGGAATTTTCACGTAGAGTTAAAATTTTAGGAGTTATACGCAAATTAAAGTGGGTACTTTTTGTGTTATTGTATATTTCAGTGGTTATCCTTTAGGTCCTGTTCACATTGGATTTTTCCACTACAGGTGTCCTTTTTCTTTTTAATACCTTTTTTTGTATCCCTTAGCGACCAAATAATGTATTGAAATCGGAAAAATTTGGACGGTGGCGAATTTTCGATTTCCTCAATATTTGATCCTTTCAAAAAAAAACAAAAAATGTGGATATCCTTGAAAAAGGAGCAGCTCGGATTTTAATTTCAACGGATGTTTCATCTATAAACATCACATAACACAACCCCACTTTCCTTTTTTCTCGACATTTTCATGCAACCTATCGTCGCTTCCTGCCTACCGTGTTGAAAATCAGATTAGTCAATTTTAAAGGAGAAAGCGTCACTTCGAAATGAGAAAACTTCATTTGAAAATCAGATTAGTCAATTTTAAATGAGAAAGCGTCACTTCAAAATGAGAAAATTTCATTTGAAAAAGAGAAATTATCATTTTAAATTGAGAATAGTTCATCAAATGTGTAAGCTGAATAATATTTTTTTTGTAGAAGGACCACATTTAATAGAACAACGATTACAATACCTGGAAAACTTGGAGGACTTATCCAAAATAACAATAACTCGGGGGTTGTGCACGGGCTTTTCAACATGCCTCCTCTTTTCATACGAGTGTGCAGCTTTAGAAAACATGCCTGTTGGTACCTAAATAAACTTAACTTTTAATAAAAACATGTTTCTCATTTTCAATTGATGATTTCTCATATTAAAATGAAAATTTATCATTTTCAAATGAAGTTTTCTCATTTCGAAGTGACGCTTTCTCATTTAAAATTGACTAATCTGATTTTCAAATAAAGTTTTCTCATTTCGAAGTGACGCTTTCTCCTTTAAAATTGACTAATCTGATTTTCAAATGAAGGTTTCTTATTTTAAATTTAAGCTTTCTCATTTTGAAGTGGAAATGGTGTAGAATACCCCTAAAAATATATGTAGGTACTAACAACATTATACTGTGTTCATACATGCAAATTAATTGAGTCAATTAAGCTTTAAATTGCATCCCTGAATATTATGAATTAAGAGTAACCACAATAATAAAAATAACAACATTTCAATGGATTTATTAGAATTTTATTAAATTTAACTACAACTATTTCCTCGTCTTTAAATATTTCTTTAACTATGCCCCATTTTTGTTTGTTTTTCCTTATAAACGACATGCGTGCTCTGGGATGTTACTCAATTGACATGCTGCGAACGTGCATAGGGTTTAATTGACCGTGAAGATGGCAATAACATTGAAGCGTTGCGAAATTTACAAAAAGCGCTTGACTTGAATACGAAAAATATTGAAACCTACAAAGAGATTGGAAAAACGCTGTAAGTAATTTAAAATTTAAACAAAATATCGATATGTACATTAGATGAGTTTTTTTTTTGTATGGTATTCTTTAAACCCTCTCAGATCCTCCCTCCGGCACCGGAATATGAAAATAGGACGTTTTAGAGTAAGAAACTGAAAAAAAAATTCACTTTTCCAAAAACTGGATGGAGCTACACCGAAAAACGCGCAAATTCCCAGTATTTCAAGGTATGTTTAGATTTATGTCTGAAAAAAGTTAGGATTTTGCACAAGAAAAAAAATTGATACCCACCCATACGAAGAATTAACCGCTAAATCGAATGGCATATTCAGTTTTTTTGTACACTACCCAGAGAAAGTAATAACGCGGCCTAAATTTACCATTTTCTTTTTTTCTCATGAATCTTCAACTTCTTGCCCTATACTCTTCCCGAAAACGGAAATTATTTTTCAACTAAATCACACGGTAGGCTGCGTTATTTAATGCGCTTTCCATAAATGTATAGCTATTAAAAATCGAATAATATTTGGATGAGTTCATCAAGTTTAAGTGAAGTAAGGTAGGGTATAAAAGGGTAACATACCTTAAAATTTCCAAATTTTTTAAAAATTTTGCTCTTGAAGACGGTTTTTTGAGTTATTAGGGATTGTTTTATTTGGTTGGATAACTCCACAAATGTAAAAAAAAATTCGGAAGATCGAGACCGTGGATAGCGGAAAAAACCGTGGACCCGGATGGTCCCAAAATATTATTGGGCAATATTGGTATCAAATTAAAGGTCTTAACTAGGGCATTAATAAGGAACTCATTACATGACAATTTCTTAGCCAATTTGCGATATACTGGCCGATAAGTGGTCCAGGATGACTACAGATTATTTTAAAGGATATCGGCGACATTTGAGTCTAATTTTTGACTTATATGTGTCGAAACGGTGGACACAGCAAAATGGATTGGCTTTACATTGAAGTCCTAGGTAAAATCTTTATTTTGATACCCATATTGCCCACAAATGTTTTGGCGCCATCCGGCTCCACTTTGTCCGTTATCCGCGGTCTCGACCTTTCTATTTTTTTTTTTTGCATTTGTGGAGTTACCCACCCACATAAAAAAATCACGAATAACCCAAAAAACCGCCTTCAAGAGCAAAATTGTTAAAAAATCTAAGAAATTTTATGATATGTTACCCTTTTATACCCGACTTTACTTCATTTAAACTTGATGAACTCATCCAAATTTTATTCGATTTTTAATAGCTATACATTTATGGAAAGCGCATTAAATAACGCAGCCTACCGTGTAATTTAGTTAAAAAATAATTTCCGTTTTCGGAAAGAGTATAGGGCAAGAAGTTGAAGATTCATGAAAAAAAAAGAAAATGGTCACTTTAGGCCGCGTTATTACCTTCCCTGGGTAGTGTACCAAAAAACGGAATACGCCATTCGATTTAGCGGTTAATTCTACGTATGGATGGATTAGTAGGAAAAACAAAAAAAGGAGCACACCTCGAATTGGGAGAGAAGCTCGGCCATAAAACTCGTCAGAGTTATAATAGCGCCATTGTATTATATTATATTATTATGGATGGATATAAATTTTTTCAGACATAAATCTAAACATACCTTGAAATTCTGGGAATTTGCGCGGTTTTCGGTGTAGCTCCATCCAGTTTTTGGAAAAGTGAATTTTTTTTTCAGTTTACTTACTCTAAAACATCCTATTTTCATATTCCAGTGGCGGAGGGAATATCTAAAAGAAAAACTCATCTAATGTACATATGTATGTACATTAGACCGTATCGCAAAAAATAAAGTTAAAAAAATAACTTTATTCTTGCGTCCTTATAAGGCGAGACGGCCTAATGCACATACTATGTACATATTTGCATATGTATGTATTTGCGCTTATAGATTCATATTAATGTGTTTAAGAAACTATGCGGGTACTCATATGAAATGAATTGAATTTTTTAATGCGACTGATAGGTAAATCAGAAGAAGAAACGTACATATGTATACATACATACAGGCCCGTAGCTAGGGGGGGCATTGTGGGGCAATGCCCTACCTTAAAATTAGAATGCCCTACCTTAAAAAGGCCAACAAGTGAGATGAATTATTATAATTAAATTTTTTGTCATAGTTTGAGATAAAAAATTATTGCGGTTGCAATGTATGATATGGAGAATCCACCCTGTATCACATATATAATTAAATTAGACCATCGAATTTTTGTAGTTTGGTTAAAGGAATGGTTCATTACGGCACTTTTCTGACAAAAACTAATCTAACTGTGAGCGAACAACACCAAAAGCGCGGAATTGACTACTAAGGCTGTGTGCTAATCTAAAACATTCTACTCGATGGAAAAATGAGGTGTCTAAATTTTCTATGGTTACACTGTGGAACAAATTCAGGTCAACAAAAGTTAGGTCAGTTCTGAAAGTTAGGGGTGAAAATAGAGGCTAAATTAGAAGACCCGTATCGTTGCGTTTGTTTAGGTTAGTTGGAATTTGTTTTTAATCGACCTTTGAACTTTGCAGGCAAATGCCTATTTTCAGCATATTGTTTGTATGGTTTATTTTCTATAACTCGTCGACTAATTGATACGCAGATTTGAGGGTACCTACACATGTGCAGTATCAGTGCAGTAGCAGCGCAGTAGATACAAGCCCTTTTACCAGTATAACATGCATAGAATGTACCCGTGCATAGGCATTGCACGACTTGGCTGTATTTACATGATCGCCTATAACTTTTCCATTTTACCATGGATTTTCTTCGTTGATGGCTTATCTTCTTGCCAATAGAATGGGGCTTCACGTAAAGCTGGGTATCCACTTCATAAGAAATTGCTCAAGAAAAAATTGGCATTTATTTCTTAAGTAATTTTGACGTTTGATTTTTTCTTCAAGAAATATATACAATCGTATACATATATTTCTTGGCAAAACTAGCGTTGCCAACCCCATTTTTCGTCAAAAAATGTAATAGATTTTCTTATGAACTGGATACCGCCTAAAGAAAATTTGACACAAGAAAATTTCGTGACCATTTCTTAAGCTTTTTTTATATGGAGTTTTAGCATTTCTTGTGATGTGGATACCCTGCTTAAAGCAGTAAAACTAATGGTAAAGTCAATTTTTTCTTCAATTTTTCGTAAAAAAATGAAAATTTTCAAATTGACTCATCTATATTTCAGAAACTATAAGACCTAGAGAAAAATGTTATATGTATAGGATATTTAATTTTCTTTCGTTTGGTGTCACTCCAAAAAATATCAATTAGTCGACGAGTTATAGCCAAAAAACCGTACAAACAATATGTTGGAAATAGGCATTTGACTGCAAAGTTCAAAGGTCGATTAAAAACAAATTCGAACTAACCTAACAAAACGCCGCGATACGGGTCTTCTAATTTAGCCTCTATTTTCACCCCTAACTTTCAGAACCGACCTAACTTTTGTTGACCTGAATTTGTTCCACAGTGTTATCGTTTAATCATTTTCGAGAGTTTTTTTCTCACCTTGACTTGCGTGCATACCTACAGGCGTCCCACATACCAAATTTAAAGATCTCCACATCTAAATCTGGAAGCTGAACCATCTTGTTGGCTTATTCTCAATGAGTATTGCTTATGTACTGTCACAATAATTATGTGTCAGCAAATAGGTATTAAATGTACGGGGAAAATTTTCCAACAGTCTACCACGCGTTGAAAAAAAGTCATTGGGGGTTGTAGTGGAAGTCCTTCTGATTCTAAATCCAAAAGTCCCGTCGACCGGAGATGTTTGTAAGTTGTAAAATTTACCAAACAAACCCCCAAAACTGCCTACGATTACCGAGGAAAGGCACTTATAAAAACATGCACATATGTATATATGTGTGTAGAACACCTTTTTTTCTTCGAAAGTCATTTTTCTCGGGCCGTGGTTCCTTAATGTAAAGCCGTCCCTTTCGGTAGACAAATGGAAATCTGAGCCAATGTACGTCACTGACGTAGAGAAAAGTGATATATATGCTGATTGGTTTTGGAAGCCATGCCTCGATGTAAGATTAATTGTGATACATTATTTACTTCCGCCCTACCTTAAACCAACGCTGCCCTACCTTAAATTTAAGTCTAGCTACGGCCCTGCATACATATATACAAACATAAGTACATCTGTAATAACCGTAGTCTTTATTCTTGAAGTTTTATTAGAAATGTTCAATTTCAATCGCGATTTCACACCAAGTGCTTGACATGGCAAATAATAAAAATAAGAAATAAAGAATCAGAAAATTTAAATTAGTCACTACACAATTCAAGTCCTTGACTTTCTCTTACTATTACTGTATGCGCGCGTTTCGAATTTAATGAAATGCTGGACTGTAAAATTGTATTGCTTTTTTGTTTTTAACAAACGGTTGCGAGACGAGGTTGCTATCAGCGTTGCCGTTTTAAATTCTTGAGATTACCCAAAATAATATTCAAATTACCCATAATTGCCCAAAATTCCCCATGCAAATTTCAAATTTCAAAAATTTTAATATCCTCGACATTTTATACATCTTGTATTTAACTTATTTTTTGCATAAAAACAAATCTTTTGTCCGCCATAATTCCGTCACTTTAACGTCGATTTTATGTGGAATTGGATTTTCAAATTTATTTTACTTTATAACGGTTTGTATTTTTAAATTCATTTGCATATATGTATGTATATGTGTGGTTAAAAAAAGTTATAAAGAAACATAAAATAAGTAAGGGCCTTTTCACATTACTCGGTACGACTTCGGATTGACATTTTGACCTCGGTATTTTCAGCTTACCGAAACGATTCCGCGTTGCAATGTTTTTCACACATGTGGGAATACTTTCGGTGCGTAATCTTCAGAAAATAAGAAAACAAACATCAAAATCTACAATATACAACTTTAAAATTCAACAAATCACTCAATAATAACAATAATGTCTTCTAGAGAAGAATGAGACATTATGTAATGCTACATTTATGGCCGAAACTGGTTTTTTACTGGCTATCTTCTTCTTCTTTTAGTACGCCGCAAAAATGTATACAGGAATTCCTCAAATTTTACTGACCGATCTTACCGCGTTGCGGTATACCGAAATAATCCGCTCCGATTTCATGTATGCAACACTAATGTCAAGGTGCCAATTGAAATACATGTGCTCGGTAAGCTTTCGGTTTACTTTCGGTAAAACCAAAAATGTCGATCCGATACCGCACCGAGTAATGTGAAAGCGCTCTAAGAGAGAAATGAAACATTAAATAGTCCGATTTTCTTTAATTTATAGGTACCTCCAATTCTGTGGGTTGTTTATGCAAATATTTTTAAAAAAATATTGTAATGATCTTAGCAATTTAAATGGAGAAGTTTTACCTCAAAATGTATGGTTGGTTGTAGGGGAGCTAAATGTTATAATGGTCCAATTTGGCCGATTCCGACAAATGATCAGCGTATCTTAACAACTGAGGAACTAGCTCATGATTATGATAATCTATATATATAAAAAAGATTTGGTATTTAATTGTAACGCTAAAACTTGAAAACGGCTGAACCAAATCAAATACTTCCTTAGGGGGGTTTGTTTGTTGTTACCCCGCGAAGGTTTAGTCGAAGAAAAAATTAAAAAATGTTAGGGGGGCGTGGCACCTCCCATACAACCTTAATTTTTAAAGCTGATTATCTCTAAAACAGTTCAAGGTAGGCAGCTGAAAATTGGTATAGAGGTAGGTGATATCAAAACCCTTCTCACTCAGAAAAGTGGGGGTTATCAGAAAAGGGGGCGTGGCACCTCCCATACAACCTTAATTTTTAAAGCTGATTATCTCTAAAACAGTTTAAGGTAGGGAGCTGAAAATTGGTATAGAGGTACGTGACATCAAAACCCTTCTCACTCAGAAAAGTGGGGGTTATCAGAAAACGGGGCGTGGCACCTCCCATACAACCTTAATTTTTAAAGCTGATTATCTCTAAAACAGTTCAAGGTAGGGAGCTGAAAATTGGTATAGAGGTAGGTGATATCAAAACCCTTCTCACTCAGAAAAGTGGCGGTTATCAGAAAAGGGGGCGTGGCACCTCCCATACAACCTTAATTTTGAAAGCTGATTATCTCTAAAACAGTTCAAGGTAGGGAGCTGAAAATTGGTATAGAGATAAATGATATCAAAACCATTCCCACGCATATAAGTGAGGGTTATCGGAAAAAGGGGCGTGGCACCTCCCATACAAACTTAATTTTTCATGCTGAATATCTCTAAAATTGTTTACGCTAGGGACTTGGAAATTGGTGTGGTGATAAACGATAACAATTCCATATTAACGCAAAATAATAGGAGTTATACGAAAAGGGGGCGAGGCTCCTCCCAACAAAGCTTAATTTTATTAGCTGAATATCTTTAAAAGGATTTAAGTCAGGGACCTAGAAATTGGTACAGAGCTATATGATATCAAAACAATTTTTGCGCATAAAAGTGTAGGTTATCGGAAAAGGGGGCGTGGCACCTCCCATACAAACTTAATTTTTCGGCTGAATATCTATAAAAGCGTTTAAGGTTGGGACCTGAAAATTGATCAGGAGATTAACGATATCAATAGCATGCTTATGAAAAAAACAGTAGTTTTGGGAAAAGGGGGCGTGGCACCTCCCATGCGTTCTTAATTTTTAAGGCTAAATATCCCTAAAAGCGTTCATGGCATGTACATAGAAATCACTAGGCAGATATACGATATCAATACCATGTTCACCCAAAAAAAGAAAAGATTTATCGAAAAATGGGGCATTGCACCTCCCATACGTACTAAACTTTTGAGGCTGAATATATCTAAAAGGGTTGGAGGAAGGGCCTGAAAACCATTATGGAGGTATACTATACGTATCAATACTCTTACTTAATTGGTTAAAATAGCCAATACTCAGTGAAAATAAATATCCGGAACAGAAAACTAAAAATTTTGTGTATCGTGCAGCCTTAAACTGAATACTAAAATTATATATTTTTGAAGTTGTATACACAATGATGTAGTGAAAAATCGTTAATTTTCTATTAAAAACAATACCGGTGTAATAACAACTTTTGAAATGAAATTAATAAAAAAATCTATTTTGGGCAGAACGAAGTTTGCCGGGTCAGCTAGTATCTGTATATATTTTGGTGGGTCTAATTTTTCTCCTTCTGGAACTTTCGACAAACCTGTTTTGGCTCAATGTTATAATACCATTTCGTGTTCATGAAAGGTATAAAATTGCTTATTTTTTCCTAGCTAACTTCTTACTTTAATGGGCTTATGAAATTTGCTTGTACATGTTCGAACAGCCGGTAATTCAAGATTAAATAAATGCTGCAAAAACTCATGCACACTTTCACACAATGCGAATGTAATAGAAACTCATGAAAATAATTAATTTTTTATATGTATTATTATTCATATAAACCCAGCCAGCAAGGTACCGTACATTTTACGAACATTGCGATTTACGAGCTATTCTCGAATAAGAAAACAATAACAAAATAAACTTTTTTCTACCATGTCAAAAAAAAAGAAAACGAAAAATTTCAAACTCAATATTTTAAAAGTAAGTATGTATGTTTGTAAAATTTCTACATTTACGATAAAAAAACGGACGTAAAAAGATTCATATACGAGTGCTTTTTCGATACATTTACGACACTCGTAGGCACTGAACATTTTAAAGCGAAACAGTATTCGTAGGCGAATCGTAAACGGATATCATAAACGATATTTTATTAGAGTTTTCTTCGAGAAAACATCTGTTTACGAACTCGTTTACGATGATTTTGCTGGCTGGGAAACTATTAAAAGGCGAATTCCCCAAAATTCCCCAAATCATAGCACTCCCCAAAATTTACCCAAATATTAAAAAATTCCCCAAATTTGGAGAATTACCCATAAAACGGCAACGCTGGTTGCTATCTTTTAACTCCCACAACAAGAACATCGCATTTTAATTGTAATTTAACGACAAGTTGTTACAATTCCGTTAACATTTTAGCTTCATAATGGGTCGTTTCAATCAGGCATTGGATGTATTTCGCGAAGCTGAAGATCTCGCACCATGTCCAGATCATGAAATTTGCCATTTCATTGGTGAATTGTTGTATCGCTCGGCAGCGGCAAACAATCAGCTGGCGCTTGCACGACAAGAGGAAACCGAAGCGAAAGTGTATTTTGAAAAAGCAGTGCAATGCGGAAAAAAATTGGAAAGTTTTCAACGACTCGCCGAAATATTGCGCAAGGAGAAAGATTATGTCAAAGCGATTGAGGTGCTGGATAACTGTTTGCTGTAAGTGGTTGTTATATATATACATATATATATATATATATATATATATATATATATATATTAACAACAACGGTTTACATATTGACTAGCAAATATTAAATTATCTTTCCAGTTTATCACCTGAAAATATTGAAGTGCTCACAGAGATCGGAATACTTTACTTAAAAATCAATGACACACAAAAAGCCTTTGAACATTTATCGCAAGTGATTAATTTGGATAAGAAATGTCCGAAGGGACTACTAGCTTATGGTGCCATACTACAGGTATGTATAATATATGTGCATGAGTATATATATACATATATGATATGTACATATCGTCGCTATAGAAGAAAAAAGACGCAAACTGTTTTGTTGAAAGACTCTTTTTCGTAAGAAAGACTCTTTATTTTTTTTGATAACGAAGAAAGACGCATTTAAATATTTTTTAGGAAAGAAAGACGTATTCGATTTTTTTATTTTTCTTTGTCAATATTAATGCTAATGCGTCTTTCTTCGTCGAAATATTTTATAATACGTCTCTGTTCGTCGAAATATTTTTTAATGCGTCTATCTTCGTCGACATGTTTTGTAAAGCGTCTTTCTTCCCCGACATATTTTTAATGCGCCTTTTTTCGTCGACAAATTACTGACATGCGTATTTCTTCTTCCGGAGCGACGATTGTATATATAAAGTTGAAAATTACGTACAAACACTTTTATTCTACCTAGGTACATTAGGGTGGTCCCCTGTCATGGAGTCAAATTGTATACCATATTTCTTCAAACTCACCTCCAGGTCGATGCGACTATAATCGAAGATACCACAAGATTGTCGCACAGGCATCAAAGTTCAGAAAACTCTATGGGGACTCAAAAAATACATTAGTTTTTTTTTTATATATTTAATACCCAAAATTGATAGTTCTGCACTCAAGGATACCAAATATATGATATCTTTGACTGTGCTGTTACCGATGCGCGGGGTGAGACAGCATAAAATCGCGAATTTGACTTTTTAAGGACCACCCTAATGCAAGGATGGGCATTTTTCAACTACCACTCATTTTCAATTACTATTCAAATTGAGTGGTAATTAAATCCTGATTTTAACTACCACTCAAATTTGGTGCTCGAAACCTATTTAGGCAGTGGAATCATTGAGAAGTTAATCAACACATCAACTTGTGGTGAAATGTATGTACATACATATGTATGTGAGTATATGTGAGTCGTTAGTTTTGAAATTCGCATAAGTGAACTAGAGTTGAACTAGAAATTGAAATAGGGGTGAACTAGAAAGTGAACTAGAACTTTAACTAGAACGAACTAGTAGATGAACTTGAATATCTACAACTACTATTGTAATGCACATGTCCTTCCCTTGAATTTTGTATACTTAATGTACATACATATGTATAAGTTATACGCATACATATACATATGTATGTATGTAAGTTTTTCCATAAGATTTTTTGGGGTTTGACTGACTTCTGTGCACTTTTGCTACCAACACTAAAGTTGAGTGGTAGTTGAAAATCGAGTTAAATCATGAATTTAACTACCACTCAAATTGAGTATACATACACGCATGCACGCGCATATGTCATATGTATCATAGATTTAGTATGAAACACAAATTTCAAGTATGCTTTTTACTATAAATGCATTTAATATTATATTAATATTATTTTCGTTTTATTAAAATACTTTATATAGTATGAAATCAAATCAATTCATTTCCTAAAAAAATTTGATTAAAATTGTGTAAATACTTTTGGCTTCAATTTATTACTTACATATCGACAGCTGAGAATAAGATCGCCCTATTTCAGATTTTGCTTCAAAAACGCCCTATTTCAGAGAAAATTCCATATATATTTCTCTGAAATAGGACGTTTTTGAATAATTGTCTGAAATAGGACGTTATTGAAACAAATTTTCAAATAGGGCGTTTTTGAAGCAAAATCTGAAACATAGCTGGGGAATAATGATTAGTAATCCTAATGATTACTAATCGGATTAGAAACTTTTTTTTTAATCCTAATTGATTAATTAGGATTAGACGGCTATTCTAATCGATTACTTTTTGATTAGATCAGAACTAATCAAAAATCTAATCACGATTAGTGACGATTGGCATATCTAATCAAAACTAATCAAAAATAAAATTGATTAGATTTCTCGACTAGTTTTGATTAGATTTGATTAGATAAACTATTTTGAAAAATTTTTGTAAAAAAAAATTATTTATATTTGTATGCTAAATAATATAAATACTTTTGAATATTTCATAATATTGCATTAAGTCGTTGTTCATAGCTACACCACTGTACAATACCTCTGCCTGTTCTACCTTCGTTTTCTTTTGCTGGCATAGTCAATAACCCAAGACGGAATTCATTGTCTGACCTTTCTTTTGAAAAGTTGGTACTAATGAAGTCAAATATAAACTTTTTGTGATACTTATCTATGTAATATAAATCAGCATTTTTTCAGAATTTGCCTTTAATTTTTATACTTCAACTAGTATTTAGTGTTTATGTTTACGATGAAATTTTGAATAAAAGTAGTTTTAAGTTTATTACTCTATGCATTAAATGGCAAAAAAAAAATATTTTAAAAGAGTTGATCTAATCAAAGTTAATCAAAACAAATCGATAAATCTAATTGATTTTATTTTTGATTAGTTTTGATTAGTTTTGATTAGATATGCCAATCGTCACTAATCGTGATTAGATTTTTGATTAGCTCTAATCTAATCAATTAGTAATCAAAATATAAATAATCAAAAAAAATCTAATGATTAGATTACTTAATTTTTCTAATCGTAATGATTTCTAATTCTAATCGAAGTTCCCCAGCTATGATCTGAAATAGGATGTTATTCAAACAATTTTTGGAATAGGGCGTTTTTGAAAAAAAATTTGAAATAGGGCGATCTTATTCTCAGCCGTCGATATGTACATGCATATGTATGTATGTATGTACATATATGTAAAACCCAGAATGCAATAAGAAATTTAATTTTAGCTTTAATTTTAGCTTATATGTCAAAACCTTTGCGCTAAATGCATATGTGAAAATACTTTACTACTTTTATTAACCTTTCGTATATTTTATTAACTATTATTACATATTGTCCGAATGCCATAAACACATATATGCATATGTACATAGTCGCGCAACGATATCGATGGTGCATTGGGAAAATACCAAGAAATTGCTGCAAGCGAACCAGAAATACCAGAATTGTGGAATAACATTGGATTATGTTTCTTTAAACAGAAACAACAAAAAATTATTGCGGTAAGTGAAATTGCATTGCTCGTGGTAAATGTGCTGGCGCTGTGTTTATAATAAGAAATATGGCCTGAAAACATATACATATCTAAGTGCATACAAGAGCTTAAAAGGCTTATAGCATGTCCAGTAGCAGCGTTGCCACTTAAAAAATTTTTAATTTACTAAAATGTAAAATAAAAGTAACCAAAACTAGAAACAAGTAACCAAAATAAATATATTGGACATTTCTGAATTCGCCACCGAGTCTACCTGTTAAATCTGCCTTGACGAAATGAACAGCTGATGGTTTGGCATTGCCGGACTTGTACTTGATACTTTCATGAAACGATAGCGAAATTCATAGATAATTTTCGTGAACAATTAAATTCATGAAAATTCGTTTATGCAGCGAAAATTCATGAAATGATTTCATGAATTTGCCAACGTATAAACGTAGTATAAAATAAATCAATTATTTTACATCGTTAAGCCTTAAACAGATCCGACCTCGAGCGAAATATCGCCCCGTCGTAGCGTTCTATCATAAGTTTAAAGTGGAAAGATTTTCACTTACCGCACATATTTTGCAATTTTATTAATGGTGGACCAACTCAAACATTATTTGGTAATTCAAAAAGTGAAATACGGCAAAAAAATTGGCCTAACAAATTCTATTCTTATGGTGTCAAATATACTACATATTATGTGCGAAGTACACTACTTCTTCTATTTTAATATTTTAGCATATTTTTATACAATTCTACTTTATTTGTAGGCAATTTCTTCGCTGCGTAAATCAATTTGGATTTCGCCGCTTAATTATAATGCTCTCTACAACCTGAGCTTAATTTATGTAACAGGTGAGTTTCAAATAAATATATTGCAATTTCATGTAATTATGTATGTACATATAATTTTTATATATATATACATATATATGTTTTTATATAGAAATCACAAATTTTTTCTTGGCAATATTTTTTTCTCGGCACTTTTAACACGTAAAAATGGCATGGTATGTCTGTACTGTGTGACATTTTTTAACAGATAGTAATGAACTTATGTACATATTTACATGTGACTGCTTACTTTTGTGTTGGCGTAAGTTTATTTTTAACAAGTAAGGAAGCCTAAGTTCGAGTGGAATCGAACATTAGATACTCAGCTGTATGCTTTCATTGTTTGTTTGCGTTTGATGGAAACACGGTGTACTTTATATAAAGCGAGTGCTGCATAAAGTGGGCGTAGCCACGCCCATTTTCAATATTTTTATCAGTCATCCAACTAAGCACATGAATATTATTCTTTGTGCAAAAATTCATTCCTTTATGACATCTAGTTACAAAGACGTCACGTTACACATTCCCAAAGACTGTTCCAGAAATATCTGTTAAAAAGTAGGCGTGGTCATAAACCGATTTGAATAAATTTTTGCGTGTCTATTAACACAATTTATAAAAGTGTATAAACCAAGTTTCGTCATAATATCTCAATTATTTGTCGAGTTATGGGCTCCGAAATCTCGTAGATTCCTTTGTCTAAAAAAGGCGGTGCCACGCCCATTTTCCAAAATTTTTATATTTTTTGTTTCCGGTCTATTGTAGAACTCATGCCACAAAATTTCAATGAATTATCTGTATATTTGACAAAGATATCGCTTAAAATGTTTTTATTAGGTCACTTTATAATACACATATATAAAAGTGGGCGTGGTCGTCAACCGATTTTGGCAATTTTTCGTCCAAACATATGCCTAAGTAAGTAAATCACGCGTACCAAATTTCATCGATATATCTTCAATGGTTTCTGAGTTATGGCATATAAAACTTACAGTGTTTAACCCTTAATAAGTGGGCGTGGCAACGCCCATTTTCTAAAATTTCGTCAAATTTCTTCATAGGGGCCTGAGCTCAACACGTGGGTAAAATTTCATCGCTCCAGCTATATTAGTGACTGAGATACCAAATATCCGTTTTTTTCTATATAGGAAAAGTGGGCGTGGTCATGGTCCGATTTCGCCCATTTTCAATACCAACCGTCCCAGTCTCGATACCAACTTGCATTTCAAATTTCATCAGAATATCTCAATTTTTGCGCGAGTTATAGTGTTTATAGACGGACGGACAGACGGACGGACGGACGGACGGACGGACATGGCTCAATCGATTTCTCTTTTCACCCTGATCATTTTGATATATATAAGTCTATATCTATCTCGATTATTTCATTCTGTTACAATCCACCTTTATGTGATTAAAACTATAATACTCTGTGTACTAGTACAGCTGAGTATAAAAATTATTAAACTGCCAGTTTTCACTCACTATATATATGTACATACATACATACAACGTCATAGACATTGGGTTTGTACGTGTGCGACGTTACGTATACGCAACATAAATCAAATAGTCCTACGTAATCTACAAAACATGTATTTTTTAAATGGCAAAATCAGGCAGTGGCAAATAAGAAGTGAACGCGATTTGTAAATTATATCCATACATACATATGTACATATGTATACATGAACATTTGAATTCAAAGTTATTTTAAGAATTATTTAAAAAAAAAACTCCGTTTGCCCTCTCTCTGCTCTCTGCTGACATACGTTTGCTTACATATACATATGTGTATGTATGTAGTTGAATAATTTCCCTGCAGCGAAAACGTGAACTGGTATGCAAGAAAACTAGTTGATCAACTGGTAGGAGATGGAAAAAAATATACCAGTTTGCTTTCTATTAGTTGTTCAACTGGTATGCAAAAGACAAATTGGATGTGTTTCCTCCGTTCGTCGATTTCACTACAGCTTTACATATTTCTACAATTCTCAAACGATTAGTGAAGCACTTGGTATAAAGAGTTTATTATGTTCATCTTCACTTATATGAACTGAAATGTTGCCCTCTGTCTGAATAAGTCCTAGGAAAATACTAGTTGACTACTTATGTTTTCCGATCCCTCAGGTTTTTTCATTTTTATTTATTTATTTTATTAAATATTTTTTTACATTTTAATAAAAAAAAAAATTAAATTAAAAAAAAAACTTTAGTCACCTGACTCCGACGTGATTCGAACTCGCGACCTGCTCGATTCGAAGCCAGACGCCTTTCCTATGCGCCATCGCACCACTTGTGTTGAGTATGTCAAAAGCTGCACTTCAACTGTATATCAGGGATGCCACTTAGAAAATTTGTTTCCTACCAAAAACCTACCAAAACGGCTTCGAGCCTACCAATTTAATTTTTTTTAATGTGAGATTTAATATATTCAACAAATTCATTTAGGGTAACTGTGCCAGTAACCGACCACCCTGCAGTTTACCGCTTAAAACAAAAAACTTTTTTTTTTTTTTTTTTGAATACTTTAGAGCGTTTTCACATTACTCGGTGCGGTATCGGATCGACATTTTTGGTTTTTACCGAAAGTATACCGAAACCTTACCGACCACATGTATTTCAATTGGCACTTTCACATTAGTGTTGCATACATGAAACCGGAGCGGATTAATTTCGGTATACCGCAACGCGGTAAGACCGGTCAGTAAAATTTGAGGAATTACTGCATACATTTTTGCGGCGTGATAAAAGAAGAAGAACAAAGTCAGTAAAAAACTCGTTTCGGTAATAAATGTAGCAAGTTATAATGTCTTCGTCTTCGCTAGAAGACATTATTGTTATTATTGAGTGATTTGTTGAAGTTAAAAATTTTGTTTTGCAAATTTCGATGTTTGTTTTCCTATTTTCTGCCGAGTACGCACCGAAAGTATTCCCACAAGTGTGAAAAACACAGCAACGCGGAATCGTTTCGGTAAGCTGAAAATACCGAGCAAAAAATGTCGATCCGATGTCGTACCGAGTAATGTGAAAAGGCCCTTAGTATTAAATTTAATATTATTTGTAAAAATTTCAATTAATTTTAGAATGAGCGATAAAAATGTAAAGGAAAAGAGAAGGAAGCAGTAGTTTCCAGATAAACAAAAACTTGAGTTCGCATTAAATGACATTCGGACCAGGTTGGATGGGTATTAGTGGCTGCTACCGCTCGTCCAGAGCGGAGGAAATCAGGATTTACATTTTGTGGAATAACATCTCAGGAATAATGAGGGCAAGCAACTGATCCTGAAGGAAACGTAAGAATATTTATCGAGGGAAATAGCGGACATTGTTTCCACTTGGTACAGCAAGCACATTTACTACCTAGGTAGGCCTGATGGTCTGTTGTGATACCACATGGAGCTCTTTATTACACACCATGTAGACGAACAACCTAGTTTGCTTCATATAGCATAAAATGTCAGATGCCTTTCTGTTTTCAATCTCCTCCAGTTGGGTCTGTGGGGGCAAGTGTACTTGAAGCTTAAAGAAAACGCTTCTATTTAGCAGAGTTTTGTGACAAAACTGATGTTAGTTGAAAGAAGGCAAAAACCTACCAAAATTCAAATCGTCCTACCAACCTACCAAAAGGAATAAAACCTACCAGTTTTGGTAGGAAAAGCCCAAAAGTGGCATCCCTGCTGTATATGTGAACTAACTTTTTTTATACCTTTCATGAGAATGAAATGGTATTATAACTTAGTGCCAAAAAATTTTTGTCGAAAGTACCAGAAGGAAGCGTAGGGGACCCACCAAAATATATACCGATATGATCAGAATCACGAGCTGAGTCGATTAAGCCATGTCCGTCTGTCCGTCGGTCCGTCTGTCCGTCTGTCCGTCCGTCCGTCTGTGTGAATGCAAACTAGTCCCTCAGTTTTTGAGATATCTGAATGAAATTCGGAATACAGGTATGTTGTTATATGCAGCTGATCATTTGTCGGAACCGGCCGAATCGGACCACTATAACATATAGAAAACAACCGATTATTCAGATATACATGAAATTTTTGGATGTAATTTGTGCATAACTTCCCCATTTAAACAGCTAAGGGCATGAAACTTTGAAGTAGACGTGCCCATTTTTGCCCAAACAAGGTTACCGAAAATTGTCAAGATCGGACCACTATAACATATAGTTTCACAACATCCGATTATTCAGATATACACATTTTGGTGTATAACTCCTCCATTTTAACAGCTAACGGCCTGAAATTTTGAAGTATTTGTACCCATATGGACCCAAACGGGATTGCCGAAAATTGTTAAGATCGGACCACTATAACCTATAGCTCCCCTACAACCGATTGTTCAGATAAACACATTTTGGTGTATAACTCCTCCATTTTAACAGCTAACGGCGTGAAATTTTTAAGGATTTGTACCCATATGGACCCAAACAGGGTTACCGAAAATTGTCAAGATCGGACCATTATAACATATAGCTCCCATACAACCGATTGTTCAGATATGGACATTTTGGTGTATAACTCCTCCATTTAAATAGCCAAGACACCATTTTTTCTAATAAATCTTTCCATAAATAACCCACAGAATTAAAATTATAAATTAAACTTAATCCGACTATGTACATACATAGGTAACTTTTCATTTCCCCACTCATGAAAGGTATGAAGTCTTCGGTACGGCCGAAGACAGCCGCGCTTTTACTTGTTTTGGTATGTGTTCGACTGGTATTTAACTGGTATGAGCTGATGCAGAGGAAGACAATTGCCATTTTGTAGGACATTAACACACGAAAAATACCAGATGTTTACATGGGAAATGTACACTCGGTCAAGTAGTTGACTGTTTACGGTATACTGGTATAATTCTAGTATGCAACTGGTTATTTTCGCTGCAGGGTTATTTACATCACATGGATAAAAGATGCATGTTTGCCTATACATATTTATGTGCTCATATGCAAGTAAAAGCCATTGTGGCAACCTTTTGTGGGATCAAAGTAAATGTTCAATTGCCTTTGCAAACTAAATAAAAAGCCGGCTTAAATTCATACATATCCTGTGCTTTGATGACATCTATCATTTCTATACACAACAATCGCACAATAGCTTGGCGTTTGAAGGTGTAGATGGGTAATAAATTTTAATAAATAATGGCAATTCACAATTCTCAGAGCTCTTAACAAGTGTGTAATATAATAGATTTTACCTTTCGTCCTTTTGGAAGTCGCATAGATTTTCAATCAAATTAAATTTCCATCATGCATATTTTTCAACAAATGCAGAAGTACCCAGCAAAAAATGTACGCCTTATTTCAAAATTATTACAGAAGATTTAAAGGCTTCCGAAATAAGGCCTGAAAATTATAAGGGTAGCAAATTTGTGTGGGCAAAGGCTTAAAATAAAGCTGATTTTCCTGTGTTGATGTCATCAGGTCATAAGAAATACTCTCTGCAAAATAATACTTTTTTAAGGGCCTTATTATGGCCTTTCTCTCTCTCTCTCTCTCTCTCACTCTCTCTCTCTCTCTCTCTCTCTTTGGGATATGTTAAAATGAAGTATTAAAACGTTTGGAGTAGAGAGAATGAGTGCGCAGTGAGTGTAAGTAATACACATGCAGAGCAGCAAGCAGCGCTTCCAGCGTATTCTAGTATAACAACCTAGCATTAGCTTAGGCTTATGAGTCTGTTTGCTGGGTACATATATATGTACATATAAACGCACCTATGTAAATATGTACATATGCTCAGAGTTGTTAAGGAATGCATTCCTTTCGCCCTTAATCGTGAATTAATTCAATACCAATTCCTTTTTGCTTTCCTGAATTGTAATTGCTTTTCCAATTCCTAGAAATGGAATTACAATTTTTTTCAATTCCTTTTGTGTACAAATAAAGTTTGAAATTGTTACTTTTGAACTTATAAAAAGGAAGTGGAAAAGAATGCATTCCATGGAATTGGGAATGCAGCAATTCCTTTTTCGGAATTATGAATTAAAATTTCAATTTCCCATTCCGGAATTGAGCAAAGGAATTGTATTCGTCTGGGCCCAATTCCGAGGAATTATAATTACGAAAGAAGTGATTACTTAACAAGTCTGCAAATACTGAAGGCATTAAGTTTCAAATATCTGTAAACTAATAATAAATAAGCAGCACATACATACATAATGTCGTTTAAACTTCATAACAGCCTGACCGACACTTGTGCCAAAAATGAGATTGGAGTGCCTGACGCCCGTCAACGCTCTATCTATCTGCACTATAATTTTGGTCTTTAGAAGCTTTATATTTCCCTCTAATGTCATTTTGAGCTCTGAAGTCGCAGAGCTGGGCATCAGGAATTCAGGGTTGACGAAATTTTCTTTTGCTCAAGTAACGGTTAGGCAAAAAGTTAGGTTGTAAAAATATCACTTAGGTGGTTCTGTAGTTTAAACGACGATATATGCATACAAGTCGTAACTAATTAATTTAACACTTGAATTTTTATCATTTTGACTCTTAAAACACATGAATCAGAGGTAAACTAAGGCAAAAGAGCACTGGAAATAATAATCAACAATCAAGCCATGAAATATGCAACAACTTCTATATGTACATATGTATCATTGTATATGTGTTAACATTCCATACATACATATGTATATGAAGGCATTCGAATTTTTTTTCTTTTGCAAGAATTGGATCCCCATTATCCATTTTACTCTGAAATTTAGTAAGATAATAACCATCTGATTTTATTTTTATTGCTATAGTTGAAACTAATCTATGTATGTAGTATGTATGTAGTATGAATGTGATTTCACATTAAGTGTTTTTATTTGCACTTCCTGCGTTGCAAATTAATTTACATAAGTACATACATATGTAGACAAATATACATTTGCGCATATTTATTTACGTACATATTTATATGTATTTACACTATTGTGTCTTTTAAACTTTTATTCCAACCTGCATTGTTATTTCTTTACTCTTTCCATGATTTTTTGTTTTGTTGGATGATGCGACTGGCAGCACAACAATACGCGAGTGCCTTTCACACGCTTGCCGCGGCCATTAACTTGCGCAAGGACAGCGCTGAATGCTACATGCTACTCGGAAGTAAGTAAATGCATACATACCCTGTAGGGAAAATCTCTAGTTCTGAACTAGGTCGCTTCTAGTGCTTTTTTCGACACTACTAGCGCGAGCTAAATCTCTTTTGCATGTTATCAACTGGCGAATTTAACACGGCGAAGTCCTAGGCGGTGTCAATTGTCACTCTAGTACTAAATTCTACAGTTACATTGGCACAATTTCGATAGTTCTGAACTAGCTACAAGTACCTACAAATTCTACAGTTTTACATCTGCCGCTTAAGTGCAGCCTTTGACACAATTCATGCAAGTGGCGCGATGGCTGACTGGTTAATGCATGTGCCTTTCAATCTGAGGGGCGCGGGTTCGAATCCTGTCGGTGTCAAGGTGGATGATAATTTTTTTTTTATTTTTTTTTAATTAATATTTTTTTATTTATTTATTTAATAAAAATTTACAATAATATTTAAAAAGTAATAAAATAAAAAAAATTAAAAATAAGCTTGAGGGATCGGAAAAGCATAATTAGGGGAACATTTCATTTCATACCAGATGCAAATAGAAAACTCTTTATATAGAATGCTTCACAAAACATCTGAGAATTGCAGAAATATACAAAGCCGACGGCAATTGAACGAACGAAAAATTTTCATAGAATTTTTGTCACATCGAAATTGCATACAAATCAAAGTGTGTCTTATAATAGTCACTCAATTTCTGAACTGGTGAGGGTCTAACTACAATTGATCTAGTTCCCTTTTGACACCTTTTCGCTAGTTCGGAACTAGGAATCTTGCTCACTAGTTATTGAGTTCCCTGCAGGGTGCTGACATGCCGTGCATATATATAAACATACATACTTACATATGTATATGTACATACCCTGCAAAAAATGCGATTAAGCAGGGACGTGTCCGGGATCAATCGCAAGGGAGAATGCGACTAATACAATTTTACATCCCTTTATATGGAGCAAATTGATCGCATTTGTTTGAGCATATTCTATGAAGAGACTAATTATTCAATTTGTTATCCCGAACGGGTACAAATGTAGATCAATCGGTTTTATCTCGAACGGGTACAAATGTAGATCAATCGGTTTTATCTCGAACGGGTACAAATTTAGATTAATCGTCTTCATCCAAAGTTGTATGGTTTGTGGGAAAATGTCTAAAAATTATAAATTGTTATATATAAGTATGTATTAGAAGAAGGTTTATTCGATTAGCTTTCATCTTGTAGTCAAATTTTAAAAAAAAATTAAGTATTTGCTCCAAATATTTTAAGTTTTGAGAATGTATTATGCGAGTGTAAAAGACATGTGAAGAATTTTTTCAAAGTTATTAGCCAAGGTTATTTTTTATAATAATAATATAATACAATGGCGCTATTATAACTCTGACGAGTTTTATGGCCGAGCTTCTCTCCCAATTCGAGGTGTGCTCCTTTTTGTTTTTCCTTTTTGGACCTACATTTTTATGCCGGCTCCGAACGGCGAATGCATTTTTTGTGGGAAGCTTTTTCATGGCAGAAATACTCTCGGAGGGTATGCCGCCCACTGCCGGGAGGTGACCGCTGCTCTTAAAAAACCCAATAATTGGATCTTTACTAATTAGAAAAATTTTTTTGGTGTTTGCTGGGACTGGGGTTTGAACCCGAGACCTCTTGCATAGCAGGCTAGCACTCTCCCCACTGCACCACAGCGGCCACTGGTTATTTTTTATAACAATCTTTAAAAATTATAAATGCTCATGCCTATTTAAATAAAGATTATACAATAAGTTTTACTTTTGTAAAAAAAATCTATTCAATAAATTAAATTTTTTCACATAGTCAGTATAGAGTGTATAATTGTAATTGATTTTTTAATGGATATTTTTGGCAATATTTTGTTAAAATTATTATTCATCATTGTTATTAAAAGAAATGGTGGTCAATTAGTTTTTTTTTTTTTACCTATTGATATAATTTTTTTTTAAATACATTGAATATTTTTGTAAAATTTATACATTTACAATCTAGATTTGTACCCGTTCGGGATGAAAGTGATTAATCTACATTTATACCCTTTCGGGAAGTATTGGTCTACAATTAGTCTACATTTATACTCGTACGGGAACAATAAGGGACTATTTGTGGACCGATTGTTCCCGAAAGAGATGATTCCGGGACAAATCTCTATCGGGATTAATCGCACGTTTTTTTGCAGGGTATATATAGGAAAAACGTACATACATAAGTTTATGCATTTTTGTATGATTTGTACTTTTAAGATTGCATGTACATACATACATACCCCCGTAAGCGAAATGCAAGCTAGGGCAAAGAAACTTTAGTTCCGTCCTCACAGTTCAAGCCTTTATGAAATTTCGCAGGCAAACACATATGTATGTACTTATGCACTTATGTTTTGGAGCTGTCGGCACGGAATATTTTGACACCTAAACGCCTTTTGTATAAAAATAAAGAATCTAGTTGAATATATTTGCTTATATTTATGATTAAAATTCTTTGACATCCGATAAAACCTCCGTAGGTACTTTTCAGAGCTTAACTAATAAAATTTAATTTAATAAAAAACTTTTACATAACAAATTAACCCTTAAATCACAAACAGTATCGAAATGGTCGTAACTATTAACCAGAAAATGTCGTGATTAAACTGCGTACCCTGCTGGGTTTGACCTTTTGTCTAAGCTATGTAGGTATGTACCAACATACATACTTATTTATAATTATCATAACAATCAACGACAGCCACAATAGCTGAAATGGACGTACATATATATGTACATTAGGGTGGTCCCCAAATGTATGGAGTCAAATTTTACAGTGTTTAAAAAACTGCAGCGGAATTAGCAAAAGTCGTGAAATGTTTGATTTTATTTGATTTTGATATTTGTCGCTTTTTAAAATGACGATTTTGCCTGATTTTGATTTTGCGCTGATTTCATATTGCTCAAAATCAAAAGCGGCCTGATTTCAAAATGAACAATTTTACCTGATTTTGATTTTGTGCTGATTTCATATTGCTCAAAATTAAAAGCGGCCTGATTTCAAAATGAACAATTTTGCCTGATTTTCATTTTGTGCTGATTTCATATTGCTCACAATCAAAAGCGGCCTGATTTCAAAATGAACGATTTTACCTGATTTTCATTTTGTGCTAATTTTGATTTTGCGCTGATTTCATATTGCTCAAAATCAAAGGCGGCCTGATTTCAAAATGAACCATTTTGCCTGATTTTCATTTTGTACTAATTTTGATTTTGTGCTGATTTCATATTGCTAAAATCAAAAGCAGCCAAATATCAAAATCAATGCTTTCACAGTTTTGCTATTTACGCTTACATGCGCATACTCGTACATACATATCGTCGTTTAAAGTGCATTTTTGCGTAAGAGGTATTTTCATTTTCGAGTAGCGGACATTGGTTGAATTTTACAGGAGAGCAAAAAAACTGTTTCATTTCAAAACCGTTACTTCTTTCTGCGTACAAACTTAAATTTAAATAGTTACGTAGATCAGTTTGTTAGCTAAAACATCAACTTAGTGTAGAAAAAGAAACAAATTGAATTATTAGGACTCTTTTTATACTCAGCTGTACTAGTACACAGAGTATTATAATTTTGATTTCATAACGGTGGATTGTAACATAATGAAATAATCGAGATAGATATGGACTTATATATATCAAAATGATCAGGGTGAAAAGAGAAATCGATTGAGCCATGTCCGTCCGTCCGTCCGTCCGTCCGTCCGTCCGTCCGTCCGTCCGTCCGTCCGTCCGTCCGTCCGTACGCAGGATAACTCGCGTAAAAATTGAGATATTTTGATGAAATTTGAAATGCAAGTTGGTATCGAGACTGGGACGGTTGGTATTGAAAATGGGCGAAATCGGACCATGACCACGCCCACTTTTCCTATATAGAAAAAATCGGAAATTTGGTATCTCAGCCACTAATATAGCTAGAGTGATAAAATTTTACCCACGTATTGAGCTCAGGCCCTTATGAAGAAATTTGTTGAAGTTTTGGAAAATGGGCGGTGCCACGCCCACTTATTAAGGGTCAAACATTGAAAGTTTTATATGTCATAACTCAGAAACCGTTGAAGATATATCGATGAAATTTGGTATGCGTAATTTGCTTACCTAGACAAATGTTTTGGCGAAAAATTATCAAAATCGGTTGACGGCCACGCCCACTTTTATATATGGGAACTATAAAGGGGCCTAATAAAAACATTTTAAGCGATATCTCTGTCAAATATAAAGATCTATCACTGAAATTTTGTGGCAGGAGACCAACTAGGGAAATAAAACAAAAATTATAAAAATTTTGGAAAATGGGCGGTGCCACGCCCACTTATTAAGGGGCAAATATTGAAAGTTTTATAAGCCATAACTCAGAAACCGTTAAAGATATATCGATGAAATTTGGTACGCGTGATATATTTACTTAGCCAAATGTGTGGACGAAAGATTACCAAAATCGGTTGACGACCACGCCCACTTTTATATATGGGTATTATAAAGTGACCTAATAAAAACATTTTAAGCGATATCTCTGTCAAATATAAAGATCTATCACTGAAATTTTGTGACATGAGTTCTACAATAGACCGGAAACAAAAAATAAAAAAGTTTGGAAAATGGGCGTGGCACCGCCTCTTTTTATACAAAGGAATCTACGTGCCTATTACTCGACAAATAACTGAGATATTATGACGAAACTTGGTTTATACACTTTTATAACATGTGTTAGTTGGCCGCTGTGGTGCAGTGGGCAGAGTGCTCGCCTGCTATGCCAGAGGTCTCGGGTTCAAACCACGGTCCGAGCCAAACAAATTTTTCTAATTAGTAAAAATCCAATTATTGGGTTTTTTAAGAGCAGCGGTCACCTCTCGGCAGTGGGCGGCATACCCTCCGAGAGTATTTCTGCCATGAAAAAGCTTCTCACAAAAAATGCATTCGCCGTTCGGAGCCGGCATAAAACTGTAGGTCCACCCAATTAGTAGGAAAAAACAAAAAGGAGCACACCTCGAATTGGGAGAGAAGCTCGGGTAACTAAAAGTCATAGAGGGATGCAATTTTGCACTAACAATAATATTTATATGCTTATTTGGATGATTGATACAAATTTTGAAAATGGGCGTGGCTGCGCCCTGTTTATGCAGCACTCGTGTCATATAAAATACACCCTATATCGAACAAACGCAAACAAACAATGAAAGCATACAGCTGAGTATCTAATGTTCGATTCTACTCGAACTTAGGCTTCCTTACTTGTTTTCATGTGCGGTTGTGCAATTTTTATTTGGCACAAAAATCACGCACAAGCGGTTATGAAATGGCAAAATGTTCAATATAATTCTTTTTTTTAGTATTTTATAAAGAAAAAAAGTAACAAAACTTAAACTTATATTAAATTTAAAGCTAAAATTAATATTTTTAATTAAGAAAACGTAATTTTGTTTACACATTGCTGGAGAAGTCGTAAGGTAAATGTGGTAAATTGTCATAAAAGCTATGACAATCGTAGGGCATCACTTGTTTTAAGTATTTTAAATCTTGATATTTACTTTTTGCAATTTTGAGGTGACTTGTGGATTGGATTACGAACATCCGTGTTCTATCTGGTTTATAACCTGACTTGAATGTCTTATAAATTTTCGCATAAGAATCATGGCCTACAAAAAACATGTTTTTATCGCAATATAATAAATTAATTTTTATACACAGCTGTAATAATACACAGATTTAAATATTTTTATGAAATTTCGTATACAGGCATATCTATATGTTTGTTTTCTCGTTTTTGGGAATAAAATTGAATAAGACAAAATTTCATTGTAGTTTTTCAATGCAAATTGACTAAAATTTTAAGGTTTTATTGAAACAAAAAAAAAACGTCCAGGAATTATAATTTTTCAGAAATTAGAATCACCCTAAAAACAAAGTGGTTCTAATTTGTGAGCGTCTACTGTACCACGATAGAGAGAAGACCATAAACAGAAAAATTTTGGAAAATGGGCGTGGCACCGCCTCTTATTAGCAAAGGAATCTACGAGATTTCGGAGCCCATAACTCGACAAATAATTGAGATATTATGACGAAAATTGGTGGACTTATTTCTACCACTTGCGGTAGTATATGTGCAAAATTTTAGTGAAATCAGTTTATGACCACGCCTACTTTTTAGTAAAAATATTTCTTGAATGCCCTTCAGAAATTTGTAACGTGACATCTCTGTAAATAAAAGTCATAAAGGGATGAAATTTTATAATAACAAGAATATTTATACGTTTAGTCGGATTATTGATACGAATTTTCAAAATGGGCGTGGCTGCGCCCACTTTATGCGGCACGGGCTTTATATAGATTGCACCGTGTTTCCAGCAAACAAAAAACTATGAAAGCTTACAATATTTGGCTCCACTCGAACTGAGGCTTCCTTTCTTGTTTTGTTTTTTTAATTTGTGATACCTTTAGTCATAATTTGGTTGGGAAAATTGTAAAGATTGTAGCAAAAAAACGTAGTATCAGAGCTTACCAATTAGCAACTTCATTTAATTTGTTTAAAATAATACCTGCTTGATATTTACCTGACATTATTTGTTTAAAATATTTAACTTTTGCTCCCTTTCATATAAATTCGTCCTTTAATTTATTTATCTAATAACATATAACTTCGCTTGTATGAATGAACTGAAATCATACGCGGTAATGCTGCCAAAGTTTAACAATACTCTTCATAAGCGATTATTATGCGTTTTTGTTGTTAGAATTGCAAAGTTTTGGTATGGATCGATAGAGCTGATCGTCAGGAACTCAGGGTTGGAAAATCTCATTTTTGGCAAAAATGTCCCTTACTCGAAAATGAAAATACCTCTTACGCAAAAATGCACTTTAAACGACGATATGTATGTATATAAACGTAATACAGATGGTAAGAAATTATGTACATACACACATGTGTTCATGTAAGCATAAATAGCAAAACTGTGAGAGCATTGATTTCGATATTTTGCTGCTTTTGATTTTAGCAATATGAAATCAGCACAAAATCAAAATTAGCACAAAATGAAAATCAGGCAAAATCGCTAATTTTGATATTTGGTTGCTTTTGATTTTGAGCAATATGAAATCAGCGCAAAATCAAAATCAGGCAAAATCGTTCATTTTGAAATCAGGCCGCTTTTGATTTTGAGCAATATGAAATCAGCGCAAAATCAAAATCAGACAAAATCGTTCATTTTCATATTTTTTCATATTGATTAACTGCGACTTCTGACTTTTTAAAAGCGCAATCAAAATCAAAATCAACATAAATGAAACTTATGCCAGTTTTTTAAACACTGAAATTTTATACAGGGATGCACATTAACGTTATTTTTTATCAATAACAGAAAAAAAAATTTTGTTTTCAATTCAACTTTGAAATATTTTGACGTTAAATGCTTCACAAAAAAATACTGTTTTTATAATTACAAAAAAAAAATTAACAAAAATATTTCGTTTTGTTGATTATCAAAAAACAAATATTGAAAAAATTTCGTTTCGGTAGCCAACAAAAAAATTTATCAAAAAAAATAACGTTAATAGAAAAATAATAAAATTCAAAGTAGCCGTAAACCGGAAACAATTTTTTATTATTATTTTGTTTTTGATGATCAACGAAACTGATGGCTGAGAATAATATCGCCCTATTTCAAAAATGGTTTCAAAAATGGCCTATTCCAAAAATTTTTTGAATAACGTCCTATTTTAGATTTTGCTTCAAAAACGCCCTATTTCAGAATTTGTTTCAATAACATCCTATTTCAAACAATTATTCAAAAACGTCCTATTTCAGAGAAATGTATATGGAATTATCTCTGAAATAGGGCATTTTTGAAGCAAAAACTGAAATAGAACGTTATTGAAATAATTTTTCAAATAGGGCGTTTTTGAAGCAAAATCTGAAATAGGACGTTATTGAAACAATTTTTCAAAAAGAGCGTTTTTGGAATAATTTTTAAAATAGGGCGATCTTATTCTCAGCCGTCGATTTGATATTCAACCAAACAAATTTTTTTTGTTAATTTTTATTTGATATTCAACCAAACAAAATTTTTTTTGTTGATATCGTTGTGCAGCCTTTATTTATACCATATTTCTTCAAACTCAATGGAGACTCCAAAAATTATATCTAATTTTTGTTATATCTAATGCCAATAATTGACAGTCCTTCACTCAGTGATACCAAATATAAATTTTAGTCCCTATCCGCGATGTTTAAGGGGTGTCGCATAGGGGTCAAAGTTCATATTACTATGTATGGATGACCCCTGTGCGACATCCCTTAAACGTCTCCAATCAGGCCAACATTTATATTTAATATCTCTGAGTGGAGTACTATCGATTTCGGAAATTAAATATATAAAAAAATTTATTTAATTTTTGAATCCCCATAGAGTTTTCTAAACTTTGGCCCCCATACGACACCCTTTAACCATCTTCGATCGCGACCAAAATTTATATGTGATATCTTTGACTGCTGTTACCTATATAGGGGGTGAGACCGCAGAAAATCGCTAATTTGATTTTTTAAGGACCACCTTAATATACATACACATACAAATGTAAACTTTCATTCTTCTGCATAATTATTATAATAACTCATGACCACAACCGCTAAGCGGAAATCCGTTAGCCTACATTTATGCTGCATACATACATCTTAGTACATACATAAGTGCTAATTGCAACGAAGGAATTAGCCTGGCAGTGCCCACTAAAAGTTTTGTTTCCGTCTTTTGTACAAAGTTTGCACTTAAGTTGGCAGCAAAGTGCTGTGTGCTGAGTGAAAGTTTGAATAATGGCACAATGCGCTGTGGAAGTCGCAAGAAAGGAAAACAAACTTTTTGACTGCAACATTTTGCGATTTGCCCTTTAGCTTTGTTTTACTTATTTGAGTGCCTACAAAAGCAAAGGAAGGAAATTATAAAGAAGATATTGTTTAGAAAATTTAAACGGAAGGGATTTTGAGAAAGTTTGATATAAGTAAATCCATTTTTTAATGAAAATTAATAGGGCAAAAGGATGAAACAATTCGTTGAATTGGATAAGAAGTTAAACTACATAAATTACCTATAAATAGAAATCATATAAAAACTATTTATGTAATTAATTAAAGCAACTACACAAAATTCTCAGTCAAAAACATCGCTATCGGAATGGCAAAAAAATTACTTTTAATCGCCGTTTAACCATTGAATGTCGGATCAACCGTTTGTTTTTAGTGTGTTTTTATTTTAAAAATGTTCATTGTAAAATTTTTAAATCAAGAAAAACATTTTAAATTTAAAAATGTTTATTTTTATTTTAAGCACTATGAGAAAAAAAAGCTGCAGTGTTCTGTATATCATTTTCTCTTCCGGATTCGAAATTGTATCCAACGGCATTCTCTTCATCTTCTCTCAATCCGAGTCCCAACTACAAAAATATAGCCTCCGCTTGTTCTCCTCTTCTTTTCTACTTCGCCCTAACTGTTTGCTATCTTTATTTCTTATTCGCCTTATTCTCCTTTTTTTTTTATTTTATATTCTCCTCCGGATTCGAACCATAACATCAATCTGAAATTCAATCCAACGCCATCACATAGTGGAACATTAAACATTATATTGAATTGTAGTAACCTATTTATCAGGGACGTAACGGTTATAAGATAAATGGGGTAAAAGTCATATTTAACCATTATCATGAGAAAAAAAATTTTTGGTCCTTAATAACCATTATAAAAACCAAAAAACCGTTTTGGGCCTGAATAACCGTTATGGCAACCAAAAAAGTGTTTTGGACTTGAATAACCGTTATGGCAACCAAAAAACTGTTTTGGGCCTGAATAACCATTATTCAGATTTTTATTTTTTTTTGGTCAGCAATAAAAATCAAGCCTATTTATTTGTCAATATTTCTGGACGATATTGGTATCAAATGAAAGGTGTTGAGCAGGGATTGTAGCTCTGATTACTTCTTTTAATTTTATACCAATATTGCTTAAAACATGCCAGGGCATCCGGGTCAACTTTTTCACCCATAACTGGGAACCCGACCTACGAATCTTAACAAATACACTTCTATGTAAAATCCCTGCTCAACACCTTTCATTTGATACCGATATCGTCCAGAAATATTGACAAATAAATAGGCTTGATTTTTATTGCTGACCAAAAAAGAATAAAAATCTGAATAACGGTTATTCAGGCCCAAAACAGTTTTTTGGTTGCCATAACGGTTATTCAAGCCCAAAACACTTTTTTGGTTGCCATAACGGTTATTCAGGCCCAAAACGGTTTTTTGGTTTTTATAATGGTTATTAAGGACCAAAAGAAGATAAAGGTTATTTTTGCGTAACCTTTTCACCACACAAAAAAAATAACCGTTATATTCGGTCCCTGCTATTTATATTTCCCTTTTCCTAAAAAAGAATCCATGAATTATATGAATCATTATAAAAATAAAATTAAAAAAATCGATTCTCATTATTGTTTTTGTTGGATTTCCCACAAAAAAATTTTGAACAAAGAGCGAGTTTTTGGCAACATTCATTTTCATTTTTAATTTAAAAATTTTCATTGTTAAAATAAAAATGGTTTGGTTTAAAATGTGCATTATGGAAACAAAAATTTTATTTTTGATTTTAAAATGCTGTTTTTCCCTGAGCGTAAAAACAAAGTAGTAAGAGTTTTTGCTTTGCTGTTTGTATATTTTCCTTTGCCGATTAATCTAGTTAATGTTAGACTTTTCGTTTAGAAATACCAAGCGAGGTCACATCATTATCCACCAGATTTTTCAAACGCTGTGGAGGACTCCCAATTTCTCTGCTGCTGCTGGTGGCTATCAATAGATACATTTTCTGGGTTGTAGCATCTTCATTCATTCGCATAACATGAGCTAGCCAGCCACCCGTAAAGCTCGTACAGCTGCCCACGCGCATAGGTCGCCCACGCGCAAAGCTCCATAAATATTCCGAAGAATTTTTTTTCCGCACTGAGCCTTTGTGTGATGACAGAAAGTATGTTGCCTTGTCCTCGTTGACCGTCAAACTCATTTTCCTAAGATCTAGTTCCTGAGTGATTTAAGTTCTACTGCTAAATTATTGTCTCCAGTATAATGAATTTCTTGTGAGAAGCTTTTTCCATGGCAGTAATACATTTGGATCGTATAGCGCCCATGGCCAAGGCGTGACCGTTATTGTTTGAAAACCCCAATACATACATACATAATTGGTTTTAATTACATACAAAGAAAATTATTTAAATTTTTGGCGTTAGCTCCGGCTCAACTGGAACCCTGGGCCTCTGGCATGGCAGGCCAAAGCTCTACTTATTATAACATTTGGCGTTTTCGATTCGCCATCGAACAAGCGAGGTCGGATCGAACAAAAATGTTCGAACCCATAATGAGTAGTAGCCATACTCGCTAGCTGGTCGATAAAATTTTCGCTCTGCTCGCTACCATTCTCATATAAATTTGACAGATAGGAATTTATAGCGAGCAGAGAAATTGTGAATCGAAAACGGCTATTATTCCCTCTTATCCATATGATCTCCATTAAAACCAACATATTTTGAACAAAAATACTTTTTAATTACAAATTTTCATTCTCTAGTTGTCAATATGTATATTTTTCTTTGAAAGCTATACCTACTAACTTTTCTATTTCAACTCGCTATTTAATACAAAAACAAAATGGAAATCACCTTCGTACATAAAACAAACCGAACCAAACCAAAGTCTGCCTGCGTAAATTGGATGATGGTGAGAATGCTTTTAAGGCTTTTCAGCGTTCAATTGAAATACAACTACAACAACAGCAGCAACAAAAGGATAGTGTACGTAATCCGTTGGTACATTTAAATTTTGCGCTTTTCTGCTACGAAACCGGGCGCATCGCATTGGCGACGGAACAATTTACATGCTTTGTTAGTTCATCACAGGATTTGCTGCTACCAACCGAAGTAAGTTTGACACAATTACAAAGAGCACAATGGATATATGCAGTGAGGAATTGGCGTTGATCATTTGTGTAATTTGTTTTTGTGCCGTTGTAATAAAAGTTGATAGAGTTGATGTGTTTGCAAAAATACATACATACATACCCATGTGTAGATATCAATTGATATATGTGAATGTGAGTGGTTGTCATTTTCATGCACATACGAGTATTCTGTTTTAAATTCATTTGGATGTTCAGTTGCTTTTATTCTGCTGGTAATCACTTGTAGAAGCTTTAACTGAAATTGACAGCTGTTTTAATGTGTAGTTAGATAGTAGATAGTATAACTTTTCGTTTTCGTAGTTAATTGAAGTTTTTATAATTGGTATTTGCACATACTATTGTGTAAATAGTTCTGTTACATAGTATACATACTTATATGTATTAAGAAATGCCTAGTTAACACACTTGTACCGGTACACTAGCGCAACAACCTAGCTACCCATGGAATATCTCTCTCTCTCTCTCTTTGAATCTTTATTGAACGACGGACGGTAATATTATGTCCATACTTGCCAAATTAAGCTTTACTTTGCATAACTGAACTTGGCGTTTAGATATACATATTAGAGATGGCCGATCCAGTGACTTTTGAGGAACGGAGTGATTCGTGACTGTGACTTTTCAGTCAGCGTGATTTTTTTCAGTGACAGTGACTTTTAACGTTCCTGCAGGAACCGGCACTTTTATCTTTTTTTTTAATAAAAATAAACAAATGTTTTTAATTGGATTGTATTTTTCAAGTCACTCAGGGATAAAGCCAGCTAAATTTAAGTCTAGCAGGATTGAAACAAGCCGAACACGTCATGAAAGTCTGTCAACCTTGAAAATGCTAAAATCAAGAATGTATTCCTTTTTTTAGAACAAATTTTTTTATAAATACTATACCAAGAGTGTTCAGTTTTGAAAAAAGCTTATGTAAACTTATTTTGAGCACAACCGATGACTGCTTCAAATCTGTCCAATCTCATTTTAAGAATGTTTATACTTATATTGAGAATTTAATTGTAAGGTCAAGAATATTATATTTAAATTAAATTTTTTCAGTTTTTTATCTTGTTTTAAGCTTGTGAAAATTTAAAATTAATTTATTTTCTTTAATTTCTGTAACTCTTCAATCAAGTATGACACAGCTTGAATTTAGTCCGCAACTTTTCTCTGAGTGTAATAATAACTAAATTTGTCCAGATACTTTATTAGTCTGAAATAAAAGTTTTTCCTAAAGGCCCTTGACAACTTACAATCTGGATTGTCCAGTTTGAGTGTTTTTTTGAGCGAGTTAGTCAAATTTGAGTTTTTTTTGTGTTTTAGTGTAATCGGCAGCCATCGTGCTACACGTACTTGTTGTCGGCTCGCTGACGGCTCGCGGCGACGAAAATCAAAAATTTTTGATATTTGCGTCAATCCCCCGACACTCACGCATATACACTTCCTCTCAATCCAGATTGTAAGTTGCCAAGAGTCTTAATCAAACAAAACAAAAATTGGTATCAAATAAAAAATATTTGCATTTTACTTAGTTCCCTAAAAATACTTTTGAAAATCTTTAACAAAATCAGTTGAAATCAATAATTGAGTGGGTAGAGATTCGTACCGAGAATATTGTATTTTTCTCGTTTTTTGGAGTGCCATTTATACGGTTTGTTGCGAAAAGGCACTATACGAGCTGTAATTACATTCCATCGAACCGAGACTGTGTCACCGTGATTTCATGAAATCCGTCACTGCCGTGACTAGTGATTTTTAAGGAACGTTGACATAGTCACAGGGAGGCAAATATTTGCCAACTCTAATATAAGTATATGCAATTAAATTAATAGATAGATACACTTTCGGTACGCTCCAAAGTAGAAGCGAAGAAAAGGCATGTATGAACATAGCATTAACCTATGTGGCATTGTGGATAAGTGTCGGTGCTCATGTGCCATGTAATGTATGTTTTCAAATTGCTTAAAGTCCTAATTGCCTGTCATTCATGTTGTAGAAAATATCTGGTTATTTGTAATGTTATTTAGCCGATTTAATATTTGAATGGAACTCCTTTTAGTGTTTTCACATATCGCTGTACCATAGGAAAACAAGCAATTTAAAAATTCTGTACGAAAACTAGCAGTTTCGACTTTTGGCTGACGAAAACTAGCAAAAGTTGTACATTGTTTTCGTTTCATAACCACCTAAGTGAAAATGTCATAACCGCCTAACCGACACTTGTGCCAAAATGATGCCATATCCAACACTTTACTTTAGCTCTATGTTTCCTTCTAATGTCATTTTGGAATTTAAAGTCGTAGTGCTGATTGCTCGGAATTTTGGGTTGGCAAATATTATTCATGACGCTATGAAGTTTAAACAAACTGGTAAATGTTTGAAATTCTGATAAGAAAAGACGTTACAGTTTGTTTGCACAGCCGCATAGTGTGGTAAATGATGGCGGTTTTGGAGATCAATTAGTACATACGTAGATACATGGATAGCATCGTACCCAGCAAACACAGTCTCTAACGTTAGAAATTTTGTCGAGATTACCTTAGATAACTAGTGTAATTCTCTATATATTCTCAAATCGCTAACTAGGGTTGAAAACTACAAATCTCCCCAAATCTCACGCCTTTTATCAATTCTCAATATATTTCTGTGATATATTGAATATACATACATATATTGAAATTAGATACTAAAAAATGGTAAAGTTAATATCACCGTAGTACAATGTTTTCCATTAAAAAGTACAAGAAGTACCTTTAATTTAAATAATAAGACTGAATTTTGTTTAAATTTCAGTTCTTATAAATGTGGTAAACATATACATGTCAATATATATAATCATATGCAATTTAGGCACATATTGCGTTAATAAAATCTAAACAATGAAAAAATCATGTAAAAGGAGATAAAGCTTTGTTTTTCATTTCAATTGGAAGTATTTGCAAATTCTGATTAGAATCTCATTAGAGAACTACATTAGAATTCGATTCGAGAATTATAATTTTCTCGATTTGAGAATTAGGTATCTACCCTTTTCTTTGAGAACGCTATGATTCTCGATAGATTTTCGAGTCGTCCTCTAACGTTAGAGGTTTGAGAATGAGGCTAGTTCTCGAGTCATTCTCAAATCGATAACTAACCTCAGTGTTTGTTGGGTATATGTATATGAAAACTATAAAGTTTCATGCTTTTATGTGACCAAATGAAATATCCAAATTTGCGCCGCTACATACTTCCGCAATTAAAAGGCAACACACTCACTGGACATGAACAGGCAACATACATATCGAGCTCGAACCGCCATAAAAGTGTATCCAACAAAATGTAAATTTTACAGGAGAAGGGTTTTTTTTTTTTTTTAATTTTCCTTGCATACGTTTTGTATGCAGCCTTAAAATTTATTTAGTTTCTAACTTCGGAACGGCATATTTTACTGCTTACAAATTTTGTGAATTGATGCATGTGATAAAAAATTATTGATTTCAAAAAAAAGCTGAAATGGATAATTTCCTTGGATACACTTTCACGGCGGTTAGGGCTCGATATATGTACATATATATATTAGCAACTTTTCATTGAAAGTGCGCTATATATTTTTGCAGATGATTTTTTTGCTCTTTTTTTGAGCATGAAATCACTTTAGCTTTTGAAGTAGCATCATAACTAAGAATATCTCAGTTCTATCAATTTCTTGCTCTTTCTCTTATACTTTCACTTGTTTCTGCTCTTCTTTTATTTCCTTCCATTTCACATTCAATTTTTACAGTATAAATTCCAAGCAACAAAGTTGAAATCGTTACTGAAAATATCAACAAGTAACACTTTAACCTCCACATCAATTGATGTTGAATGTGAACTCGCTAATCAGCAGCCAACAACTATGGGCAACAGCAACAACAATCGCAATCGCAACCGCAGTAACAGCCAAAAGGATAATAGTAAAAAGATCAGCAAGAACAGCAACAACAACAACAATAACAAAAGCAATGACGACATTTATGGCATTTATGGTCTGAAACGGCAAACATTTGGAGATAATAAAGACTTGCATAATAGAACCGCAACTTCAGAAGCGACAGCTGCAGCAACAGCAACTATGCCAGCCCCCGCGGAAATGCCATTCGAGGTGAATGCTGTGGTCAATGCTTGACGACATAAGTGACCTGTTGACAGTGAACTTTTAACAAAATCGGCTGCAAATATAGAAATCTCCAGTATGAACGGCATCAATCAAAAGCACAACCACAAAAACAATAACAAGACCAATAGCGACAACAACAACAACAACAGCGACAACGACAACAGCAACAACAACAACAATAACAACAACAATAACAACAACAATAACAACGACCACGATGAGATTAATATGAACACTCAAATGTCTGGTAAAGACAATATAGCAAAAGCTTTTTTAAACGAAGAGAAGCAAGTGGCAGTCGACGGAAATATTATCGACAGCAATCGACGTAATCGCAGTAGTAGTGCGGACAGCGGTTGTCATTATTGCAGTTGCATGCCACTGGCAACTTGGCAAACATAGTAGATAGTTGTGGGCAACAAGAAGTTCAGAGTGTAAAAGACGGAAGGAGGCGAATTGAGGATAATGTGTAAAAGGAAGCACACGTAATATAATTTTAAGCTAACGCTGCCGCAACGAGAGGAAAAGTGGTAAAATGTTATAAAGCTCATAGCTTTCCTATTTGTCTAACGATTGGGAGCAGCAGCTAGTGTTGATGAGGAAAAAAAAAACAGAAAAAAAATTAACGCAGTCGTAAAATTAAATAAGTTTTATTGGTAACTTTTAACACACTGTGCTGATTTTAATTTAATATTTTAACTTCATTGTGAAACTTGGAAAAGTTTCCTATAAAAACTAGCTATCTAATCGAGGTACTTAATAAAAAGTTGTCTCTCTAAAAAAAACTCTTTTAAATTAAGAAATCAGCTCAGGCCCGTAGCTAGGGGGGGGGGGGGCATTGTGGGGCAATGCCCTACCTTAAAATTAGAATGCCCTACCTTAAAAAGGCCAACAAGTGAGATGAATTATTATAATTAAATTTTTTGTCATAGTTTGAGATAAAAAATTATTGCGGTTTCAATGTATGATATGGAGAATCCACCCTGCATCACATATATAATTAAATAAGACCATCGAATTTTTGTAGTTTGGTTAAAGGAATGGTTCATTCCGGCACTTTTCTGACAAAAACTAATCTCACTGTGAGCGAACAACACCAAAAGCGCGGAATCGATTTCTAAAGCTGTGTGCTAATCTAAAACATTTTACTCTATGGTAAAATCAGGTGGTTATCGTTTAATCATTTTCGAGAGTTTTTTTCTCACCTTGACTTGCGTGCATACCTACAGGCGACCCACATACCAAATTTAAAGATCTCCACATCTAAATTGGAAGCTGTACCATCTTGTTGGCTTATTCTCAATGAGTATTGCTTATGTACTGTCACAATAATTATGTGTCAACAAATAGGTATTAAAAGTACGGGGAAAATTTTCCAACAGTCTACCATGCGTTGAAAAAAAGTCATTGGGGGTTGTAGAGGAGGTCCTCCTGATTCTAAATCCAAAAGTCCCGTCGACCGGAGATGTTGGTAAGTTGTAAAATTTACCAAACAAACCCCCAAAACTGCGTACGATTACCGAGGAAAGGCACTTATAAAAACATGCACATATGTATATATGCGTGTAGAACATCTTTTTTCTTCGAAAGTCATTTTTCTCGGACCGTGGTTCCTTAATGTAAAGCCGTCCCTTTCGGTAGACAGATGGAAATCTGAGCCAATGTACGTCACTGACCTAGAGAAAATTGATATTTATGCTGACTGATTTTGGAAGCCATGCCTCGATGCACATAGGTAGATTTTCAAGTTTTAAAATATAAATAAAATAAATATTTTGTTGTCTACATCTATTCAAAATTGCTTGTTTAATGCAAACCTGTTAAATAATGATTATTAATCGTAATGATTACCGGCTTGATTGATTATTTTTTCAACTGTCCAATTAATGATTGATTACCCATTGTTTTCAAATTTTAATGATTATTTTGCAATTACCATTAAAAAAAATCAAAAAAAATCATAAAAAATCAAAAAAAAAGAAAAATAATCATAAAAAATCAAAAATAATCAAAAATAATCAAAAAAAATTATTTTGATTGTTTTTGATTATTTTTGATTATTTATGATTTTTTTTAGATTTTTTTTGATTTTTTTTGATTTTTTATGATTTTTTTTTTTATTTTTTTTGATTTTTTTAAATTTTTATCAATATCGTTTAAAGAAATATGCACATTTGTACGTATGCAGCTATGTATATAGCCTTTTAAGGCAGACTCACGACGGTAGCTTGGTGGTAGCACCGGGGGGTTCGATACGATGAGCGTAGGTGGTGTAGTGCGGTTAAAGTCCCACACTAACAAGATAAGGGCTCTATATGCTTCCTCCTCGTATATTTGTGCAGAGAGGCATACACATTGATACATATCGTACAAGCTTGGAATTATTGTTAATTTGTCATTGACCGTACATGGTACGATGCAAGTTTATATCAAATTATTTATCTTTATGAAAAATTGTTTAAAGTGGCCAAATCAAACATTTTAGTGTAACATTCGCTGTTGTACTAACTCATAAATTGGGCTTTAATACAGAAGTTCTCGTAGTTAGGTATACAATGAAAAGCAACTAATATTGCGGCTGTCTTCGACTGTATCGAGACTTTATGACATTCATGAATGAGGAAAAGAAGCGATACATAGTCTCATTTTCATTAATTTATACGGTGAATTATGTGTGTTATTTATGGAGATGTTATAGTCCAAAATGTCTATATCTGAACAATCCGTTGTATGGGACCTATATGTTATAGTGGTCCAAATTCTCTTAAGAAGTCACCCAAGTACCAAATTTCAAGTAGATATCTCAAAAAATGAGGGATTAGTTTGCGTTTATACAGACGGACTGGTGGGCATGGCTTAAACGACTCAGCTCATGATCCTCATCATAGCGGTTATATTTTGGTGGATCTGTCATGCCTCCTTCTGCATTTCCGCTCAAAGTTATAACACCATTTCATATGAGTATAAAAAGAAGGGTATAAAACTTTGTTATAATTGTACTCTATGTTAGTCAATCAAATGTGCTTGGAGTTTTACTTTAAAATATACGTATGTATGTATGTACATTAGAGCGTATCGCAAAAAAAAGTTCGCCGTGCGATCAGTGATGGGGCAGATGGATTCATTGCTGTGAGAGTGTAGGCTACTTTGCTGTTTCTTATATTTTTCGCTTGTTTTATTGCACGCTTTATTGCCATTTGGTATTCTTCCGTTGGGTCTTTTCTCTTCACTCGGCAGCCCATTTCTTTGATTAGTTGACCTGTTTTTGCGGTGTATTCCTCTTCCTCCATTAGCAGAGTTGTATTTCCTTTGTCTGTTTCACACTTCATAAATTTTTTCAAAAAAGGAAAAATTCTTAATTTCATATAAGTTGTATTTATTGTTCATCATACGCCATACCGTTTCAGCCCTAGTTATTGCCCTATTGTTCCTCAAATAGGATTATTTGGGAATTTGTATTCGTCTTCGCATGCCTACTACATAATAAAGCAGTAGACGATTTGCTATGTTGCAAATAGATTTACGTAAAGATAATCTCTGTCATAATCAGAATTCTTTATTCGCTCTTCCCTGTCCTTATACTGAACCTAGAAATGAATCTTCGCCAGGTGTAGGAAGGGTTTGTATCCGTATCTAGTACGAAAAACTTCGAACGAGCCAAGGTCTATACAAATTTTGTACTTCTAAATTTGTCGACATTTTAATTAGTGCAGTTGTCGCTGTAGAATACACAATGACTTGGATACACCTGTCCCCATATTTACTGCAGGGTTACGTACTTTATATGCGTTCACATACATTTGTACAAACAAACTTTATGCCTCTCTGACCAAACATGCATGCCTACCTGAATACTTATGTGCATGCATATCCAAATTTCTTTACAACAATATTGAAAAAAATCAAACAAAATGAAAAAAAATCAAAAAAAATCATAAAAAATCAAAAAAAAATCAAAAAAAAAATCAAAAATAATCATAAAAAATCAAAAACAATCAAAAACAATCAAAAAAAATTATTTTGATTATTTTTGATTATTTTTGATTTTTTATGATTATTTTTGATTTTTTTTGATTTTTTTTATTTTTTTTTGATTTTTTTTAATGGTAATCATTAAAATTACTTTTTTTCTGCAAAAGAATTAAAATAATGATTACCAATTAAAAAACAAAACAATTTAATTGATTACTAATCCTAATCGGAATTTAACAGGACTGGTTTAATGTAAAGTTTTAATAATTTGTGTTAAAAGTCGATTTTATTGAAAAATATATACAGTGACTCAAAAAAAAATCATACGACATAGTTTTTAAATTTATTTCAAAGAATTCTGTCGAAAATTTTACTTTCTTATTTCGTTTAAAAATGTAGACAAGTTTTAAATAAAAATCGTTTTAAGCAGGATTTGTAAGCTTATGGAAAAAAATCGAAAAATCGTTGAAATTTCTAAAAGTGGATTAAAAATTTCAAAGCGAGGCCAGAATTTATAGAAGACTTTGAGGAGATTTTTAAGTATGCTGTTATGCAGCCAACCAACTTTAGTGTAAAATGTGCAATTCCCAATGCTGTGAAAATTCCGTCGATTTTAGAAATTTTTTTCTGTAGGGTGCTTGCCATATATGTATGTGAGACAGTTCCAATTAAAATTCCGATAGGCCAATGAAAATTTTTAAAAAGTTGAATGTTGCATATTATAATAATAATATAATACAATGGCGCTATTATAACTCTGACGAGTTTTATGGCCGAGCTTCTCTCCCAATTCGAGGTGTGCTCCTTTTTGTTTTTCCTACTAATTGGGTGGACCTACAGTTTTATGCCGGCTCCGAACGGCGAATGCATTTTTTGTGAGAAGCTTTTTCATGGCAGAAATACACTCGGAGGGTATGCCGCCCACTGCCGAGAGGTGACCGCTGCTCTTCAAAAACCCAATAATTGGATTTTTACTAATTAGAAAAATTGTTTTTGGTGTTTGGCTCGGACCGTGGTTTGAACCCGAGACCTCTGGCATAGCAGGCGAGCACTCTACCCACTGCACCACAGCGGCCACAATGTTGCATATTATGATATTAAAATTGAATGAGCTGCAAAACTGCATACTCAAAAATCTTCTAAAAAAAATGTAGCTTCAGAATTCTTAGCCCCTTTTTATGATAAGTATGTCCTTGACTTTGAAAAATTGGAAATACTAAAAATACTGCCTAAGAAGTTAACAATAATCATTGATAAATATCTCGGTTACTTTCGAACATCACCTACATTAACCATGATATGCGTTAGAAATATAAACATTAAAATCAAATATAAAACACAAAAAAGAATTTTATTGTAGGTACATACATATGAAAAACCCTGTATCTAGTAGTGAAGTGCGGCTTTGTGCGATGTAATTTTTTGTCGGAAAAATACTAATTGTACTAGATATCATGTCCGAGGGTTAATGTGACTGAGTCTGACAGAGCAACATAACAAAATCAATTTTGAACACGAAAAAGAGTGATAATTTTTTTAAATATGCCAACTTTAAAAGCTTAAAACTATAAACTTAGAATTATTGGAAATCAAGGATATTATTGAAAAGTGTTAATAATTACCTGAAGCTTTAGGATCCATCACGATTACTTAAATGAAATGCTTTAAATAATAAATATTCACGTTGAAACTAGCACTTAAAATTATGTAAAAAAAACTAAAAAATTTACTTTAGATATGCTAAGTTTCGACCATCTGGAAGCAAGTGCAGAGTATGGGGTCGGGAAAAAAGCGATGAATTATTGTTCCCCAGTCTATTTCCAATATGTGGGTATGTCTTTTTCTGCAATTGTAACAACTTTACAAAATTCAATTTTGGCCGCATAAAAGTTGAAAATCTACCTATGTGCGATGTAAGACTAAGAGCCCGTGCACAATTGGCTTTGTCTGCTCCAACTTTGATAGAAAAAACCTTAAAGCAAAGCGAAATTCCAGATGCTTGCTACAATTAACACTTTGACGATTTCCACTTCACTTCTTTGCTTTAATTTATAAACCTGATTTTTGGTAAAATATTTGGGGAATTTGCTTTTTTCTGCTTATTCGAATATTATTGTTTACTTTTCTCTGTTCACTTCTCACGAAATTGCGCGAAATCGCTATAATAAGTGTAGATATACAAACATACACACACACACACAAGGGGAGATGTTTGTCAAAGTGTAAAAAGTTGAAACATGGCTAACTTTATACCTTGCTTTACTCGCTTCACCTCAATTGTGAACATGTCCCTTTGAAAAGCATATGCTGAACGAAACTGTCAAAGCAAAACTCTGAAGCAAAGCGAGGTAGAAGTCAATTGTGTACGGGCTCTAATTGTGATACATTATTTACTTCCGCCCTACCTTAAACCAACGCTGCCCTACCTTAAATTTAAGTCTAGCTACGGCCCTGAATCAGCTATGTACTAGTTAGAGATATAGAAATAGAGGCATAGTCCAAAAAGAAGGCATGAGAAAAGGAGAATTCTATGATCTTACCAATATGTATCTTTTTCGTGTTTTTCTCAATTGGCGCTTGACGGTCTGAAGGATTTTGGTAAAGTCCAATAAAGTTCGCCAATTGTTTCTGCTTCGTGATAATAAGCGCCTATTAGAAACACCATGGGATGCTAAGTCAATGGTGAGATTGTTCAGAATGAATCCTCGTAAATGTGCTCGCTCTCTGCATTCTGTATTGAAACTAGCGTAGTTCGTCGTGGGATTCAAGGTCGCACGACGATTGAGAGAGCGAATAGACTTTTAATATTATTATGCTATCCATGGATTTACTATGTATTCGATAACATACTGCAAACATATGTATGTATATATGTATGTACATACCATATCTGGGCACCCTAATTTAAGTAAATTTTGTAAATGATTACACCTTCAATTAGAATTACAACCGAGGTAGCAGAGATCATACCGATTTTGAATATGGGTTCGGAGAGTAAGGACGAAACCGTGAACGGAAAGAGCGCCTAAGCAACATTTGAAATTTTATGAAATGTTGGTTTTTGTAGAACAAGACTTTCAAAAAAGTTAAAGATCAACTAAAATGGTGTCTACCATCAGAGAGAGCATCTTCGAAACATTTAATCGAATTTTATGAAAATTTAGAAGTAATTGTAATTAAAACAAAAAAAAAATTAATTAATTATGCCAAGGTCTGATACATACATTTGTACATACATACATTAGGCCGTCTCTCCTTATATGGACCAAAAAAAAGGGCCACTAGATGTCGCTAAAATTAATTTATTTCATAGCTTCGGTATTTATGCTCCGATCTCTAAGTTTGATACACCAATCTCTTTGGCTTAAGAGGAGGGTTCATACTATATAATTGTATTAACCCTATGTGCGCCATTGGGATCACTTCCACCCAGCACTTAGTTCATACCACCTTAATGCAAGTTTTTTTCCGGCATGTTAAACGTGGGGGCGTATGGTGGGGCGTACCGTGAACTTTTTTGTGCGATACTCTCTAATTTACATATACATATATGTATGTATGCACATTAGATAGGGTCAAAAAAAAGTTGTAAAAGTCCGCCCCTAAATTTGAAGCTTATGTTGAGAGGGTTAAGGGACACAAAAAAACATTTTTTTTTTGATCCCGCGAAATACCGCCGAAATTGTTTTTTTTTATTGTAACTTTGTTATTTGATTTCAGAGTTCAAAAGGACATTAGAAGGAAATGTAGAGCTTCGAAATACGAAAATAATGACGTATCAATTTAAAAAGTCGGATGTAAAATAACAAAGTTACAAAAAAAAAACGATTTCGGCGGTATTTCTCAAGGTCAAAAAAAAATTTTTTTGTGTCCCTTAACCCTCTCAACATAAGCTTCAAATTTAAGGGCGGACTTTTACAACTTTTTTATTTCGTATGGGGACCCAGTCTAATGTATGTACATACATATCGCCCGTTTTATGCAATAGGGATTTAACTCGAAATTTTCGATTTCTGGGATTTTGCAATATATTTCAATAACTGGTTAGTGCCTTTGAGTCTAGTCTTATAAAATACTCAAAAAGATAAAAATGGCGGAAATAGAAGTGGTTTTGTATTTAGCCGTAGAAGGAAACTATTTGAAATTATAAAACTTTATTTGCGTTTTCCCAAAAAAAATTTTTTTTTGAGTTAAATCCCTATTGCATAAAACGTGCGATATGTATGTACGTATAAAAACTGCATAATATTTCTGAAAGTGGTATTTTTAAAAAAAATGGTCGCCGCATCAGTTCTCAGAATAGATGGCGATAATATTCGTTGTAATTGGTAATTTAGGAAAAAGACATAGTATCATGTTGTTTGGTTTATAAAATTATTTTCAATTGAAGCAAAGCAAAAGAACTCTGAAATAAATAAAAAAAGTTTGAATGCTTATTTTCCGCTTAAACTTATTGCATGAAAGGAATTATAAATGCACATTTCGTAGTCAATTTATCAGAGAAATTCATTCAAAGATGGGAATAAAAAGAACTAAATTTCAGAATGAAAAACTTACCATAATCACAGCCATAGCGATACAAAATACATATATTTATGCTTGTGGCTTTCATTGTCGATTAATTAATTGGTTGTTAAGGCAAAAGTTTATCTTCTGAATCTGTGAATTTGCTATGTATGATATGTATGCTATTAGCCAAATCAGTAGTTTTTAATGTTAAAACTTTTACAGCTTTTTTGTTCTTTAAATAATAAATAAAGGGTTGTTGAGGTCACTATAACGTTTTCGCATTTTATTAGCGCATAATTAGTAGAATATGAAATTAACAAAACTTTATACTAAATTAATTTGCGCGTGCTACCTACGCTACTGCTTAGTTATATGTATATATGCATCACTATTTGCGTCATACAGATTATTCCAAGCGTTTTTAAAATCTTCCTCTCCCAAATATTCACTTGATTAGCCTTCTAATTATCTTTTGACATTTCCACTTTAAAGGTCCGATTAAACTTACATACATACATAGCACAGCAGCGCACAACATAAGAACTGTCACATACGAAATCTGTTTAGTGGGCTTTCCGTGTAATCGATTACTCAACGCATAGCGGCACAGGGCACAGCATACAAGTCTGTTGAATTGTAATTTCTGTGTTATGTGCTATGCGATTTGACATTTGGCCACACGAACATGTGAGTGTGTTGAGTGTGCGAAGGGTTGCACGGCTATGCGAAGTATAATCAGCTCTATGCGATATATGCTATGCGCTGCGCTGCTTTGCTATGCTATGCAAGTATAACCGGGCCTTAATGCAAAGGTAACTAATGCCGTTTTCTTTTCTCGAAAAAATGTTGCCCTGTTTGATTTTCGTAGCCATTTTGTAAGCTTGTGTGGTGATTTCAACGAATGTTGTCCTCTGACTAAGTAAGAGGGCATCATTAACTACAAATTCAGCCATTTTATAGAAAGTCATGTTACGTAATTCGATAATTGAGATATTAAAGGGCAACATTTTTTGTCAGAAAAGAAAATGCCATAAGATGACATGTTATATTGAATTTTATATTAATGGAGTGGGTTGTTAATAGCCTTAAAATTAGTTTCAATGCAATAGCGATGGAGGTATTTCGTGTTTAATAAGTTATTGGTTTTGTTGTTTTTAGCCAACAAGTATCTATCTTACTTACGAAATATGCAACTCATAACACAGTCGGAAAGGTATCAAGGTCTCAGTCTTATTTGCATAAAACAATTGAATTATTCTAATTTTAAATAATGCCACGTTTTTGCATGAATTCATAAGTTTATAAATTAGATAAAGGTCAGTTTTTGTACTTCATATACCAGCGTCCATAAATGCTCGCAAGCTCACTTATGGCGTGGTCAGCTGATCCCATCTATTTAATAGGAGTTGTATGTAAATGATTAGTCAACGACGGATGACTGTGACGTCCGTTTTGCAGAAATTAAACGAGTTTAGATTCTTAACGCAAGGGTTACGTAAGCGGGCGGTGCATACGTTTTCGTCTAACCCCACTATTAAAATACCTTTAGCAGGAAAAACAAAAGTTTAGGAGCACACCTCGAATTGGGAAAGAAGCACGGCCATAAAACTCGTCAGAGTTATAATAACTAGCGCCATTGTATTATTTTATAGTGGTAGATGTTAATTGTCTCCAGAATTTGTGAAGACTACATTATCTGGATAATCGAGAGATAAGGTAGAAAATTTCAAATTATATAAAAGTGTATGTAGCTTTGTTTTATATACTCTGAAAAAAAACAAACGTTGTAACTTCAAAGACTTTTGCGGTTAAATCGACAACTTCCCGCAGTTGAGATGTGCCCAACAACGCTCCGTTGTTGTTTCAAAAGCGCGAGCGTTGTTAATTCAAATATTTTCGTATTTAAGTTAACAATGAAAGCTTTTGGATCAAATATTTTTGCCTTTAAGTTAATAACGGAAACTGTTGAAAAAATTTGTCACCTGAAAATAAATTTTTATTTGCATTTTTCTCTTCATCTTCTCTCCATCAGGGTCCCAACTACAAATATGTAGCCTCCGCTTGTTCTCCTCTTTTTCTCCATTTCATCGCCTTCACTGCTTGCTATTTTCTTTATTGTTCTTTATTTTTTATTGTTCTTTATTTTTTATTGTTCTTTACTATATATTCTCCACCGGATTCGAACCACGACTGAAATTCAATCCAACGGCATCACATAGTGGAAAATTCAACTTTATATTGAATTTTAGTGAACCTTTTAGATTTCACCTTTTTCGAAAAAAAAATCTATGAATTATATGAATCATTGTAAAAAAAATTTAAAAAATATACTGTCATTATTGTTTTTGCTGGATTTATCAAAAAAAAAAAAAACGTTTTCTCACAAACAAATTTTTAACAGCAAGCGAGTTTTTGAATCAACAACATCGTCTTTGAATTAACTACGGAAAGTTTTTGAATAAAAACTTTGCTGTAAAAACAAATACTTTTGCTGTTGAATCTAGGACGGAGATGAAACAGCGGAAAGTTGTTGATTTAAACACGTTTTTTTTTTCAGAGCTGAAATATATTTATTCATAACAAATTGGTTTGTATGGTAAACGAAGCTCAATTACGACCTTAAATTGTTAAAAGGATTTTAATAGTCTATTAAGCATATATCTGCACGTAATAATACACATTAACAGAAACGAATCACACTTACCGTCACCAAACATTTCCAAAAAATATTAATATAAAGTACGCAAAAATACTAAATAAAGTACGCAACTGTATTTCAACATTTATGTATGTATGTATTTTTTACATTTACATATATTTATTAAACATCGTAATAGTTTATGTTTTTCTTACATAAATATAAAATATGTACATATTAAAAGTTATCTTTATTGGAGAAAAAATTATTTACTATGAGCTCTGTAATTAGTTTACTATGTAGCTTCATGGTCCAAGGAGTCAATCTGTGGGATTGTCAGACCAATCGGGCCTACAATAAATGAAGGGAAATCGAAATCGGTAATATATTATTATTATTATAAGTACATAAGTATATCTGAACCGTTTTTCCATTAGCCTAATGTTGGGCTCATTACCTCATGGGCACATGAAAGGCGTGTAAGACTAAGAAAAAATTCGAACTTCCATATAAAATTAATTCGGTATATTTAGAAGCAGAAACTTTTTACTAAGATTGCACAAGTTCCCTTTCGTGCTAGATTTGAAGCAGAAACTTTGATCACGAGCTATTACTTTCCGGGTAGGGTACATTACTAGCATTAGTTTTCATTATAAAAAACTGAATATTTTACTTATAACTATAAAAATTGTATACCAAAAAATAGTTTTAATACTATACCATAATAATTATTATTAATTATAATTAAGAGCTGTTGTGCTATGCAAAAACAAATGTAAAATCAAAAATGTAAAATCTTCTTACAATCGTTGGCGTTTGTATTCGTTTGACTTATTTACAAATATTTACAAGCAAATGTTCTTTTGACTAATGTAAAATATACCTAAACTAACATTGAATTAGTTAAACATTTTTGTTTTACTTTGACAAAATATTTGTACATGTACAATGAAGAGTTAGTTGTTGTTTATTATAATTTAAATAACACTTTTAATTAACGTTTTTTTTTCATTGTATATTTTGAGTTTTTTTCG